>JALIGO010000029.1:0-508276 GCA_023566465.1 Cottus gobio
CACTTTGAGCACTTTTCCTAAATTGCACTTCCCAAGGTCCTAGAGCCTCGGGGTTGGTACCAATCGATCCGGAATGACCTGATTAGTGGGGGTAGATGCAACTTCCGAGTCTCTACGACCTTCAGAAGGAAAGTTAAGAAATAAAATGTGAAAAAAATAAAAATTGCCATGAGCGGGATTTGAACACTCAACCTTGTGTTCCAAAGGCGGGCGCACTACCACTGCACCACCGCTCCAGCTGAAAACGCATTTTTCAGAAATGGCACTTCCCAAGGTCCTAGAGCCTCGTGGTTGGTACCAATCGATCCGGAATGACCTGATTAGTGGGGGTAGATGCAACTTTTAAGTCTCTACGACCTTCAGAGAAAAAGTTATTAGCCGAGATAAATTTGCTTTTTTTAGCACTTTGAGCACTTTTCCTAAATGGCACTTCCCAAGGTCCTAGAGCCTCGTGGTTGGTACCAATCGATCCGGAATGACCTGATTAGTGGGGGTAGATGCAACTTTTAAGTCTCTACGACCTTCAGAGAAAAAGTTATTAGCCGAGATAAATTTGCTTTTTTTAGCACTTTGAGCACTTTTCCTAAATGGCACTTCCCAAGGACCTAGAGCCTCGGGGTTGGTACCAATCGATCCGGAATGACCTGATTAGTGGGGGTAGATGCAACTTCCGAGTCTCTACGACCTTCAGAGAAAAAGTTATTAGCCGAGATAAATTTGCTTTTTTTAGCACTTTGAGCACTTTTCCTAAATTGCACTTCCCAAGGTCCTAGAGCCTCGGGGTTGGTACCAATCGATCCGGAATGACCTGATTAGTGGGGGTAGATGCAACTTCCGAGTCTCTACGACCTTCAGAAGGAAAGTTAAGAAATAAAATGTGAAAAAAATAAAAATTGCCATGAGCGGGATTTGAACACTCAACCTTGTGTTCCAAAGGCGGGCGCACTACCACTGCACCACCGCTCCAGCTGAAAACGCATTTTTCAGAAATGGCACTTCCCAAGGTCCTAGAGCCTCGTGGTTGGTACCAATCGATCCGGAATGACCTGATTAGTGGGGGTAGATGCAACTTTTAAGTCTCTACGACCTTCAGAGAAAAATTTATTAGCCGAGATAAATTTGCTTTTTTTAGCACTTTGAGCACTTTTCCTAAATGGCACTTCCCAAGGACCTAGAGCCTCGGGGTTGGTACCAATCGATCCGGAATGACCTGATTAGTGGGGGTAGATGCAACTTCCGAGTCTCTACGACCTTCAGAGAAAAAGTTATTAGCCGAGATAAATTTGCTTTTTTTAGCACTTTGAGCACTTTTCCTAAATTGCACTTCCCAAGGTCCTAGAGCCTCGGGGTTGGTACCAATCGATCCGGAATGACCTGATTAGTGGGGGTAGATGCAACTTCCGAGTCTCTACGGCCTTCAGAGAAAAAGTTATTAGCCGAGATAAATTTGCTTTTTTTAGCACTTTGAGCACTTTTCCTAAATGGCACTTCCCAAGGTCCTAGAGCCTCGTGGTTGGTACCAATCGATCCGGAATGACCTGATTAGTGGGGGTAGATGCAACTTTTAAGTCTCTACGACCTTCAGAGAAAAAGTTATTAGCCGAGATAAATTTGCTTTTTTTTAGCACTTTGAGCACTTTTCCTAAATGGCACTTCCCAAGGTCCTAGAGCCTCGGAGTTGGTACCAATCGATCCGGAATGACCTGATTAGTGGGGGTAGATGCAACTTCCGAGTCTCTACGACCTTCAGAAGGAAAGTTAAGAAATAAAATGTGAAAAAAATAAAAATTGCCATGAGCGGGATTTGAACACTCAACCTTGTGTTCCAAAGGCGGGCGCACTACCACTGCACCACCGCTCCAGCTGAAAACGCATTTTTCAGAAATGGCACTTCCCAAGGTCCTAGAGCCTCGTGGTTGGTACCAATCGATCCGGAATGACCTGATTAGTGGGGGTAGATGCAACTTTTAAGTCTCTACGACCTTCAGAGAAAAAGTTATTAGCCGAGATAAATTTGCTTTTTTTAGCACTTTGAGCACTTTTCCTAAATGGCACTTCCCAAGGTCCTAGAGCCTCGGGGTTGGTACCAATCGATCCGGAATGACCTGATTAGTGGGGGTAGATGCAACTTCCGAGTCTCTACGACCTTCAGAGAAAAAGTTATTAGCCGAGATAAATTTGCTTTTTTTAACACTTTGAGCACTTTTCCTAAATGGCACTTCCCAAGGTCCTAGAGCCTCGTGGTTGGTACCAATCGATCCGGAATGACCTGATTAGTGGGGGTAGATGCAACTTTTAAGTCTCTACGACCTTCAGAGAAAAAGTTATTAGCCGAGATAAATTTGCTTTTTTTAGCACTTTGAGCACTTTTCCTAAATGGCACTTCCCAAGGTCCTAGAGCCTCGTGGTTGGTACCAATCGATCCGGAATGACCTGATTAGTGGGGGTAGATGCAACTTTTAAGTCTCTACGACCTTCAGAGAAAAAGTTATTAGCCGAGATAAATTTGCTTTTTTTTAGCACTTTGAGCACTTTTCCTAAATGGCACTTCCCAAGGTCCTAGAGCCTCGGAGTTGGTACCAATCGATCCGGAATGACCTGATTAGTGGGGGTAGATGCAACTTCCGAGTCTCTACGACCTTCAGAGAAAAAGTTATTAGCCGAGATAAATTTGCTTTTTTTAACACTTTGAGCACTTTTCCTAAATGGCACTTCCCAAGGTCCTAGAGCCTCGTGGTTGGTACCAATCGATCCGGAATGACCTGATTAGTGGGGGTAGATGCAACTTCCGAGTCTCTACGACCTTCAGAGAAAAAGTTATTAGCCGAGATAAATTTGCTTTTTTTAGCACTTTGAGCACTTTTCCTAAATTGCACTTCCCAAGGTCCTAGAGCCTCGGGGTTGGTACCAATCGATCCGGAATGACCTGATTAGTGGGGGTAGATGCAACTTCCGAGTCTCTACGACCTTCAGAAGGAAAGTTAAGAAATAAAATGTGAAAAAAATAAAAATTGCCATGAGCGGGATTTGAACACTCAACCTTGTGTTCCAAAGGCGGGCGCACTACCACTGCACCACCGCTCCAGCTGAAAACGCATTTTTCAGAAATGGCACTTCCCAAGGTCCTAGAGCCTCGTGGTTGGTACCAATCGATCCGGAATGACCTGATTAGTGGGGGTAGATGCAACTTTTAAGTCTCTACGACCTTCAGAGAAAAAGTTATTAGCCGAGATAAATTTGCTTTTTTTAGCACTTTGAGCACTTTTCCTAAATGGCACTTCCCAAGGTCCTAGAGCCTCGTGGTTGGTACCAATCGATCCGGAATGACCTGATTAGTGGGGGTAGATGCAACTTTTAAGTCTCTACGACCTTCAGAGAAAAAGTTATTAGCCGAGATAAATTTGCTTTTTTTAGCACTTTGAGCACTTTTCCTAAATGGCACTTCCCAAGGACCTAGAGCCTCGGGGTTGGTACCAATCGATCCGGAATGACCTGATTAGTGGGGGTAGATGCAACTTCCGAGTCTCTACGACCTTCAGAGAAAAAGTTATTAGCCGAGATAAATTTGCTTTTTTTAGCACTTTGAGCACTTTTCCTAAATTGCACTTCCCAAGGTCCTAGAGCCTCGGGGTTGGTACCAATCGATCCGGAATGACCTGATTAGTGGGGGTAGATGCAACTTCCGAGTCTCTACGACCTTCAGAAGGAAAGTTAAGAAATAAAATGTGAAAAAAATAAAAATTGCCATGAGCGGGATTTGAACACTCAACCTTGTGTTCCAAAGGCGGGCGCACTACCACTGCACCACCGCTCCAGCTTAAAACGCATTTTTCAGAAATGGCACTTCCCAAGGTCCTAGAGCCTCGTGGTTGGTACCAATCGATCCGGAATGACCTGATTAGTGGGGGTAGATGCAACTTTTAAGTCTCTACGACCTTCAGAGAAAAAGTTATTAGCCGAGATAAATTTGCTTTTTTTAGCACTTTGAGCACTTTTCCTAAATGGCACTTCCCAAGGACCTAGAGCCTCGGGGTTGGTACCAATCGATCCGGAATGACCTGATTAGTGGGGGTAGATGCAACTTCCGAGTCTCTACGACCTTCAGAGAAAAAGTTATTAGCCGAGATAAATTTGCTTTTTTTAGCACTTTGAGCACTTTTCCTAAATTGCACTTCCCAAGGTCCTAGAGCCTCGGGGTTGGTACCAATCGATCCGGAATGACCTGATTAGTGGGGGTAGATGCAACTTCCGAGTCTCTACGGCCTTCAGAGAAAAAGTTATTAGCCGAGATAAATTTGCTTTTTTTAGCACTTTGAGCACTTTTCCTAAATGGCACTTCCCAAGGTCCTAGAGCCTCGTGGTTGGTACCAATCGATCCGGAATGACCTGATTAGTGGGGGTAGATGCAACTTTTAAGTCTCTACGACCTTCAGAGAAAAAGTTATTAGCCGAGATAAATTTGCTTTTTTTTAGCACTTTGAGCACTTTTCCTAAATGGCACTTCCCAAGGTCCTAGAGCCTCGGAGTTGGTACCAATCGATCCGGAATGACCTGATTAGTGGGGGTAGATGCAACTTCCGAGTCTCTACGACCTTCAGAAGGAAAGTTAAGAAATAAAATGTGAAAAAAATAAAAATTGCCATGAGCGGGATTTGAACACTCAACCTTGTGTTCCAAAGGCGGGCGCACTACCACTGCACCACCGCTCCAGCTGAAAACGCATTTTTCAGAAATGGCACTTCCCAAGGTCCTAGAGCCTCGTGGTTGGTACCAATCGATCCGGAATGACCTGATTAGTGGGGGTAGATGCAACTTTTAAGTCTCTACGACCTTCAGAGAAAAAGTTATTAGCCGAGATAAATTTGCTTTTTTTAGCACTTTGAGCACTTTTCCTAAATGGCACTTCCCAAGGTCCTAGAGCCTCGGGGTTGGTACCAATCGATCCGGAATGACCTGATTAGTGGGGGTAGATGCAACTTCCGAGTCTCTACGACCTTCAGAGAAAAAGTTATTAGCCGAGATAAATTTGCTTTTTTTAACACTTTGAGCACTTTTCCTAAATGGCACTTCCCAAGGTCCTAGAGCCTCGTGGTTGGTACCAATCGATCCGGAATGACCTGATTAGTGGGGGTAGATGCAACTTTTAAGTCTCTACGACCTTCAGAGAAAAAGTTATTAGCCGAGATAAATTTGCTTTTTTTTAGCACTTTGAGCACTTTTCCTAAATGGCACTTCCCAAGGTCCTAGAGCCTCGGAGTTGGTACCAATCGATCCGGAATGACCTGATTAGTGGGGGTAGATGCAACTTCCGAGTCTCTACGACCTTCAGAAGGAAAGTTAAGAAATAAAATGTGAAAAAAATAAAAATTGCCATGAGCGGGATTTGAACACTCAACCTTGTGTTCCAAAGGCGGGCGCACTACCACTGCACCACCGCTCCAGCTGAAAACGCATTTTTCAGAAATGGCACTTCCCAAGGTCCTAGAGCCTCGTGGTTGGTACCAATCGATCCGGAATTACCTGATTAGTGGGGGTAGATGCAACTTTTAAGTCTCTACGACCTTCAGAGAAAAAGTTATTAGCCGAGATAAATTTGCTTTTTTTAGCACTTTGAGCACTTTTCCTAAATGGCACTTCCCAAGGACCTAGAGCCTCGGGGTTGGTACCAATCGATCCGGAATGACCTGATTAGTGGGGGTAGATGCAACTTCCGAGTCTCTACGACCTTCAGAGAAAAAGTTATTAGCCGAGATAAATTTGCTTTTTTTAGCACTTTGAGCACTTTTCCTAAATTGCACTTCCCAAGGTCCTAGAGCCTCGGGGTTGGTACCAATCGATCCGGAATGACCTGATTAGTGGGGGTAGATGCAACTTCCGAGTCTCTACGACCTTCAGAAGGAAAGTTAAGAAATAAAATGTGAAAAAAATAAAAATTGCCATGAGCGGGATTTGAACACTCAACCTTGTGTTCCAAAGGCGGGCGCACTACCACTGCACCACCGCTCCAGCTGAAAACGCATTTTTCAGAAATGGCACTTCCCAAGGTCCTAGAGCCTCGTGGTTGGTACCAATCGATCCGGAATGACCTGATTAGTGGGGGTAGATGCAACTTTTAAGTCTCTACGACCTTCAGAGAAAAAGTTATTAGCCGAGATAAATTTGCTTTTTTTTAGCACTTTGAGCACTTTTCCTAAATGGCACTTCCCAAGGTCCTAGAGCCTCGGAGTTGGTACCAATCGATCCGGAATGACCTGATTAGTGGGGGTAGATGCAACTTCCGAGTCTCTACGACCTTCAGAAGGAAAGTTAAGAAATAAAATGTGAAAAAAATAAAAATTGCCATGAGCGGGATTTGAACACTCAACCTTGTGTTCCAAAGGCGGGCGCACTACCACTGCACCACCGCTCCAGCTGAAAACGCATTTTTCAGAAATGGCACTTCCCAAGGTCCTAGAGCCTCGTGGTTGGTACCAATCGATCCGGAATGACCTGATTAGTGGGGGTAGATGCAACTTTTAAGTCTCTACGACCTTCAGAGAAAAAGTTATTAGCCGAGATAAATTTGCTTTTTTTAGCACTTTGAGCACTTTTCCTAAATGGCACTTCCCAAGGTCCTAGAGCCTCGGGGTTGGTACCAATCGATCCGGAATGACCTGATTAGTGGGGGTAGATGCAACTTTTAAGTCTCTACGACCTTCAGAGAAAAAGTTATTAGCCGAGATAAATTTGCTTTTTTTAGCACTTTGAGCACTTTTCCTAAATGGCACTTCCCAAGGACCTAGAGCCTCGGGGTTGGTACCAATCGATCCGGAATGACCTGATTAGTGGGGGTAGATGCAACTTCCGAGTCTCTACGACCTTCAGATAAAAAGTTATTAGCCGAGATAAATTTGCTTTTTTTAGCACTTTGAGCACTTTTCCTAAATTGCACTTCCCAAGGTCCTAGAGCCTCGGGGTTGGTACCAATCGATCCGGAATGACCTGATTAGTGGGGGTAGATGCAACTTCCGAGTCTCTACGACCTTCAGAAGGAAAGTTAAGAAATAAAATGTGAAAAAAATAAAAATTGCCATGAGCGGGATTTGAACACTCAACCTTGTGTTCCAAAGGCGGGCGCACTACCACTGCACCACCGCTCCAGCTGAAAACGCATTTTTCAGAAATGGCACTTCCCAAGGTCCTAGAGCCTCGTGGTTGGTACCAATCGATCCGGAATGACCTGATTAGTGGGGGTAGATGCAACTTTTAAGTCTCTACGACCTTCAGAGAAAAAGTTATTAGCCGAGATAAATTTGCTTTTTTTAGCACTTTGAGCACTTTTCCTAAATGGCACTTCCCAAGGTCCTAGAGCCTCGTGGTTGGTACCAATCGATCCGGAATGACCTGATTAGTGGGGGTAGATGCAACTTTTAAGTCTCTACGACCTTCAGAGAAAAAGTTATTAGCCGAGATAAATTTGCTTTTTTTAGCACTTTGAGCACTTTTCCTAAATGGCACTTCCCAAGGTCCTAGAGCCTCGTGGTTGGTACCAATCGATCCGGAATGACCTGATTAGTGGGGGTAGATGCAACTTTTAAGTCTCTACGACCTTCAGAGAAAAAGTTATTAGCCGAGATAAATTTGCTTTTTTTAGCACTTTGAGCACTTTTCCTAAATGGCACTTCCCAAGGACCTAGAGCCTCGGGGTTGGTACCAATCGATCCGGAATGACCTGATTAGTGGGGGTAGATGCAACTTCCGAGTCTCTACGACCTTCAGAGAAAAAGTTATTAGCCGAGATAAATTTGCTTTTTTTAGCACTTTGAGCACTTTTCCTAAATTGCACTTCCCAAGGTCCTAGAGCCTCGGGGTTGGTACCAATCGATCCGGAATGACCTGATTAGTGGGGGTAGATGCAACTTCCGAGTCTCTACGACCTTCAGAAGGAAAGTTAAGAAATAAAATGTGAAAAAAATAAAAATTGCCATGAGCGGGATTTGAACACTCAACCTTGTGTTCCAAAGGCGGGCGCACTACCACTGCACCACCGCTCCAGCTGAAAACGCATTTTTCAGAAATGGCACTTCCCAAGGTCCTAGAGCCTCGTGGTTGGTACCAATCGATCCGGAATGACCTGATTAGTGGGGGTAGATGCAACTTTTAAGTCTCTACGACCTTCAGAGAAAAAGTTATTAGCCGAGATAAATTTGCTTTTTTTAGCACTTTGAGCACTTTTCCTAAATGGCACTTCCCAAGGACCTAGAGCCTCGGGGTTGGTACCAATCGATCCGGAATGACCTGATTAGTGGGGGTAGATGCAACTTCCGAGTCTCTACGACCTTCAGAGAAAAAGTTATTAGCCGAGATAAATTTGCTTTTTTTAGCACTTTGAGCACTTTTCCTAAATTGCACTTCCCAAGGTCCTAGAGCCTCGGGGTTGGTACCAATCGATCCGGAATGACCTGATTAGTGGGGGTAGATGCAACTTCCGAGTCTCTACGGCCTTCAGAGAAAAAGTTATTAGCCGAGATAAATTTGCTTTTTTTAGCACTTTGAGCACTTTTCCTAAATGGCACTTCCCAAGGTCCTAGAGCCTCGTGGTTGGTACCAATCGATCCGGAATGACCTGATTAGTGGGGGTAGATGCAACTTTTAAGTCTCTACGACCTTCAGAGAAAAAGTTATTAGCCGAGATAAATTTGCTTTTTTTTAGCACTTTGAGCACTTTTCCTAAATGGCACTTCCCAAGGTCCTAGAGCCTCGGAGTTGGTACCAATCGATCCGGAATGACCTGATTAGTGGGGGTAGATGCAACTTCCGAGTCTCTACGACCTTCAGAAGGAAAGTTAAGAAATAAAATGTGAAAAAAATAAAAATTGCCATGAGCGGGATTTGAACACTCAACCTTGTGTTCCAAAGGCGGGCGCACTACCACTGCACCACCGCTCCAGCTGAAAACGCATTTTTCAGAAATGGCACTTCCCAAGGTCCTAGAGCCTCGTGGTTGGTACCAATCGATCCGGAATGACCTGATTAGTGGGGGTAGATGCAACTTTTAAGTCTCTACGACCTTCAGAGAAAAAGTTATTAGCCGAGATAAATTTGCTTTTTTTAGCACTTTGAGCACTTTTCCTAAATGGCACTTCCCAAGGTCCTAGAGCCTCGGGGTTGGTACCAATCGATCCGGAATGACCTGATTAGTGGGGGTAGATGCAACTTTTAAGTCTCTACGACCTTCAGAGAAAAAGTTATTAGCCGAGATAAATTTGCTTTTTTTAGCACTTTGAGCACTTTTCCTAAATGGCACTTCCCAAGGACCTAGAGCCTCGGGGTTGGTACCAATCGATCCGGAATGACCTGATTAGTGGGGGTAGATGCAACTTCCGAGTCTCTACGGCCTTCAGAGAAAAAGTTATTAGCCGAGATAAATTTGCTTTTTTTAGCACTTTGAGCACTTTTCCTAAATGGCACTTCCCAAGGTCCTAGAGCCTCGTGGTTGGTACCAATCGATCCGGAATGACCTGATTAGTGGGGGTAGATGCAACTTTTAAGTCTCTACGACCTTCAGAGAAAAAGTTATTAGCCGAGATAAATTTGCTTTTTTTTAGCACTTTGAGCACTTTTCCTAAATGGCACTTCCCAAGGTCCTAGAGCCTCGTGGTTGGTACCAATCGATCCGGAATGACCTGATTAGTGGGGGTAGATGCAACTTTTAAGTCTCTACGACCTTCAGAGAAAAAGTTATTAGCCGAGATAAATTTGCTTTTTTTAGCACTTTGAGCACTTTTCCTAAATGGCACTTCCCAAGGTCCTAGAGCCTCGTGGTTGGTACCAATCGATCCGGAATGACCTGATTAGTGGGGGTAGATGCAACTTTTAAGTCTCTACGACCTTCAGAGAAAAAGTTATTAGCCGAGATAAATTTGCTTTTTTTTAGCACTTTGAGCACTTTTCCTAAATGGCACTTCCCAAGGTCCTAGAGCCTCGGAGTTGGTACCAATCGATCCGGAATGACCTGATTAGTGGGGGTAGATGCAACTTCCGAGTCTCTACGACCTTCAGAAGGAAAGTTAAGAAATAAAATGTGAAAAAAATAAAAATTGCCATGAGCGGGATTTGAACACTCAACCTTGTGTTCCAAAGGCGGGCGCACTACCACTGCACCACCGCTCCAGCTGAAAACGCATTTTTCAGAAATGGCACTTCCCAAGGTCCTAGAGCCTCGTGGTTGGTACCAATCGATCCGGAATGACCTGATTAGTGGGGGTAGATGCAACTTTTAAGTCTCTACGACCTTCAGAGAAAAAGTTATTAGCCGAGATAAATTTGCTTTTTTTAGCACTTTGAGCACTTTTCCTAAATGGCACTTCCCAAGGTCCTAGAGCCTCGGGGTTGGTACCAATCGATCCGGAATGACCTGATTAGTGGGGGTAGATGCAACTTCCGAGTCTCTACGACCTTCAGAGAAAAAGTTATTAGCCGAGATAAATTTGCTTTTTTTAACACTTTGAGCACTTTTCCTAAATGGCACTTCCCAAGGTCCTAGAGCCTCGTGGTTGGTACCAATCGATCCGGAATGACCTGATTAGTGGGGGTAGATGCAACTTTTAAGTCTCTACGACCTTCAGAGAAAAAGTTATTAGCCGAGATAAATTTGCTTTTTTTTAGCACTTTGAGCACTTTTCCTAAATGGCACTTCCCAAGGTCCTAGAGCCTCGGAGTTGGTACCAATCGATCCGGAATGACCTGATTAGTGGGGGTAGATGCAACTTCCGAGTCTCTACGACCTTCAGAAGGAAAGTTAAGAAATAAAATGTGAAAAAAATAAAAATTGCCATGAGCGGGATTTGAACACTCAACCTTGTGTTCCAAAGGCGGGCGCACTACCACTGCACCACCGCTCCAGCTGAAAACGCATTTTTCAGAAATGGCACTTCCCAAGGTCCTAGAGCCTCGTGGTTGGTACCAATCGATCCGGAATTACCTGATTAGTGGGGGTAGATGCAACTTTTAAGTCTCTACGACCTTCAGAGAAAAAGTTATTAGCCGAGATAAATTTGCTTTTTTTAGCACTTTGAGCACTTTTCCTAAATGGCACTTCCCAAGGACCTAGAGCCTCGGGGTTGGTACCAATCGATCCGGAATGACCTGATTAGTGGGGGTAGATGCAACTTCCGAGTCTCTACGACCTTCAGAGAAAAAGTTATTAGCCGAGATAAATTTGCTTTTTTTAGCACTTTGAGCACTTTTCCTAAATTGCACTTCCCAAGGTCCTAGAGCCTCGGGGTTGGTACCAATCGATCCGGAATGACCTGATTAGTGGGGGTAGATGCAACTTCCGAGTCTCTACGACCTTCAGAAGGAAAGTTAAGAAATAAAATGTGAAAAAAATAAAAATTGCCATGAGCGGGATTTGAACACTCAACCTTGTGTTCCAAAGGCGGGCGCACTACCACTGCACCACCGCTCCAGCTGAAAACGCATTTTTCAGAAATGGCACTTCCCAAGGTCCTAGAGCCTCGTGGTTGGTACCAATCGATCCGGAATGACCTGATTAGTGGGGGTAGATGCAACTTTTAAGTCTCTACGACCTTCAGAGAAAAAGTTATTAGCCGAGATAAATTTGCTTTTTTTTAGCACTTTGAGCACTTTTCCTAAATGGCACTTCCCAAGGTCCTAGAGCCTCGGAGTTGGTACCAATCGATCCGGAATGACCTGATTAGTGGGGGTAGATGCAACTTCCGAGTCTCTACGACCTTCAGAAGGAAAGTTAAGAAATAAAATGTGAAAAAAATAAAAATTGCCATGAGCGGGATTTGAACACTCAACCTTGTGTTCCAAAGGCGGGCGCACTACCACTGCACCACCGCTCCAGCTGAAAACGCATTTTTCAGAAATGGCACTTCCCAAGGTCCTAGAGCCTCGTGGTTGGTACCAATCGATCCGGAATGACCTGATTAGTGGGGGTAGATGCAACTTTTAAGTCTCTACGACCTTCAGAGAAAAAGTTATTAGCCGAGATAAATTTGCTTTTTTTAGCACTTTGAGCACTTTTCCTAAATGGCACTTCCCAAGGTCCTAGAGCCTCGGGGTTGGTACCAATCGATCCGGAATGACCTGATTAGTGGGGGTAGATGCAACTTTTAAGTCTCTACGACCTTCAGAGAAAAAGTTATTAGCCGAGATAAATTTGCTTTTTTTAGCACTTTGAGCACTTTTCCTAAATGGCACTTCCCAAGGACCTAGAGCCTCGGGGTTGGTACCAATCGATCCGGAATGACCTGATTAGTGGGGGTAGATGCAACTTCCGAGTCTCTACGACCTTCAGATAAAAAGTTATTAGCCGAGATAAATTTGCTTTTTTTAGCACTTTGAGCACTTTTCCTAAATTGCACTTCCCAAGGTCCTAGAGCCTCGGGGTTGGTACCAATCGATCCGGAATGACCTGATTAGTGGGGGTAGATGCAACTTCCGAGTCTCTACGACCTTCAGAAGGAAAGTTAAGAAATAAAATGTGAAAAAAATAAAAATTGCCATGAGCGGGATTTGAACACTCAACCTTGTGTTCCAAAGGCGGGCGCACTACCACTGCACCACCGCTCCAGCTGAAAACGCATTTTTCAGAAATGGCACTTCCCAAGGTCCTAGAGCCTCGTGGTTGGTACCAATCGATCCGGAATGACCTGATTAGTGGGGGTAGATGCAACTTTTAAGTCTCTACGACCTTCAGAGAAAAAGTTATTAGCCGAGATAAATTTGCTTTTTTTAGCACTTTGAGCACTTTTCCTAAATGGCACTTCCCAAGGTCCTAGAGCCTCGTGGTTGGTACCAATCGATCCGGAATGACCTGATTAGTGGGGGTAGATGCAACTTTTAAGTCTCTACGACCTTCAGAGAAAAAGTTATTAGCCGAGATAAATTTGCTTTTTTTAGCACTTTGAGCACTTTTCCTAAATGGCACTTCCCAAGGTCCTAGAGCCTCGTGGTTGGTACCAATCGATCCGGAATGACCTGATTAGTGGGGGTAGATGCAACTTTTAAGTCTCTACGACCTTCAGAGAAAAAGTTATTAGCCGAGATAAATTTGCTTTTTTTAGCACTTTGAGCACTTTTCCTAAATGGCACTTCCCAAGGACCTAGAGCCTCGGGGTTGGTACCAATCGATCCGGAATGACCTGATTAGTGGGGGTAGATGCAACTTCCGAGTCTCTACGACCTTCAGAGAAAAAGTTATTAGCCGAGATAAATTTGCTTTTTTTAGCACTTTGAGCACTTTTCCTAAATTGCACTTCCCAAGGTCCTAGAGCCTCGGGGTTGGTACCAATCGATCCGGAATGACCTGATTAGTGGGGGTAGATGCAACTTCCGAGTCTCTACGACCTTCAGAAGGAAAGTTAAGAAATAAAATGTGAAAAAAATAAAAATTGCCATGAGCGGGATTTGAACACTCAACCTTGTGTTCCAAAGGCGGGCGCACTACCACTGCACCACCGCTCCAGCTGAAAACGCATTTTTCAGAAATGGCACTTCCCAAGGTCCTAGAGCCTCGTGGTTGGTACCAATCGATCCGGAATGACCTGATTAGTGGGGGTAGATGCAACTTTTAAGTCTCTACGACCTTCAGAGAAAAAGTTATTAGCCGAGATAAATTTGCTTTTTTTAGCACTTTGAGCACTTTTCCTAAATGGCACTTCCCAAGGACCTAGAGCCTCGGGGTTGGTACCAATCGATCCGGAATGACCTGATTAGTGGGGGTAGATGCAACTTCCGAGTCTCTACGACCTTCAGAGAAAAAGTTATTAGCCGAGATAAATTTGCTTTTTTTAGCACTTTGAGCACTTTTCCTAAATTGCACTTCCCAAGGTCCTAGAGCCTCGGGGTTGGTACCAATCGATCCGGAATGACCTGATTAGTGGGGGTAGATGCAACTTTTAAGTCTCTACGACCTTCAGAGAAAAAGTTATTAGCCGAGATAAATTTGCTTTTTTTTAGCACTTTGAGCACTTTTCCTAAATGGCACTTCCCAAGGTCCTAGAGCCTCGGAGTTGGTACCAATCGATCCGGAATGACCTGATTAGTGGGGGTAGATGCAACTTCCGAGTCTCTACGACCTTCAGAAGGAAAGTTAAGAAATAAAATGTGAAAAAAATAAAAATTGCCATGAGCGGGATTTGAACACTCAACCTTGTGTTCCAAAGGCGGGCGCACTACCACTGCACCACCGCTCCAGCTGAAAACGCATTTTTCAGAAATGGCACTTCCCAAGGTCCTAGAGCCTCGTGGTTGGTACCAATCGATCCGGAATGACCTGATTAGTGGGGGTAGATGCAACTTTTAAGTCTCTACGACCTTCAGAGAAAAAGTTATTAGCCGAGATAAATTTGCTTTTTTTAGCACTTTGAGCACTTTTCCTAAATGGCACTTCCCAAGGTCCTAGAGCCTCGGGGTTGGTACCAATCGATCCGGAATGACCTGATTAGTGGGGGTAGATGCAACTTTTAAGTCTCTACGACCTTCAGAGAAAAAGTTATTAGCCGAGATAAATTTGCTTTTTTTAGCACTTTGAGCACTTTTCCTAAATGGCACTTCCCAAGGACCTAGAGCCTCGGGGTTGGTACCAATCGATCCGGAATGACCTGATTAGTGGGGGTAGATGCAACTTCCGAGTCTCTACGACCTTCAGATAAAAAGTTATTAGCCGAGATAAATTTGCTTTTTTTAGCACTTTGAGCACTTTTCCTAAATTGCACTTCCCAAGGTCCTAGAGCCTCGGAGTTGGTACCAATCGATCCGGAATGACCTGATTAGTGGGGGTAGATGCAACTTCCGAGTCTCTACGACCTTCAGAAGGAAAGTTAAGAAATAAAATGTGAAAAAAATAAAAATTGCCATGAGCGGGATTTGAACACTCAACCTTGTGTTCCAAAGGCGGGCGCACTACCACTGCACCACCGCTCCAGCTGAAAACGCATTTTTCAGAAATGGCACTTCCCAAGGTCCTAGAGCCTCGTGGTTGGTACCAATCGATCCGGAATGACCTGATTAGTGGGGGTAGATGCAACTTTTAAGTCTCTACGACCTTCAGAGAAAAAGTTATTAGCCGAGATAAATTTGCTTTTTTTAGCACTTTGAGCACTTTTCCTAAATGGCACTTCCCAAGGTCCTAGAGCCTCGGGGTTGGTACCAATCGATCCGGAATGACCTGATTAGTGGGGGTAGATGCAACTTTTAAGTCTCTACGACCTTCAGAGAAAAAGTTATTAGCCGAGATAAATTTGCTTTTTTTAGCACTTTGAGCACTTTTCCTAAATGGCACTTCCCAAGGACCTAGAGCCTCGGGGTTGGTACCAATCGATCCGGAATGACCTGATTAGTGGGGGTAGATGCAACTTCCGAGTCTCTACGACCTTCAGATAAAAAGTTATTAGCCGAGATAAATTTGCTTTTTTTAGCACTTTGAGCACTTTTCCTAAATTGCACTTCCCAAGGTCCTAGAGCCTCGGGGTTGGTACCAATCGATCCGGAATGACCTGATTAGTGGGGGTAGATGCAACTTCCGAGTCTCTACGACCTTCAGAAGGAAAGTTAAGAAATAAAATGTGAAAAAAATAAAAATTGCCATGAGCGGGATTTGAACACTCAACCTTGTGTTCCAAAGGCGGGCGCACTACCACTGCACCACCGCTCCAGCTGAAAACGCATTTTTCAGAAATGGCACTTCCCAAGGTCCTAGAGCCTCGTGGTTGGTACCAATCGATCCGGAATGACCTGATTAGTGGGGGTAGATGCAACTTTTAAGTCTCTACGACCTTCAGAGAAAAAGTTATTAGCCGAGATAAATTTGCTTTTTTTAGCACTTTGAGCACTTTTCCTAAATGGCACTTCCCAAGGTCCTAGAGCCTCGTGGTTGGTACCAATCGATCCGGAATGACCTGATTAGTGGGGGTAGATGCAACTTTTAAGTCTCTACGACCTTCAGAGAAAAAGTTATTAGCCGAGATAAATTTGCTTTTTTTAGCACTTTGAGCACTTTTCCTAAATGGCACTTCCCAAGGTCCTAGAGCCTCGTGGTTGGTACCAATCGATCCGGAATGACCTGATTAGTGGGGGTAGATGCAACTTTTAAGTCTCTACGACCTTCAGAGAAAAAGTTATTAGCCGAGATAAATTTGCTTTTTTTAGCACTTTGAGCACTTTTCCTAAATGGCACTTCCCAAGGACCTAGAGCCTCGGGGTTGGTACCAATCGATCCGGAATGACCTGATTAGTGGGGGTAGATGCAACTTCCGAGTCTCTACGACCTTCAGAGAAAAAGTTATTAGCCGAGATAAATTTGCTTTTTTTAGCACTTTGAGCACTTTTCCTAAATTGCACTTCCCAAGGTCCTAGAGCCTCGGGGTTGGTACCAATCGATCCGGAATGACCTGATTAGTGGGGGTAGATGCAACTTCCGAGTCTCTACGACCTTCAGAAGGAAAGTTAAGAAATAAAATGTGAAAAAAATAAAAATTGCCATGAGCGGGATTTGAACACTCAACCTTGTGTTCCAAAGGCGGGCGCACTACCACTGCACCACCGCTCCAGCTGAAAACGCATTTTTCAGAAATGGCACTTCCCAAGGTCCTAGAGCCTCGTGGTTGGTACCAATCGATCCGGAATGACCTGATTAGTGGGGGTAGATGCAACTTTTAAGTCTCTACGACCTTCAGAGAAAAAGTTATTAGCCGAGATAAATTTGCTTTTTTTAGCACTTTGAGCACTTTTCCTAAATGGCACTTCCCAAGGACCTAGAGCCTCGGGGTTGGTACCAATCGATCCGGAATGACCTGATTAGTGGGGGTAGATGCAACTTCCGAGTCTCTACGACCTTCAGAGAAAAAGTTATTAGCCGAGATAAATTTGCTTTTTTTAGCACTTTGAGCACTTTTCCTAAATTGCACTTCCCAAGGTCCTAGAGCCTCGGGGTTGGTACCAATCGATCCGGAATGACCTGATTAGTGGGGGTAGATGCAACTTCCGAGTCTCTACGGCCTTCAGAGAAAAAGTTATTAGCCGAGATAAATTTGCTTTTTTTAGCACTTTGAGCACTTTTCCTAAATGGCACTTCCCAAGGTCCTAGAGCCTCGTGGTTGGTACCAATCGATCCGGAATGACCTGATTAGTGGGGGTAGATGCAACTTTTAAGTCTCTACGACCTTCAGAGAAAAAGTTATTAGCCGAGATAAATTTGCTTTTTTTTAGCACTTTGAGCACTTTTCCTAAATGGCACTTCCCAAGGTCCTAGAGCCTCGGAGTTGGTACCAATCGATCCGGAATGACCTGATTAGTGGGGGTAGATGCAACTTCCGAGTCTCTACGACCTTCAGAAGGAAAGTTAAGAAATAAAATGTGAAAAAAATAAAAATTGCCATGAGCGGGATTTGAACACTCAACCTTGTGTTCCAAAGGCGGGCGCACTACCACTGCACCACCGCTCCAGCTGAAAACGCATTTTTCAGAAATGGCACTTCCCAAGGTCCTAGAGCCTCGTGGTTGGTACCAATCGATCCGGAATGACCTGATTAGTGGGGGTAGATGCAACTTTTAAGTCTCTACGACCTTCAGAGAAAACGTTATTAGCCGAGATAAATTTGCTTTTTTTAGCACTTTGAGCACTTTTCCTAAATGGCACTTCCCAAGGTCCTAGAGCCTCGGGGTTGGTACCAATCGATCCGGAATGACCTGATTAGTGGGGGTAGATGCAACTTCCGAGTCTCTACGACCTTCAGAGAAAAAGTTATTAGCCGAGATAAATTTGCTTTTTTTAACACTTTGAGCACTTTTCCTAAATGGCACTTCCCAAGGTCCTAGAGCCTCGTGGTTGGTACCAATCGATCCGGAATGACCTGATTAGTGGGGGTAGATGCAACTTTTAAGTCTCTACGACCTTCAGAGAAAAAGTTATTAGCCGAGATAAATTTGCTTTTTTTTAGCACTTTGAGCACTTTTCCTAAATGGCACTTCCCAAGGTCCTAGAGCCTCGGAGTTGGTACCAATCGATCCGGAATGACCTGATTAGTGGGGGTAGATGCAACTTCCGAGTCTCTACGACCTTCAGAAGGAAAGTTAAGAAATAAAATGTGAAAAAAATAAAAATTGCCATGAGCGGGATTTGAACACTCAACCTTGTGTTCCAAAGGCGGGCGCACTACCACTGCACCACCGCTCCAGCTGAAAACGCATTTTTCAGAAATGGCACTTCCCAAGGTCCTAGAGCCTCGTGGTTGGTACCAATCGATCCGGAATTACCTGATTAGTGGGGGTAGATGCAACTTTTAAGTCTCTACGACCTTCAGAGAAAAAGTTATTAGCCGAGATAAATTTGCTTTTTTTAGCACTTTGAGCACTTTTCCTAAATGGCACTTCCCAAGGACCTAGAGCCTCGGGGTTGGTACCAATCGATCCGGAATGACCTGATTAGTGGGGGTAGATGCAACTTCCGAGTCTCTACGACCTTCAGAGAAAAAGTTATTAGCCGAGATAAATTTGCTTTTTTTAGCACTTTGAGCACTTTTCCTAAATTGCACTTCCCAAGGTCCTAGAGCCTCGGGGTTGGTACCAATCGATCCGGAATGACCTGATTAGTGGGGGTAGATGCAACTTCCGAGTCTCTACGACCTTCAGAAGGAAAGTTAAGAAATAAAATGTGAAAAAAATAAAAATTGCCATGAGCGGGATTTGAACACTCAACCTTGTGTTCCAAAGGCGGGCGCACTACCACTGCACCACCGCTCCAGCTGAAAACGCATTTTTCAGAAATGGCACTTCCCACGGTCCTAGAGCCTCGTGGTTGGTACCAATCGATCCGGAATGACCTGATTAGTGGGGGTAGATGCAACTTTTAAGTCTCTACGACCTTCAGAGAAAAAGTTATTAGCCGAGATAAATTTGCTTTTTTTTAGCACTTTGAGCACTTTTCCTAAATGGCACTTCCCAAGGTCCTAGAGCCTCGGAGTTGGTACCAATCGATCCGGAATGACCTGATTAGTGGGGGTAGATGCAACTTCCGAGTCTCTACGACCTTCAGAAGGAAAGTTAAGAAATAAAATGTGAAAAAAATAAAAATTGCCATGAGCGGGATTTGAACACTCAACCTTGTGTTCCAAAGGCGGGCGCACTACCACTGCACCACCGCTCTAGCTGAAAACGCATTTTTCAGAAATGGCACTTCCCAAGGTCCTAGAGCCTCGTGGTTGGTACCAATCGATCCGGAATGACCTGATTAGTGGGGGTAGATGCAACTTTTAAGTCTCTACGACCTTCAGAGAAAAAGTTATTAGCCGAGATAAATTTGCTTTTTTTAGCACTTTGAGCACTTTTCCTAAATGGCACTTCCCAAGGTCCTAGAGCCTCGGGGTTGGTACCAATCGATCCGGAATGACCTGATTAGTGGGGGTAGATGCAACTTCCGAGTCTCTACGACCTTCAGAGAAAAAGTTATTAGCCGAGATAAATTTGCTTTTTTTAACACTTTGAGCACTTTTCCTAAATGGCACTTCCCAAGGTCCTAGAGCCTCGTGGTTGGTACCAATCGATCCGGAATGACCTGATTAGTGGGGGTAGATGCAACTTTTAAGTCTCTACGACCTTCAGAGAAAAAGTTATTAGCCGAGATAAATTTGCTTTTTTTTAGCACTTTGAGCACTTTTCCTAAATGGCACTTCCCAAGGTCCTAGAGCCTCGGAGTTGGTACCAATCGATCCGGAATGACCTGATTAGTGGGGGTAGATGCAACTTCCGAGTCTCTACGACCTTCAGAAGGAAAGTTAAGAAATAAAATGTGAAAAAAATAAAAATTGCCATGAGCGGGATTTGAACACTCAACCTTGTGTTCCAAAGGCGGGCGCACTACCACTGCACCACCGCTCCAGCTGAAAACGCATTTTTCAGAAATGGCACTTCCCAAGGTCCTAGAGCCTCGTGGTTGGTACCAATCGATCCGGAATTACCTGATTAGTGGGGGTAGATGCAACTTTTAAGTCTCTACGACCTTCAGAGAAAAAGTTATTAGCCGAGATAAATTTGCTTTTTTTAGCACTTTGAGCACTTTTCCTAAATGGCACTTCCCAAGGACCTAGAGCCTCGGGGTTGGTACCAATCGATCCGGAATGACCTGATTAGTGGGGGTAGATGCAACTTCCGAGTCTCTACGACCTTCAGAGAAAAAGTTATTAGCCGAGATAAATTTGCTTTTTTTAGCACTTTGAGCACTTTTCCTAAATTGCACTTCCCAAGGTCCTAGAGCCTCGGGGTTGGTACCAATCGATCCGGAATGACCTGATTAGTGGGGGTAGATGCAACTTCCGAGTCTCTACGACCTTCAGAAGGAAAGTTAAGAAATAAAATGTGAAAAAAATAAAAATTGCCATGAGCGGGATTTGAACACTCAACCTTGTGTTCCAAAGGCGGGCGCACTACCACTGCACCACCGCTCCAGCTGAAAACGCATTTTTCAGAAATGGCACTTCCCAAGGTCCTAGAGCCTCGTGGTTGGTACCAATCGATCCGGAATGACCTGATTAGTGGGGGTAGATGCAACTTTTAAGTCTCTACGACCTTCAGAGAAAAAGTTATTAGCCGAGATAAATTTGCTTTTTTTAGCACTTTGAGCACTTTTCCTAAATGGCACTTCCCAAGGTCCTAGAGCCTCGTGGTTGGTACCAATCGATCCGGAATGACCTGATTAGTGGGGGTAGATGCAACTTTTAAGTCTCTACGACCTTCAGAGAAAAAGTTATTAGCCGAGATAAATTTGCTTTTTTTAGCACTTTGAGCACTTTTCCTAAATGGCACTTCCCAAGGTCCTAGAGCCTCGTGGTTGGTACCAATCGATCCGGAATGACCTGATTAGTGGGGGTAGATGCAACTTTTAAGTCTCTACGACCTTCAGAGAAAAAGTTATTAGCCGAGATAAATTTGCTTTTTTTAGCACTTTGAGCACTTTTCCTAAATGGCACTTCCCAAGGACCTAGAGCCTCGGGGTTGGTACCAATCGATCCGGAATGACCTGATTAGTGGGGGTAGATGCAACTTCCGAGTCTCTACGACCTTCAGAGAAAAAGTTATTAGCCGAGATAAATTTGCTTTTTTTAGCACTTTGAGCACTTTTCCTAAATTGCACTTCCCAAGGTCCTAGAGCCTCGGGGTTGGTACCAATCGATCCGGAATGACCTGATTAGTGGGGGTAGATGCAACTTCCGAGTCTCTACGACCTTCAGAAGGAAAGTTAAGAAATAAAATGTGAAAAAAATAAAAATTGCCATGAGCGGGATTTGAACACTCAACCTTGTGTTCCAAAGGCGGGCGCACTACCACTGCACCACCGCTCCAGCTGAAAACGCATTTTTCAGAAATGGCACTTCCCAAGGTCCTAGAGCCTCGTGGTTGGTACCAATCGATCCGGAATGACCTGATTAGTGGGGGTAGATGCAACTTTTAAGTCTCTACGACCTTCAGAGAAAAAGTTATTAGCCGAGATAAATTTGCTTTTTTTAGCACTTTGAGCACTTTTCCTAAATGGCACTTCCCAAGGACCTAGAGCCTCGGGGTTGGTACCAATCGATCCGGAATGACCTGATTAGTGGGGGTAGATGCAACTTCCGAGTCTCTACGACCTTCAGAGAAAAAGTTATTAGCCGAGATAAATTTGCTTTTTTTAGCACTTTGAGCACTTTTCCTAAATTGCACTTCCCAAGGTCCTAGAGCCTCGGGGTTGGTACCAATCGATCCGGAATGACCTGATTAGTGGGGGTAGATGCAACTTCCGAGTCTCTACGGCCTTCAGAGAAAAAGTTATTAGCCGAGATAAATTTGCTTTTTTTAGCACTTTGAGCACTTTTCCTAAATGGCACTTCCCAAGGTCCTAGAGCCTCGTGGTTGGTACCAATCGATCCGGAATGACCTGATTAGTGGGGGTAGATGCAACTTTTAAGTCTCTACGACCTTCAGAGAAAAAGTTATTAGCCGAGATAAATTTGCTTTTTTTTAGCACTTTGAGCACTTTTCCTAAATGGCACTTCCCAAGGTCCTAGAGCCTCGGAGTTGGTACCAATCGATCCGGAATGACCTGATTAGTGGGGGTAGATGCAACTTCCGAGTCTCTACGACCTTCAGAGAAAAAGTTATTAGCCGAGATAAATTTGCTTTTTTTAACACTTTGAGCACTTTTCCTAAATGGCACTTCCCAAGGTCCTAGAGCCTCGTGGTTGGTACCAATCGATCCGGAATGACCTGATTAGTGGGGGTAGATGCAACTTTTAAGTCTCTACGACCTTCAGAGAAAAAGTTATTAGCCGAGATAAATTTGCTTTTTTTAGCACTTTGAGCACTTTTCCTAAATGGCACTTCCCAAGGACCTAGAGCCTCGGGGTTGGTACCAATCGATCCGGAATGACCTGATTAGTGGGGGTAGATGCAACTTCCGAGTCTCTACGACCTTCAGAGAAAAAGTTATTAGCCGAGATAAATTTGCTTTTTTTAGCACTTTGAGCACTTTTCCTAAATTGCACTTCCCAAGGTCCTAGAGCCTCGGGGTTGGTACCAATCGATCCGGAATGACCTGATTAGTGGGGGTAGATGCAACTTCCGAGTCTCTACGGCCTTCAGAGAAAAAGTTATTAGCCGAGATAAATTTGCTTTTTTTAGCACTTTGAGCACTTTTCCTAAATGGCACTTCCCAAGGTCCTAGAGCCTCGTGGTTGGTACCAATCGATCCGGAATGACCTGATTAGTGGGGGTAGATGCAACTTTTAAGTCTCTACGACCTTCAGAGAAAAAGTTATTAGCCGAGATAAATTTGCTTTTTTTTAGCACTTTGAGCACTTTTCCTAAATGGCACTTCCCAAGGTCCTAGAGCCTCGGAGTTGGTACCAATCGATCCGGAATGACCTGATTAGTGGGGGTAGATGCAACTTCCGAGTCTCTACGACCTTCAGAAGGAAAGTTAAGAAATAAAATGTGAAAAAAATAAAAATTGCCATGAGCGGGATTTGAACACTCAACCTTGTGTTCCAAAGGCGGGCGCACTACCACTGCACCACCGCTCCAGCTGAAAACGCATTTTTCAGAAATGGCACTTCCCAAGGTCCTAGAGCCTCGTGGTTGGTACCAATCGATCCGGAATGACCTGATTAGTGGGGGTAGATGCAACTTTTAAGTCTCTACGACCTTCAGAGAAAACGTTATTAGCCGAGATAAATTTGCTTTTTTTAGCACTTTGAGCACTTTTCCTAAATGGCACTTCCCAAGGACCTAGAGCCTCGGGGTTGGTACCAATCGATCCGGAATGACCTGATTAGTGGGGGTAGATGCAACTTCCGAGTCTCTACGACCTTCAGAGAAAAAGTTATTAGCCGAGATAAATTTGCTTTTTTTAGCACTTTGAGCACTTTTCCTAAATTGCACTTCCCAAGGTCCTAGAGCCTCGGGGTTGGTACCAATCGATCCGGAATGACCTGATTAGTGGGGGTAGATGCAACTTTTAAGTCTCTACGACCTTCAGAGAAAAAGTTATTAGCCGAGATAAATTTGCTTTTTTTTAGCACTTTGAGCACTTTTCCTAAATGGCACTTCCCAAGGTCCTAGAGCCTCGGAGTTGGTACCAATCGATCCGGAATGACCTGATTAGTGGGGGTAGATGCAACTTCCGAGTCTCTACGACCTTCAGAAGGAAAGTTAAGAAATAAAATGTGAAAAAAATAAAAATTGCCATGAGCGGGATTTGAACACTCAACCTTGTGTTCCAAAGGCGGGCGCACTACCACTGCACCACCGCTCCAGCTGAAAACGCATTTTTCAGAAATGGCACTTCCCAAGGTCCTAGAGCCTCGTGGTTGGTACCAATCGATCCGGAATGACCTGATTAGTGGGGGTAGATGCAACTTTTAAGTCTCTACGACCTTCAGAGAAAAAGTTATTAGCCGAGATAAATTTGCTTTTTTTAGCACTTTGAGCACTTTTCCTAAATGGCACTTCCCAAGGTCCTAGAGCCTCGGGGTTGGTACCAATCGATCCGGAATGACCTGATTAGTGGGGGTAGATGCAACTTTTAAGTCTCTACGACCTTCAGAGAAAAAGTTATTAGCCGAGATAAATTTGCTTTTTTTAGCACTTTGAGCACTTTTCCTAAATGGCACTTCCCAAGGACCTAGAGCCTCGGGGTTGGTACCAATCGATCCGGAATGACCTGATTAGTGGGGGTAGATGCAACTTCCGAGTCTCTACGACCTTCAGATAAAAAGTTATTAGCCGAGATAAATTTGCTTTTTTTAGCACTTTGAGCACTTTTCCTAAATTGCACTTCCCAAGGTCCTAGAGCCTCGGAGTTGGTACCAATCGATCCGGAATGACCTGATTAGTGGGGGTAGATGCAACTTCCGAGTCTCTACGACCTTCAGAAGGAAAGTTAAGAAATAAAATGTGAAAAAAATAAAAATTGCCATGAGCGGGATTTGAACACTCAACCTTGTGTTCCAAAGGCGGGCGCACTACCACTGCACCACCGCTCCAGCTGAAAACGCATTTTTCAGAAATGGCACTTCCCAAGGTCCTAGAGCCTCGTGGTTGGTACCAATCGATCCGGAATGACCTGATTAGTGGGGGTAGATGCAACTTTTAAGTCTCTACGACCTTCAGAGAAAAAGTTATTAGCCGAGATAAATTTGCTTTTTTTAGCACTTTGAGCACTTTTCCTAAATGGCACTTCCCAAGGTCCTAGAGCCTCGGGGTTGGTACCAATCGATCCGGAATGACCTGATTAGTGGGGGTAGATGCAACTTTTAAGTCTCTACGACCTTCAGAGAAAAAGTTATTAGCCGAGATAAATTTGCTTTTTTTAGCACTTTGAGCACTTTTCCTAAATGGCACTTCCCAAGGACCTAGAGCCTCGGGGTTGGTACCAATCGATCCGGAATGACCTGATTAGTGGGGGTAGATGCAACTTCCGAGTCTCTACGACCTTCAGATAAAAAGTTATTAGCCGAGATAAATTTGCTTTTTTTAGCACTTTGAGCACTTTTCCTAAATTGCACTTCCCAAGGTCCTAGAGCCTCGGGGTTGGTACCAATCGATCCGGAATGACCTGATTAGTGGGGGTAGATGCAACTTCCGAGTCTCTACGACCTTCAGAAGGAAAGTTAAGAAATAAAATGTGAAAAAAATAAAAATTGCCATGAGCGGGATTTGAACACTCAACCTTGTGTTCCAAAGGCGGGCGCACTACCACTGCACCACCGCTCCAGCTGAAAACGCATTTTTCAGAAATGGCACTTCCCAAGGTCCTAGAGCCTCGTGGTTGGTACCAATCGATCCGGAATGACCTGATTAGTGGGGGTAGATGCAACTTTTAAGTCTCTACGACCTTCAGAGAAAAAGTTATTAGCCGAGATAAATTTGCTTTTTTTAGCACTTTGAGCACTTTTCCTAAATGGCACTTCCCAAGGTCCTAGAGCCTCGTGGTTGGTACCAATCGATCCGGAATGACCTGATTAGTGGGGGTAGATGCAACTTTTAAGTCTCTACGACCTTCAGAGAAAAAGTTATTAGCCGAGATAAATTTGCTTTTTTTAGCACTTTGAGCACTTTTCCTAAATGGCACTTCCCAAGGTCCTAGAGCCTCGTGGTTGGTACCAATCGATCCGGAATGACCTGATTAGTGGGGGTAGATGCAACTTTTAAGTCTCTACGACCTTCAGAGAAAAAGTTATTAGCCGAGATAAATTTGCTTTTTTTAGCACTTTGAGCACTTTTCCTAAATGGCACTTCCCAAGGACCTAGAGCCTCGGGGTTGGTACCAATCGATCCGGAATGACCTGATTAGTGGGGGTAGATGCAACTTCCGAGTCTCTACGACCTTCAGAGAAAAAGTTATTAGCCGAGATAAATTTGCTTTTTTTAGCACTTTGAGCACTTTTCCTAAATTGCACTTCCCAAGGTCCTAGAGCCTCGGGGTTGGTACCAATCGATCCGGAATGACCTGATTAGTGGGGGTAGATGCAACTTCCGAGTCTCTACGACCTTCAGAAGGAAAGTTAAGAAATAAAATGTGAAAAAAATAAAAATTGCCATGAGCGGGATTTGAACACTCAACCTTGTGTTCCAAAGGCGGGCGCACTACCACTGCACCACCGCTCCAGCTGAAAACGCATTTTTCAGAAATGGCACTTCCCAAGGTCCTAGAGCCTCGTGGTTGGTACCAATCGATCCGGAATGACCTGATTAGTGGGGGTAGATGCAACTTTTAAGTCTCTACGACCTTCAGAGAAAAAGTTATTAGCCGAGATAAATTTGCTTTTTTTAGCACTTTGAGCACTTTTCCTAAATGGCACTTCCCAAGGACCTAGAGCCTCGGGGTTGGTACCAATCGATCCGGAATGACCTGATTAGTGGGGGTAGATGCAACTTCCGAGTCTCTACGACCTTCAGAGAAAAAGTTATTAGCCGAGATAAATTTGCTTTTTTTAGCACTTTGAGCACTTTTCCTAAATTGCACTTCCCAAGGTCCTAGAGCCTCGGGGTTGGTACCAATCGATCCGGAATGACCTGATTAGTGGGGGTAGATGCAACTTCCGAGTCTCTACGGCCTTCAGAGAAAAAGTTATTAGCCGAGATAAATTTGCTTTTTTTAGCACTTTGAGCACTTTTCCTAAATGGCACTTCCCAAGGTCCTAGAGCCTCGTGGTTGGTACCAATCGATCCGGAATGACCTGATTAGTGGGGGTAGATGCAACTTTTAAGTCTCTACGACCTTCAGAGAAAAAGTTATTAGCCGAGATAAATTTGCTTTTTTTTAGCACTTTGAGCACTTTTCCTAAATGGCACTTCCCAAGGTCCTAGAGCCTCGGAGTTGGTACCAATCGATCCGGAATGACCTGATTAGTGGGGGTAGATGCAACTTCCGAGTCTCTACGACCTTCAGAAGGAAAGTTAAGAAATAAAATGTGAAAAAAATAAAAATTGCCATGAGCGGGATTTGAACACTCAACCTTGTGTTCCAAAGGCGGGCGCACTACCACTGCACCACCGCTCCAGCTGAAAACGCATTTTTCAGAAATGGCACTTCCCAAGGTCCTAGAGCCTCGTGGTTGGTACCAATCGATCCGGAATGACCTGATTAGTGGGGGTAGATGCAACTTTTAAGTCTCTACGACCTTCAGAGAAAACGTTATTAGCCGAGATAAATTTGCTTTTTTTAGCACTTTGAGCACTTTTCCTAAATGGCACTTCCCAAGGTCCTAGAGCCTCGGGGTTGGTACCAATCGATCCGGAATGACCTGATTAGTGGGGGTAGATGCAACTTCCGAGTCTCTACGACCTTCAGAGAAAAAGTTATTAGCCGAGATAAATTTGCTTTTTTTAACACTTTGAGCACTTTTCCTAAATGGCACTTCCCAAGGTCCTAGAGCCTCGTGGTTGGTACCAATCGATCCGGAATGACCTGATTAGTGGGGGTAGATGCAACTTTTAAGTCTCTACGACCTTCAGAGAAAAAGTTATTAGCCGAGATAAATTTGCTTTTTTTTAGCACTTTGAGCACTTTTCCTAAATGGCACTTCCCAAGGTCCTAGAGCCTCGGAGTTGGTACCAATCGATCCGGAATGACCTGATTAGTGGGGGTAGATGCAACTTCCGAGTCTCTACGACCTTCAGAAGGAAAGTTAAGAAATAAAATGTGAAAAAAATAAAAATTGCCATGAGCGGGATTTGAACACTCAACCTTGTGTTCCAAAGGCGGGCGCACTACCACTGCACCACCGCTCCAGCTGAAAACGCATTTTTCAGAAATGGCACTTCCCAAGGTCCTAGAGCCTCGTGGTTGGTACCAATCGATCCGGAATTACCTGATTAGTGGGGGTAGATGCAACTTTTAAGTCTCTACGACCTTCAGAGAAAAAGTTATTAGCCGAGATAAATTTGCTTTTTTTAGCACTTTGAGCACTTTTCCTAAATGGCACTTCCCAAGGACCTAGAGCCTCGGGGTTGGTACCAATCGATCCGGAATGACCTGATTAGTGGGGGTAGATGCAACTTCCGAGTCTCTACGACCTTCAGAGAAAAAGTTATTAGCCGAGATAAATTTGCTTTTTTTAGCACTTTGAGCACTTTTCCTAAATTGCACTTCCCAAGGTCCTAGAGCCTCGGGGTTGGTACCAATCGATCCGGAATGACCTGATTAGTGGGGGTAGATGCAACTTCCGAGTCTCTACGACCTTCAGAAGGAAAGTTAAGAAATAAAATGTGAAAAAAATAAAAATTGCCATGAGCGGGATTTGAACACTCAACCTTGTGTTCCAAAGGCGGGCGCACTACCACTGCACCACCGCTCCAGCTGAAAACGCATTTTTCAGAAATGGCACTTCCCACGGTCCTAGAGCCTCGTGGTTGGTACCAATCGATCCGGAATGACCTGATTAGTGGGGGTAGATGCAACTTTTAAGTCTCTACGACCTTCAGAGAAAAAGTTATTAGCCGAGATAAATTTGCTTTTTTTTAGCACTTTGAGCACTTTTCCTAAATGGCACTTCCCAAGGTCCTAGAGCCTCGGAGTTGGTACCAATCGATCCGGAATGACCTGATTAGTGGGGGTAGATGCAACTTCCGAGTCTCTACGACCTTCAGAAGGAAAGTTAAGAAATAAAATGTGAAAAAAATAAAAATTGCCATGAGCGGGATTTGAACACTCAACCTTGTGTTCCAAAGGCGGGCGCACTACCACTGCACCACCGCTCTAGCTGAAAACGCATTTTTCAGAAATGGCACTTCCCAAGGTCCTAGAGCCTCGTGGTTGGTACCAATCGATCCGGAATGACCTGATTAGTGGGGGTAGATGCAACTTTTAAGTCTCTACGACCTTCAGAGAAAAAGTTATTAGCCGAGATAAATTTGCTTTTTTTAGCACTTTGAGCACTTTTCCTAAATGGCACTTCCCAAGGTCCTAGAGCCTCGGGGTTGGTACCAATCGATCCGGAATGACCTGATTAGTGGGGGTAGATGCAACTTCCGAGTCTCTACGACCTTCAGAGAAAAAGTTATTAGCCGAGATAAATTTGCTTTTTTTAACACTTTGAGCACTTTTCCTAAATGGCACTTCCCAAGGTCCTAGAGCCTCGTGGTTGGTACCAATCGATCCGGAATGACCTGATTAGTGGGGGTAGATGCAACTTTTAAGTCTCTACGACCTTCAGAGAAAAAGTTATTAGCCGAGATAAATTTGCTTTTTTTTAGCACTTTGAGCACTTTTCCTAAATGGCACTTCCCAAGGTCCTAGAGCCTCGGAGTTGGTACCAATCGATCCGGAATGACCTGATTAGTGGGGGTAGATGCAACTTCCGAGTCTCTACGACCTTCAGAAGGAAAGTTAAGAAATAAAATGTGAAAAAAATAAAAATTGCCATGAGCGGGATTTGAACACTCAACCTTGTGTTCCAAAGGCGGGCGCACTACCACTGCACCACCGCTCCAGCTGAAAACGCATTTTTCAGAAATGGCACTTCCCAAGGTCCTAGAGCCTCGTGGTTGGTACCAATCGATCCGGAATTACCTGATTAGTGGGGGTAGATGCAACTTTTAAGTCTCTACGACCTTCAGAGAAAAAGTTATTAGCCGAGATAAATTTGCTTTTTTTAGCACTTTGAGCACTTTTCCTAAATGGCACTTCCCAAGGACCTAGAGCCTCGGGGTTGGTACCAATCGATCCGGAATGACCTGATTAGTGGGGGTAGATGCAACTTCCGAGTCTCTACGACCTTCAGAGAAAAAGTTATTAGCCGAGATAAATTTGCTTTTTTTAGCACTTTGAGCACTTTTCCTAAATTGCACTTCCCAAGGTCCTAGAGCCTCGGGGTTGGTACCAATCGATCCGGAATGACCTGATTAGTGGGGGTAGATGCAACTTCCGAGTCTCTACGACCTTCAGAAGGAAAGTTAAGAAATAAAATGTGAAAAAAATAAAAATTGCCATGAGCGGGATTTGAACACTCAACCTTGTGTTCCAAAGGCGGGCGCACTACCACTGCACCACCGCTCCAGCTGAAAACGCATTTTTCAGAAATGGCACTTCCCAAGGTCCTAGAGCCTCGTGGTTGGTACCAATCGATCCGGAATGACCTGATTAGTGGGGGTAGATGCAACTTTTAAGTCTCTACGACCTTCAGAGAAAAAGTTATTAGCCGAGATAAATTTGCTTTTTTTAGCACTTTGAGCACTTTTCCTAAATGGCACTTCCCAAGGTCCTAGAGCCTCGTGGTTGGTACCAATCGATCCGGAATGACCTGATTAGTGGGGGTAGATGCAACTTTTAAGTCTCTACGACCTTCAGAGAAAAAGTTATTAGCCGAGATAAATTTGCTTTTTTTAGCACTTTGAGCACTTTTCCTAAATGGCACTTCCCAAGGTCCTAGAGCCTCGTGGTTGGTACCAATCGATCCGGAATGACCTGATTAGTGGGGGTAGATGCAACTTTTAAGTCTCTACGACCTTCAGAGAAAAAGTTATTAGCCGAGATAAATTTGCTTTTTTTAGCACTTTGAGCACTTTTCCTAAATGGCACTTCCCAAGGACCTAGAGCCTCGGGGTTGGTACCAATCGATCCGGAATGACCTGATTAGTGGGGGTAGATGCAACTTCCGAGTCTCTACGACCTTCAGAGAAAAAGTTATTAGCCGAGATAAATTTGCTTTTTTTAGCACTTTGAGCACTTTTCCTAAATTGCACTTCCCAAGGTCCTAGAGCCTCGGGGTTGGTACCAATCGATCCGGAATGACCTGATTAGTGGGGGTAGATGCAACTTCCGAGTCTCTACGACCTTCAGAAGGAAAGTTAAGAAATAAAATGTGAAAAAAATAAAAATTGCCATGAGCGGGATTTGAACACTCAACCTTGTGTTCCAAAGGCGGGCGCACTACCACTGCACCACCGCTCCAGCTGAAAACGCATTTTTCAGAAATGGCACTTCCCAAGGTCCTAGAGCCTCGTGGTTGGTACCAATCGATCCGGAATGACCTGATTAGTGGGGGTAGATGCAACTTTTAAGTCTCTACGACCTTCAGAGAAAAAGTTATTAGCCGAGATAAATTTGCTTTTTTTAGCACTTTGAGCACTTTTCCTAAATGGCACTTCCCAAGGACCTAGAGCCTCGGGGTTGGTACCAATCGATCCGGAATGACCTGATTAGTGGGGGTAGATGCAACTTCCGAGTCTCTACGACCTTCAGAGAAAAAGTTATTAGCCGAGATAAATTTGCTTTTTTTAGCACTTTGAGCACTTTTCCTAAATTGCACTTCCCAAGGTCCTAGAGCCTCGGGGTTGGTACCAATCGATCCGGAATGACCTGATTAGTGGGGGTAGATGCAACTTCCGAGTCTCTACGGCCTTCAGAGAAAAAGTTATTAGCCGAGATAAATTTGCTTTTTTTAGCACTTTGAGCACTTTTCCTAAATGGCACTTCCCAAGGTCCTAGAGCCTCGTGGTTGGTACCAATCGATCCGGAATGACCTGATTAGTGGGGGTAGATGCAACTTTTAAGTCTCTACGACCTTCAGAGAAAAAGTTATTAGCCGAGATAAATTTGCTTTTTTTTAGCACTTTGAGCACTTTTCCTAAATGGCACTTCCCAAGGTCCTAGAGCCTCGGAGTTGGTACCAATCGATCCGGAATGACCTGATTAGTGGGGGTAGATGCAACTTCCGAGTCTCTACGACCTTCAGAAGGAAAGTTAAGAAATAAAATGTGAAAAAAATAAAAATTGCCATGAGCGGGATTTGAACACTCAACCTTGTGTTCCAAAGGCGGGCGCACTACCACTGCACCACCGCTCCAGCTGAAAACGCATTTTTCAGAAATGGCACTTCCCAAGGTCCTAGAGCCTCGTGGTTGGTACCAATCGATCCGGAATGACCTGATTAGTGGGGGTAGATGCAACTTTTAAGTCTCTACGACCTTCAGAGAAAAAGTTATTAGCCGAGATAAATTTGCTTTTTTTAGCACTTTGAGCACTTTTCCTAAATGGCACTTCCCAAGGTCCTAGAGCCTCGGGGTTGGTACCAATCGATCCGGAATGACCTGATTAGTGGGGGTAGATGCAACTTTTAAGTCTCTACGACCTTCAGAGAAAAAGTTATTAGCCGAGATAAATTTGCTTTTTTTAGCACTTTGAGCACTTTTCCTAAATGGCACTTCCCAAGGACCTAGAGCCTCGGGGTTGGTACCAATCGATCCGGAATGACCTGATTAGTGGGGGTAGATGCAACTTCCGAGTCTCTACGACCTTCAGATAAAAAGTTATTAGCCGAGATAAATTTGCTTTTTTTAGCACTTTGAGCACTTTTCCTAAATTGCACTTCCCAAGGTCCTAGAGCCTCGGGGTTGGTACCAATCGATCCGGAATGACCTGATTAGTGGGGGTAGATGCAACTTCCGAGTCTCTACGACCTTCAGAAGGAAAGTTAAGAAATAAAATGTGAAAAAAATAAAAATTGCCATGAGCGGGATTTGAACACTCAACCTTGTGTTCCAAAGGCGGGCGCACTACCACTGCACCACCGCTCCAGCTGAAAACGCATTTTTCAGAAATGGCACTTCCCAAGGTCCTAGAGCCTCGTGGTTGGTACCAATCGATCCGGAATGACCTGATTAGTGGGGGTAGATGCAACTTTTAAGTCTCTACGACCTTCAGAGAAAAAGTTATTAGCCGAGATAAATTTGCTTTTTTTAGCACTTTGAGCACTTTTCCTAAATGGCACTTCCCAAGGTCCTAGAGCCTCGTGGTTGGTACCAATCGATCCGGAATGACCTGATTAGTGGGGGTAGATGCAACTTTTAAGTCTCTACGACCTTCAGAGAAAAAGTTATTAGCCGAGATAAATTTGCTTTTTTTAGCACTTTGAGCACTTTTCCTAAATGGCACTTCCCAAGGTCCTAGAGCCTCGTGGTTGGTACCAATCGATCCGGAATGACCTGATTAGTGGGGGTAGATGCAACTTTTAAGTCTCTACGACCTTCAGAGAAAAAGTTATTAGCCGAGATAAATTTGCTTTTTTTAGCACTTTGAGCACTTTTCCTAAATGGCACTTCCCAAGGACCTAGAGCCTCGGGGTTGGTACCAATCGATCCGGAATGACCTGATTAGTGGGGGTAGATGCAACTTCCGAGTCTCTACGACCTTCAGAGAAAAAGTTATTAGCCGAGATAAATTTGCTTTTTTTAGCACTTTGAGCACTTTTCCTAAATTGCACTTCCCAAGGTCCTAGAGCCTCGGGGTTGGTACCAATCGATCCGGAATGACCTGATTAGTGGGGGTAGATGCAACTTCCGAGTCTCTACGACCTTCAGAAGGAAAGTTAAGAAATAAAATGTGAAAAAAATAAAAATTGCCATGAGCGGGATTTGAACACTCAACCTTGTGTTCCAAAGGCGGGCGCACTACCACTGCACCACCGCTCCAGCTGAAAACGCATTTTTCAGAAATGGCACTTCCCAAGTTCCTAGAGCCTCGTGGTTGGTACCAATCGATCCGGAATGACCTGATTAGTGGGGGTAGATGCAACTTTTAAGTCTCTACGACCTTCAGAGAAAAAGTTATTAGCCGAGATAAATTTGCTTTTTTTAGCACTTTGAGCACTTTTCCTAAATGGCACTTCCCAAGGACCTAGAGCCTCGGGGTTGGTACCAATCGATCCGGAATGACCTGATTAGTGGGGGTAGATGCAACTTCGAGTCTCTACGACCTTCAGAGAAAAAGTTATTAGCCGAGATAAATTTGCTTTTTTTAGCACTTTGAGCACTTTTCCTAAATTGCACTTCCCAAGGTCCTAGAGCCTCGGGGTTGGTACCAATCGATCCGGAATGACCTGATTAGTGGGGGTAGATGCAACTTCCGAGTCTCTACGGCCTTCAGAGAAAAAGTTATTAGCCGAGATAAATTTGCTTTTTTTAGCACTTTGAGCACTTTTCCTAAATGGCACTTCCCAAGGTCCTAGAGCCTCGTGGTTGGTACCAATCGATCCGGAATGACCTGATTAGTGGGGGTAGATGCAACTTTTAAGTCTCTACGACCTTCAGAGAAAAAGTTATTAGCCGAGATAAATTTGCTTTTTTTTAGCACTTTGAGCACTTTTCCTAAATGGCACTTCCCAAGGTCCTAGAGCCTCGGAGTTGGTACCAATCGATCCGGAATGACCTGATTAGTGGGGGTAGATGCAACTTCCGAGTCTCTACGACCTTCAGAAGGAAAGTTAAGAAATAAAATGTGAAAAAAATAAAAATTGCCATGAGCGGGATTTGAACACTCAACCTTGTGTTCCAAAGGCGGGCGCACTACCACTGCACCACCGCTCCAGCTGAAAACGCATTTTTCAGAAATGGCACTTCCCAAGGTCCTAGAGCCTCGTGGTTGGTACCAATCGATCCGGAATGACCTGATTAGTGGGGGTAGATGCAACTTCCGAGTCTCTACGACCTTCAGATAAAAAGTTATTAGCCGAGATAAATTTGCTTTTTTTAGCACTTTGAGCACTTTTCCTAAATTGCACTTCCCAAGGTCCTAGAGCCTCGGGGTTGGTACCAATCGATCCGGAATGACCTGATTAGTGGGGGTAGATGCAACTTCCGAGTCTCTACGACCTTCAGAAGGAAAGTTAAGAAATAAAATGTGAAAAAAATAAAAATTGCCATGAGCGGGATTTGAACACTCAACCTTGTGTTCCAAAGGCGGGCGCACTACCACTGCACCACCGCTCCAGCTGAAAACGCATTTTTCAGAAATGGCACTTCCCAAGGTCCTAGAGCCTCGTGGTTGGTACCAATCGATCCGGAATGACCTGATTAGTGGGGGTAGATGCAACTTTTAAGTCTCTACGACCTTCAGAGAAAAAGTTATTAGCCGAGATAAATTTGCTTTTTTTAGCACTTTGAGCACTTTTCCTAAATGGCACTTCCCAAGGTCCTAGAGCCTCGTGGTTGGTACCAATCGATCCGGAATGACCTGATTAGTGGGGGTAGATGCAACTTTTAAGTCTCTACGACCTTCAGAGAAAAAGTTATTAGCCGAGATAAATTTGCTTTTTTTAGCACTTTGAGCACTTTTCCTAAATGGCACTTCCCAAGGACCTAGAGCCTCGGGGTTGGTACCAATCGATCCGGAATGACCTGATTAGTGGGGGTAGATGCAACTTCCGAGTCTCTACGACCTTCAGAGAAAAAGTTATTAGCCGAGATAAATTTGCTTTTTTTAGCACTTTGAGCACTTTTCCTAAATTGCACTTCCCAAGGTCCTAGAGCCTCGGGGTTGGTACCAATCGATCCGGAATGACCTGATTAGTGGGGGTAGATGCAACTTCCGAGTCTCTACGACCTTCAGAAGGAAAGTTAAGAAATAAAATGTGAAAAAAATAAAAATTGCCATGAGCGGGATTTGAACACTCAACCTTGTGTTCCAAAGGCGGGCGCACTACCACTGCACCACCGCTCCAGCTGAAAACGCATTTTTCAGAAATGGCACTTCCCAAGTTCCTAGAGCCTCGTGGTTGGTACCAATCGATCCGGAATGACCTGATTAGTGGGGGTAGATGCAACTTTTAAGTCTCTACGACCTTCAGAGAAAAAGTTATTAGCCGAGATAAATTTGCTTTTTTTAGCACTTTGAGCACTTTTCCTAAATGGCACTTCCCAAGGACCTAGAGCCTCGGGGTTGGTACCAATCGATCCGGAATGACCTGATTAGTGGGGGTAGATGCAACTTCCGAGTCTCTACGACCTTCAGAGAAAAAGTTATTAGCCGAGATAAATTTGCTTTTTTTAGCACTTTGAGCACTTTTCCTAAATTGCACTTCCCAAGGTCCTAGAGCCTCGGGGTTGGTACCAATCGATCCGGAATGACCTGATTAGTGGGGGTAGATGCAACTTCCGAGTCTCTACGGCCTTCAGAGAAAAAGTTATTAGCCGAGATAAATTTGCTTTTTTTAGCACTTTGAGCACTTTTCCTAAATGGCACTTCCCAAGGTCCTAGAGCCTCGTGGTTGGTACCAATCGATCCGGAATGACCTGATTAGTGGGGGTAGATGCAACTTTTAAGTCTCTACGACCTTCAGAGAAAAAGTTATTAGCCGAGATAAATTTGCTTTTTTTTAGCACTTTGAGCACTTTTCCTAAATGGCACTTCCCAAGGTCCTAGAGCCTCGGAGTTGGTACCAATCGATCCGGAATGACCTGATTAGTGGGGGTAGATGCAACTTCCGAGTCTCTACGACCTTCAGAAGGAAAGTTAAGAAATAAAATGTGAAAAAAATAAAAATTGCCATGAGCGGGATTTGAACACTCAACCTTGTGTTCCAAAGGCGGGCGCACTACCACTGCACCACCGCTCCAGCTGAAAACGCATTTTTCAGAAATGGCACTTCCCAAGGTCCTAGAGCCTCGGAGTTGGTACCAATCGATCCGGAATGACCTGATTAGTGGGGGTAGATGCAACTTCCGAGTCTCTACGACCTTCAGAAGGAAAGTTAAGAAATAAAATGTGAAAAAAATAAAAATTGCCATGAGCGGGATTTGAACACTCAACCTTGTGTTCCAAAGGCGGGCGCACTACCACTGCACCACCGCTCCAGCTGAAAACGCATTTTTCAGAAATGGCACTTCCCAAGGTCCTAGAGCCTCGTGGTTGGTACCAATCGATCCGGAATGACCTGATTAGTGGGGGTAGATGCAACTTCCGAGTCTCTACGACCTTCAGAGAAAAAGTTATTAGCCGAGATAAATTTGCTTTTTTTAACACTTTGAGCACTTTTCCTAAATGGCACTTCCCAAGGTCCTAGAGCCTCGTGGTTGGTACCAATCGATCCGGAATGACCTGATTAGTGGGGGTAGATGCAACTTTTAAGTCTCTACGACCTTCAGAGAAAAAGTTATTAGCCGAGATAAATTTGCTTTTTTTAACACTTTGAGCACTTTTCCTAAATGGCACTTCCCAAGGTCCTAGAGCCTCGTGGTTGGTACCAATCGATCCGGAATGACCTGATTAGTGGGGGTAGATGCAACTTTTAAGTCTCTACGACCTTCAGAGAAAAAGTTATTAGCCGAGATAAATTTGCTTTTTTTAGCACTTTGAGCACTTTTCCTAAATGGCACTTCCCAAGGACCTAGAGCCTCGGGGTTGGTACCAATCGATCCGGAATGACCTGATTAGTGGGGGTAGATGCAACTTCCGAGTCTCTACGACCTTCAGAGAAAAAGTTATTAGCCGAGATAAATTTGCTTTTTTTAGCACTTTGAGCACTTTTCCTAAATTGCACTTCCCAAGGTCCTAGAGCCTCGGGGTTGGTACCAATCGATCCGGAATGACCTGATTAGTGGGGGTAGATGCAACTTCCGAGTCTCTACGGCCTTCAGAGAAAAAGTTATTAGCCGAGATAAATTTGCTTTTTTTAGCACTTTGAGCACTTTTCCTAAATGGCACTTCCCAAGGTCCTAGAGCCTCGTGGTTGGTACCAATCGATCCGGAATGACCTGATTAGTGGGGGTAGATGCAACTTTTAAGTCTCTACGACCTTCAGAGAAAAAGTTATTAGCCGAGATAAATTTGCTTTTTTTTAGCACTTTGAGCACTTTTCCTAAATGGCACTTCCCAAGGTCCTAGAGCCTCGGAGTTGGTACCAATCGATCCGGAATGACCTGATTAGTGGGGGTAGATGCAACTTCCGAGTCTCTACGACCTTCAGAAGGAAAGTTAAGAAATAAAATGTGAAAAAAATAAAAATTGCCATGAGCGGGATTTGAACACTCAACCTTGTGTTCCAAAGGCGGGCGCACTACCACTGCACCACCGCTCCAGCTGAAAACGCATTTTTCAGAAATGGCACTTCCCAAGGTCCTAGAGCCTCGGAGTTGGTACCAATCGATCCGGAATGACCTGATTAGTGGGGGTAGATGCAACTTCCGAGTCTCTACGACCTTCAGAAGGAAAGTTAAGAAATAAAATGTGAAAAAAATAAAAATTGCCATGAGCGGGATTTGAACACTCAACCTTGTGTTCCAAAGGCGGGCGCACTACCACTGCACCACCGCTCCAGCTGAAAACGCATTTTTCAGAAATGGCACTTCCCAAGGTCCTAGAGCCTCGTGGTTGGTACCAATCGATCCGGAATGACCTGATTAGTGGGGGTAGATGCAACTTTTAAGTCTCTACGACCTTCAGAGAAAAAGTTATTAGCCGAGATAAATTTGCTTTTTTTAGCACTTTGAGCACTTTTCCTAAATGGCACTTCCCAAGGTCCTAGAGCCTCGGGGTTGGTACCAATCGATCCGGAATGACCTGATTAGTGGGGGTAGATGCAACTTCCGAGTCTCTACGACCTTCAGAGAAAAAGTTATTAGCCGAGATAAATTTGCTTTTTTTAACACTTTGAGCACTTTTCCTAAATGGCACTTCCCAAGGTCCTAGAGCCTCGTGGTTGGTACCAATCGATCCGGAATGACCTGATTAGTGGGGGTAGATGCAACTTTTAAGTCTCTACGACCTTCAGAGAAAAAGTTATTAGCCGAGATAAATTTGCTTTTTTTTAGCACTTTGAGCACTTTTCCTAAATGGCACTTCCCAAGGTCCTAGAGCCTCGGAGTTGGTACCAATCGATCCGGAATGACCTGATTAGTGGGGGTAGATGCAACTTCCGAGTCTCTACGACCTTCAGAAGGAAAGTTAAGAAATAAAATGTGAAAAAAATAAAAATTGCCATGAGCGGGATTTGAACACTCAACCTTGTGTTCCAAAGGCGGGCGCACTACCACTGCACCACCGCTCCAGCTGAAAACGCATTTTTCAGAAATGGCACTTCCCAAGGTCCTAGAGCCTCGTGGTTGGTACCAATCGATCCGGAATGACCTGATTAGTGGGGGTAGATGCAACTTCCGAGTCTCTACGACCTTCAGAGAAAAAGTTATTAGCCGAGATAAATTTGCTTTTTTTAACACTTTGAGCACTTTTCCTAAATGGCACTTCCCAAGGTCCTAGAGCCTCGTGGTTGGTACCAATCGATCCGGAATGACCTGATTAGTGGGGGTAGATGCAACTTTTAAGTCTCTACGACCTTCAGAGAAAAAGTTATTAGCCGAGATAAATTTGCTTTTTTTAACACTTTGAGCACTTTTCCTAAATGGCACTTCCCAAGGTCCTAGAGCCTCGTGGTTGGTACCAATCGATCCGGAATGACCTGATTAGTGGGGGTAGATGCAACTTTTAAGTCTCTACGACCTTCAGAGAAAAAGTTATTAGCCGAGATAAATTTGCTTTTTTTTAGCACTTTGAGCACTTTTCCTAAATGGCACTTCCCAAGGTCCTAGAGCCTCGGAGTTGGTACCAATCGATCCGGAATGACCTGATTAGTGGGGGTAGATGCAACTTCCGAGTCTCTACGACCTTCAGAAGGAAAGTTAAGAAATAAAATGTGAAAAAAATAAAAATTGCCATGAGCGGGATTTGAACACTCAACCTTGTGTTCCAAAGGCGGGCGCACTACCACTGCACCACCGCTCCAGCTGAAAACGCATTTTTCAGAAATGGCACTTCCCAAGGTCCTAGAGCCTCGTGGTTGGTACCAATCGATCCGGAATGACCTGATTAGTGGGGGTAGATGCAACTTTTAAGTCTCTACGACCTTCAGAGAAAAAGTTATTAGCCGAGATAAATTTGCTTTTTTTAGCACTTTGAGCACTTTTCCTAAATGGCACTTCCCAAGGTCCTAGAGCCTCGGGGTTGGTACCAATCGATCCGGAATGACCTGATTAGTGGGGGTAGATGCAACTTTTAAGTCTCTACGACCTTCAGAGAAAAAGTTATTAGCCGAGATAAATTTGCTTTTTTTAGCACTTTGAGCACTTTTCCTAAATGGCACTTCCCAAGGACCTAGAGCCTCGGGGTTGGTACCAATCGATCCGGAATGACCTGATTAGTGGGGGTAGATGCAACTTCCGAGTCTCTACGACCTTCAGATAAAAAGTTATTAGCCGAGATAAATTTGCTTTTTTTAGCACTTTGAGCACTTTTCCTAAATTGCACTTCCCAAGGTCCTAGAGCCTCGGGGTTGGTACCAATCGATCCGGAATGACCTGATTAGTGGGGGTAGATGCAACTTCCGAGTCTCTACGACCTTCAGAAGGAAAGTTAAGAAATAAAATGTGAAAAAAATAAAAATTGCCATGAGCGGGATTTGAACACTCAACCTTGTGTTCCAAAGGCGGGCGCACTACCACTGCACCACCGCTCCAGCTGAAAACGCATTTTTCAGAAATGGCACTTCCCAAGGTCCTAGAGCCTCGTGGTTGGTACCAATCGATCCGGAATGACCTGATTAGTGGGGGTAGATGCAACTTTTAAGTCTCTACGACCTTCAGAGAAAAAGTTATTAGCCGAGATAAATTTGCTTTTTTTAGCACTTTGAGCACTTTTCCTAAATGGCACTTCCCAAGGTCCTAGAGCCTCGTGGTTGGTACCAATCGATCCGGAATGACCTGATTAGTGGGGGTAGATGCAACTTTTAAGTCTCTACGACCTTCAGAGAAAAAGTTATTAGCCGAGATAAATTTGCTTTTTTTAACACTTTGAGCACTTTTCCTAAATGGCACTTCCCAAGGTCCTAGAGCCTCGGAGTTGGTACCAATCGATCCGGAATGACCTGATTAGTGGGGGTAGATGCAACTTCCGAGTCTCTACGACCTTCAGAAGGAAAGTTAAGAAATAAAATGTGAAAAAAATAAAAATTGCCATGAGCGGGATTTGAACACTCAACCTTGTGTTCCAAAGGCGGGCGCACTACCACTGCACCACCGCTCCAGCTGAAAACGCATTTTTCAGAAATGGCACTTCCCAAGGTCCTAGAGCCTCGTGGTTGGTACCAATCGATCCGGAATGACCTGATTAGTGGGGGTAGATGCAACTTTTAAGTCTCTACGACCTTCAGAGAAAAAGTTATTAGCCGAGATAAATTTGCTTTTTTTAGCACTTTGAGCACTTTTCCTAAATGGCACTTCCCAAGGTCCTAGAGCCTCGGGGTTGGTACCAATCGATCCGGAATGACCTGATTAGTGGGGGTAGATGCAACTTCCGAGTCTCTACGACCTTCAGAGAAAAAGTTATTAGCCGAGATAAATTTGCTTTTTTTAACACTTTGAGCACTTTTCCTAAATGGCACTTCCCAAGGACCTAGAGCCTCGTGGTTGGTACCAATCGATCCGGAATGACCTGATTAGTGGGGGTAGATGCAACTTCCGAGTCTCTACGACCTTCAGAGAAAAAGTTATTAGCCGAGATAAATTTGCTTTTTTTAGCACTTTGAGCACTTTTCCTAAATTGCACTTCCCAAGGTCCTAGAGCCTCGGGGTTGGTACCAATCGATCCGGAATGACCTGATTAGTGGGGGTAGATGCAACTTCCGAGTCTCTACGACCTTCAGAAGGAAAGTTAAGAAATAAAATGTGAAAAAAATAAAAATTGCCATGAGCGGGATTTGAACACTCAACCTTGTGTTCCAAAGGCGGGCGCACTACCACTGCACCACCGCTCCAGCTGAAAACGCATTTTTCAGAAATGGCACTTCCCAAGGTCCTAGAGCCTCGTGGTTGGTACCAATCGATCCGGAATGACCTGATTAGTGGGGGTAGATGCAACTTTTAAGTCTCTACGACCTTCAGAGAAAAAGTTATTAGCCGAGATAAATTTCCTTTTTTTAGCACTTTGAGCACTTTTCCTAAATGGCACTTCCCAAGGACCTAGAGCCTCGGGGTTGGTACCAATCGATCCGGAATGACCTGATTAGTGGGGGTAGATGCAACTTCCGAGTCTCTACGACCTTCAGAGAAAAAGTTATTAGCCGAGATAAATTTGCTTTTTTTAGCACTTTGAGCACTTTTCCTAAATTGCACTTCCCAAGGTCCTAGAGCCTCGGGGTTGGTACCAATCGATCCGGAATGACCTGATTAGTGGGGGTAGATGCAACTTCCGAGTCTCTACGGCCTTCAGAGAAAAAGTTATTAGCCGAGATAAATTTGCTTTTTTTAGCACTTTGAGCACTTTTCCTAAATGGCACTTCCCAAGGTCCTAGAGCCTCGTGGTTGGTACCAATCGATCCGGAATGACCTGATTAGTGGGGGTAGATGCAACTTTTAAGTCTCTACGACCTTCAGAGAAAAAGTTATTAGCCGAGATAAATTTGCTTTTTTTTAGCACTTTGAGCACTTTTCCTAAATGGCACTTCCCAAGGTCCTAGAGCCTCGGAGTTGGTACCAATCGATCCGGAATGACCTGATTAGTGGGGGTAGATGCAACTTCCGAGTCTCTACGACCTTCAGAAGGAAAGTTAAGAAATAAAATGTGAAAAAAATAAAAATTGCCATGAGCGGGATTTGAACACTCAACCTTGTGTTCCAAAGGCGGGCGCACTACCACTGCACCACCGCTCCAGCTGAAAACGCATTTTTCAGAAATGGCACTTCCCAAGGTCCTAGAGCCTCGTGGTTGGTACCAATCGATCCGGAATGACCTGATTAGTGGGGGTAGATGCAACTTTTAAGTCTCTACGACCTTCAGAGAAAAAGTTATTAGCCGAGATAAATTTGCTTTTTTTAGCACTTTGAGCACTTTTCCTAAATGGCACTTCCCAAGGTCCTAGAGCCTCGGGGTTGGTACCAATCGATCCGGAATGACCTGATTAGTGGGGGTAGATGCAACTTCCGAGTCTCTACGACCTTCAGAGAAAAAGTTATTAGCCGAGATAAATTTGCTTTTTTTAACACTTTGAGCACTTTTCCTAAATGGCACTTCCCAAGGTCCTAGAGCCTCGGAGTTGGTACCAATCGATCCGGAATGACCTGATTAGTGGGGGTAGATGCAACTTCCGAGTCTCTACGACCTTCAGAAGGAAAGTTAAGAAATAAAATGTGAAAAAAATAAAAATTGCCATGAGCGGGATTTGAACACTCAACCTTGTGTTCCAAAGGCGGGCGCACTACCACTGCACCACCGCTCCAGCTGAAAACGCATTTTTCAGAAATGGCACTTCCCAAGGTCCTAGAGCCTCGTGGTTGGTACCAATCGATCCGGAATGACCTGATTAGTGGGGGTAGATGCAACTTTTAAGTCTCTACGACCTTCAGAGAAAAAGTTATTAGCCGAGATAAATTTGCTTTTTTTAGCACTTTGAGCACTTTTCCTAAATTGCACTTCCCAAGGTCCTAGAGCCTCGGGGTTGGTACCAATCGATCCGGAATGACCTGATTAGTGGGGGTAGATGCAACTTCCGAGTCTCTACGGCCTTCAGAGAAAAAGTTATTAGCCGAGATAAATTTGCTTTTTTTAGCACTTTGAGCACTTTTCCTAAATGGCACTTCCCAAGGTCCTAGAGCCTCGTGGTTGGTACCAATCGATCCGGAATGACCTGATTAGTGGGGGTAGATGCAACTTTTAAGTCTCTACGACCTTCAGAGAAAAAGTTATTAGCCGAGATAAATTTGCTTTTTTTTAGCACTTTGAGCACTTTTCCTAAATGGCACTTCCCAAGGTCCTAGAGCCTCGGAGTTGGTACCAATCGATCCGGAATGACCTGATTAGTGGGGGTAGATGCAACTTCCGAGTCTCTACGACCTTCAGAAGGAAAGTTAAGAAATAAAATGTGAAAAAAATAAAAATTGCCATGAGCGGGATTTGAACACTCAACCTTGTGTTCCAAAGGCGGGCGCACTACCACTGCACCACCGCTCCAGCTGAAAACGCATTTTTCAGAAATGGCACTTCCCAAGGTCCTAGAGCCTCGTGGTTGGTACCAATCGATCCGGAATGACCTGATTAGTGGGGGTAGATGCAACTTTTAAGTCTCTACGACCTTCAGAGAAAAAGTTATTAGCCGAGATAAATTTGCTTTTTTTAGCACTTTGAGCACTTTTCCTAAATGGCACTTCCCAAGGTCCTAGAGCCTCGGGGTTGGTACCAATCGATCCGGAATGACCTGATTAGTGGGGGTAGATGCAACTTCCGAGTCTCTACGACCTTCAGAGAAAAAGTTATTAGCCGAGATAAATTTGCTTTTTTTAACACTTTGAGCACTTTTCCTAAATGGCACTTCCCAAGGTCCTAGAGCCTCGGAGTTGGTACCAATCGATCCGGAATGACCTGATTAGTGGGGGTAGATGCAACTTCCGAGTCTCTACGACCTTCAGAAGGAAAGTTAAGAAATAAAATGTGAAAAAAATAAAAATTGCCATGAGCGGGATTTGAACACTCAACCTTGTGTTCCAAAGGCGGGCGCACTACCACTGCACCACCGCTCCAGCTGAAAACGCATTTTTCAGAAATGGCACTTCCCAAGGTCCTAGAGCCTCGTGGTTGGTACCAATCGATCCGGAATGACCTGATTAGTGGGGGTAGATGCAACTTTTAAGTCTCTACGACCTTCAGAGAAAAAGTTATTAGCCGAGATAAATTTGCTTTTTTTAGCACTTTGAGCACTTTTCCTAAATGGCACTTCCCAAGGACCTAGAGCCTCGGGGTTGGTACCAATCGATCCGGAATGACCTGATTAGTGGGGGTAGATGCAACTTCCGAGTCTCTACGACCTTCAGAGAAAAAGTTATTAGCCGAGATAAATTTGCTTTTTTTAGCACTTTGAGCACTTTTCCTAAATGGCACTTCCCAAGGTCCTAGAGCCTCGGGGTTGGTACCAATCGATCCGGAATGACCTGATTAGTGGGGGTAGATGCAACTTCCGAGTCTCTACGACCTTCAGAGAAAAAGTTATTAGCCGAGATAAATTTGCTTTTTTTAACACTTTGAGCACTTTTCCTAAATGGCACTTCCCAAGGTCCTAGAGCCTCGGAGTTGGTACCAATCGATCCGGAATGACCTGATTAGTGGGGGTAGATGCAACTTCCGAGTCTCTACGACCTTCAGAAGGAAAGTTAAGAAATAAAATGTGAAAAAAATAAAAATTGCCATGAGCGGGATTTGAACACTCAACCTTGTGTTCCAAAGGCGGGCGCACTACCACTGCACCACCGCTCCAGCTGAAAACGCATTTTTCAGAAATGGCACTTCCCAAGGTCCTAGAGCCTCGTGGTTGGTACCAATCGATCCGGAATGACCTGATTAGTGGGGTAGATGCAACTTTTAAGTCTCTACGACCTTCAGAGAAAAAGTTATTAGCCGAGATAAATTTGCTTTTTTTAGCACTTTGAGCACTTTTCCTAAATGGCACTTCCCAAGGACCTAGAGCCTCGGGGTTGGTACCAATCGATCCGGAATGACCTGATTAGTGGGGGTAGATGCAACTTCCGAGTCTCTACGACCTTCAGAGAAAAAGTTATTAGCCGAGATAAATTTGCTTTTTTTAGCACTTTGAGCACTTTTCCTAAATTGCACTTCCCAAGGTCCTAGAGCCTCGGGGTTGGTACCAATCGATCCGGAATGACCTGATTAGTGGGGGTAGATGCAACTTCCGAGTCTCTACGGCCTTCAGAGAAAAAGTTATTAGCCGAGATAAATTTGCTTTTTTTAGCACTTTGAGCACTTTTCCTAAATGGCACTTCCCAAGGTCCTAGAGCCTCGTGGTTGGTACCAATCGATCCGGAATGACCTGATTAGTGGGGGTAGATGCAACTTTTAAGTCTCTACGACCTTCAGAGAAAAAGTTATTAGCCGAGATAAATTTGCTTTTTTTTAGCACTTTGAGCACTTTTCCTAAATGGCACTTCCCAAGGTCCTAGAGCCTCGTGGTTGGTACCAATCGATCCGGAATGACCTGATTAGTGGGGTAGATGCAACTTTTAAGTCTCTACGACCTTCAGAGAAAAAGTTATTAGCCGAGATAAATTTGCTTTTTTTAGCACTTTGAGCACTTTTCCTAAATGGCACTTCCCAAGGTCCTAGAGCCTCGGGGTTGGTACCAATCGATCCGGAATGACCTGATTAGTGGGGGTAGATGCAACTTCCGAGTCTCTACGACCTTCAGAGAAAAAGTTATTAGCCGAGATAAATTTGCTTTTTTTAACACTTTGAGCACTTTTCCTAAATGGCACTTCCCAAGGTCCTAGAGCCTCGTGGTTGGTACCAATCGATCCGGAATGACCTGATTAGTGGGGGTAGATGCAACTTTTAAGTCTCTACGACCTTCAGAGAAAAAGTTATTAGCCGAGATAAATTTGCTTTTTTTTAGCACTTTGAGCACTTTTCCTAAATGGCACTTCCCAAGGTCCTAGAGCCTCGGAGTTGGTACCAATCGATCCGGAATGACCTGATTAGTGGGGGTAGATGCAACTTCCGAGTCTCTACGACCTTCAGAAGGAAAGTTAAGAAATAAAATGTGAAAAAAATAAAAATTGCCATGAGCGGGATTTGAACACTCAACCTTGTGTTCCAAAGGCGGGCGCACTACCACTGCACCACCGCTCCAGCTGAAAACGCATTTTTCAGAAATGGCACTTCCCAAGGTCCTAGAGCCTCGTGGTTGGTACCAATCGATCCGGAATGACCTGATTAGTGGGGGTAGATGCAACTTTTAAGTCTCTACGACCTTCAGAGAAAAAGTTATTAGCCGAGATAAATTTGCTTTTTTTAGCACTTTGAGCACTTTTCCTAAATGGCACTTCCCAAGGACCTAGAGCCTCGGGGTTGGTACCAATCGATCCGGAATGACCTGATTAGTGGGGGTAGATGCAACTTCCGAGTCTCTACGACCTTCAGAGAAAAAGTTATTAGCCGAGATAAATTTGCTTTTTTTAGCACTTTGAGCACTTTTCCTAAATGGCACTTCCCAAGGTCCTAGAGCCTCGGGGTTGGTACCAATCGATCCGGAATGACCTGATTAGTGGGGGTAGATGCAACTTCCGAGTCTCTACGACCTTCAGAGAAAAAGTTATTAGCCGAGATAAATTTGCTTTTTTTAACACTTTGAGCACTTTTCCTAAATGGCACTTCCCAAGGTCCTAGAGCCTCGGAGTTGGTACCAATCGATCCGGAATGACCTGATTAGTGGGGGTAGATGCAACTTCCGAGTCTCTACGACCTTCAGAAGGAAAGTTAAGAAATAAAATGTGAAAAAAATAAAAATTGCCATGAGCGGGATTTGAACACTCAACCTTGTGTTCCAAAGGCGGGCGCACTACCACTGCACCACCGCTCCAGCTGAAAACGCATTTTTCAGAAATGGCACTTCCCAAGGTCCTAGAGCCTCGTGGTTGGTACCAATCGATCCGGAATGACCTGATTAGTGGGGTAGATGCAACTTTTAAGTCTCTACGACCTTCAGAGAAAAAGTTATTAGCCGAGATAAATTTGCTTTTTTTAGCACTTTGAGCACTTTTCCTAAATGGCACTTCCCAAGGACCTAGAGCCTCGGGGTTGGTACCAATCGATCCGGAATGACCTGATTAGTGGGGGTAGATGCAACTTCCGAGTCTCTACGACCTTCAGAGAAAAAGTTATTAGCCGAGATAAATTTGCTTTTTTTAGCACTTTGAGCACTTTTCCTAAATTGCACTTCCCAAGGTCCTAGAGCCTCGGGGTTGGTACCAATCGATCCGGAATGACCTGATTAGTGGGGGTAGATGCAACTTCCGAGTCTCTACGGCCTTCAGAGAAAAAGTTATTAGCCGAGATAAATTTGCTTTTTTTAGCACTTTGAGCACTTTTCCTAAATGGCACTTCCCAAGGTCCTAGAGCCTCGTGGTTGGTACCAATCGATCCGGAATGACCTGATTAGTGGGGGTAGATGCAACTTTTAAGTCTCTACGACCTTCAGAGAAAAAGTTATTAGCCGAGATAAATTTGCTTTTTTTTAGCACTTTGAGCACTTTTCCTAAATGGCACTTCCCAAGGTCCTAGAGCCTCGTGGTTGGTACCAATCGATCCGGAATGACCTGATTAGTGGGGTAGATGCAACTTTTAAGTCTCTACGACCTTCAGAGAAAAAGTTATTAGCCGAGATAAATTTGCTTTTTTTAGCACTTTGAGCACTTTTCCTAAATGGCACTTCCCAAGGTCCTAGAGCCTCGGGGTTGGTACCAATCGATCCGGAATGACCTGATTAGTGGGGGTAGATGCAACTTCCGAGTCTCTACGACCTTCAGAGAAAAAGTTATTAGCCGAGATAAATTTGCTTTTTTTAACACTTTGAGCACTTTTCCTAAATGGCACTTCCCAAGGTCCTAGAGCCTCGTGGTTGGTACCAATCGATCCGGAATGACCTGATTAGTGGGGGTAGATGCAACTTTTAAGTCTCTACGACCTTCAGAGAAAAAGTTATTAGCCGAGATAAATTTGCTTTTTTTTAGCACTTTGAGCACTTTTCCTAAATGGCACTTCCCAAGGTCCTAGAGCCTCGGAGTTGGTACCAATCGATCCGGAATGACCTGATTAGTGGGGGTAGATGCAACTTCCGAGTCTCTACGACCTTCAGAAGGAAAGTTAAGAAATAAAATGTGAAAAAAATAAAAATTGCCATGAGCGGGATTTGAACACTCAACCTTGTGTTCCAAAGGCGGGCGCACTACCACTGCACCACCGCTCCAGCTGAAAACGCATTTTTCAGAAATGGCACTTCCCAAGGTCCTAGAGCCTCGTGGTTGGTACCAATCGATCCGGAATGACCTGATTAGTGGGGGTAGATGCAACTTTTAAGTCTCTACGACCTTCAGAGAAAAAGTTATTAGCCGAGATAAATTTGCTTTTTTTAGCACTTTGAGCACTTTTCCTAAATGGCACTTCCCAAGGTCCTAGAGCCTCGGGGTTGGTACCAATCGATCCGGAATGACCTGATTAGTGGGGGTAGATGCAACTTTTAAGTCTCTACGACCTTCAGAGAAAAAGTTATTAGCCGAGATAAATTTGCTTTTTTTAGCACTTTGAGCACTTTTCCTAAATGGCACTTCCCAAGGACCTAGAGCCTCGGGGTTGGTACCAATCGATCCGGAATGACCTGATTAGTGGGGGTAGATGCAACTTCCGAGTCTCTACGACCTTCAGAGAAAAAGTTATTAGCCGAGATAAATTTGCTTTTTTTAGCACTTTGAGCACTTTTCCTAAATTGCACTTCCCAAGGTCCTAGAGCCTCGGGGTTGGTACCAATCGATCCGGAATGACCTGATTAGTGGGGGTAGATGCAACTTCCGAGTCTCTACGACCTTCAGAAGGAAAGTTAAGAAATAAAATGTGAAAAAAATAAAAATTGCCATGAGCGGGATTTGAACACTCAACCTTGTGTTCCAAAGGCGGGCGCACTACCACTGCACCACCGCTCCAGCTGAAAACGCATTTTTCAGAAATGGCACTTCCCAAGGTCCTAGAGCCTCGTGGTTGGTACCAATCGATCCGGAATGACCTGATTAGTGGGGGTAGATGCAACTTTTAAGTCTCTACGACCTTCAGAGAAAAAGTTATTAGCCGAGATAAATTTGCTTTTTTTAGCACTTTGAGCACTTTTCCTAAATGGCACTTCCCAAGGTCCTAGAGCCTCGTGGTTGGTACCAATCGATCCGGAATGACCTGATTAGTGGGGGTAGATGCAACTTTTAAGTCTCTACGACCTTCAGAGAAAAAGTTATTAGCCGAGATAAATTTGCTTTTTTTTAGCACTTTGAGCACTTTTCCTAAATGGCACTTCCCAAGGTCCTAGAGCCTCGGAGTTGGTACCAATCGATCCGGAATGACCTGATTAGTGGGGGTAGATGCAACTTCCGAGTCTCTACGACCTTCAGAAGGAAAGTTAAGAAATAAAATGTGAAAAAAATAAAAATTGCCATGAGCGGGATTTGAACACTCAACCTTGTGTTCCAAAGGCGGGCGCACTACCACTGCACCACCGCTCCAGCTGAAAACGCATTTTTCAGAAATGGCACTTCCCAAGGTCCTAGAGCCTCGTGGTTGGTACCAATCGATCCGGAATGACCTGATTAGTGGGGGTAGATGCAACTTTTAAGTCTCTACGACCTTCAGAGAAAAAGTTATTAGCCGAGATAAATTTGCTTTTTTTAGCACTTTGAGCACTTTTCCTAAATGGCACTTCCCAAGGTCCTAGAGCCTCGGGGTTGGTACCAATCGATCCGGAATGACCTGATTAGTGGGGGTAGATGCAACTTTTAAGTCTCTACGACCTTCAGAGAAAAAGTTATTAGCCGAGATAAATTTGCTTTTTTTAGCACTTTGAGCACTTTTCCTAAATGGCACTTCCCAAGGACCTAGAGCCTCGGGGTTGGTACCAATCGATCCGGAATGACCTGATTAGTGGGGGTAGATGCAACTTCCGAGTCTCTACGACCTTCAGAGAAAAAGTTATTAGCCGAGATAAATTTGCTTTTTTTAGCACTTTGAGCACTTTTCCTAAATTGCACTTCCCAAGGTCCTAGAGCCTCGGGGTTGGTACCAATCGATCCGGAATGACCTGATTAGTGGGGGTAGATGCAACTTCCGAGTCTCTACGACCTTCAGAAGGAAAGTTAAGAAATAAAATGTGAAAAAAATAAAAATTGCCATGAGCGGGATTTGAACACTCAACCTTGTGTTCCAAAGGCGGGCGCACTACCACTGCACCACCGCTCCAGCTGAAAACGCATTTTTCAGAAATGGCACTTCCCAAGGTCCTAGAGCCTCGTGGTTGGTACCAATCGATCCGGAATGACCTGATTAGTGGGGGTAGATGCAACTTTTAAGTCTCTACGACCTTCAGAGAAAAAGTTATTAGCCGAGATAAATTTGCTTTTTTTAGCACTTTGAGCACTTTTCCTAAATGGCACTTCCCAAGGTCCTAGAGCCTCGTGGTTGGTACCAATCGATCCGGAATGACCTGATTAGTGGGGGTAGATGCAACTTTTAAGTCTCTACGACCTTCAGAGAAAAAGTTATTAGCCGAGATAAATTTGCTTTTTTTAGCACTTTGAGCACTTTTCCTAAATGGCACTTCCCAAGGACCTAGAGCCTCGGGGTTGGTACCAATCGATCCGGAATGACCTGATTAGTGGGGGTAGATGCAACTTCCGAGTCTCTACGACCTTCAGAGAAAAAGTTATTAGCCGAGATAAATTTGCTTTTTTTAGCACTTTGAGCACTTTTCCTAAATTGCACTTCCCAAGGTCCTAGAGCCTCGGGGTTGGTACCAATCGATCCGGAATGACCTGATTAGTGGGGGTAGATGCAACTTCCGAGTCTCTACGACCTTCAGAAGGAAAGTTAAGAAATAAAATGTGAAAAAAATAAAAATTGCCATGAGCAGGATTTGAACACTCAACCTTGTGTTCCAAAGGCGGGCGCACTACCACTGCACCACCGCTCCAGCTGAAAACGCATTTTTCAGAAATGGCACTTCCCAAGGTCCTAGAGCCTCGTGGTTGGTACCAATCGATCCGGAATGACCTGATTAGTGGGGGTAGATGCAACTTTTAAGTCTCTACGACCTTCAGAGAAAAAGTTATTAGCCGAGATAAATTTGCTTTTTTTAGCACTTTGAGCACTTTTCCTAAATGGCACTTCCCAAGGACCTAGAGCCTCGGGGTTGGTACCAATCGATCCGGAATGACCTGATTAGTGGGGGTAGATGCAACTTCCGAGTCTCTACGACCTTCAGAGAAAAAGTTATTAGCCGAGATAAATTTGCTTTTTTTAGCACTTTGAGCACTTTTCCTAAATTGCACTTCCCAAGGTCCTAGAGCCTCGGGGTTGGTACCAATCGATCCGGAATGACCTGATTAGTGGGGGTAGATGCAACTTCCGAGTCTCTACGGCCTTCAGAGAAAAAGTTATTAGCCGAGATAAATTTGCTTTTTTTAGCACTTTGAGCACTTTTCCTAAATGGCACTTCCCAAGGTCCTAGAGCCTCGTGGTTGGTACCAATCGATCCGGAATGACCTGATTAGTGGGGGTAGATGCAACTTTTAAGTCTCTACGACCTTCAGAGAAAAAGTTATTAGCCGAGATAAATTTGCTTTTTTTTAGCACTTTGAGCACTTTTCCTAAATGGCACTTCCCAAGGTCCTAGAGCCTCGGAGTTGGTACCAATCGATCCGGAATGACCTGATTAGTGGGGGTAGATGCAACTTCCGAGTCTCTACGACCTTCAGAAGGAAAGTTAAGAAATAAAATGTGAAAAAAATAAAAATTGCCATGAGCGGGATTTGAACACTCAACCTTGTGTTCCAAAGGCGGGCGCACTACCACTGCACCACCGCTCCAGCTGAAAACGCATTTTTCAGAAATGGCACTTCCCAAGGTCCTAGAGCCTCGTGGTTGGTACCAATCGATCCGGAATGACCTGATTAGTGGGGTAGATGCAACTTTTAAGTCTCTACGACCTTCAGAGAAAAAGTTATTAGCCGAGATAAATTTGCTTTTTTTAGCACTTTGAGCACTTTTCCTAAATGGCACTTCCCAAGGTCCTAGAGCCTCGGGGTTGGTACCAATCGATCCGGAATGACCTGATTAGTGGGGGTAGATGCAACTTCCGAGTCTCTACGACCTTCAGAGAAAAAGTTATTAGCCGAGATAAATTTGCTTTTTTTAACACTTTGAGCACTTTTCCTAAATGGCACTTCCCAAGGTCCTAGAGCCTCGTGGTTGGTACCAATCGATCCGGAATGACCTGATTAGTGGGGGTAGATGCAACTTTTAAGTCTCTACGACCTTCAGAGAAAAAGTTATTAGCCGAGATAAATTTGCTTTTTTTTAGCACTTTGAGCACTTTTCCTAAATGGCACTTCCCAAGGTCCTAGAGCCTCGGAGTTGGTACCAATCGATCCGGAATGACCTGATTAGTGGGGGTAGATGCAACTTCCGAGTCTCTACGACCTTCAGAAGGAAAGTTAAGAAATAAAATGTGAAAAAAATAAAAATTGCCATGAGCGGGATTTGAACACTCAACCTTGTGTTCCAAAGGCGGGCGCACTACCACTGCACCACCGCTCCAGCTGAAAACGCATTTTTCAGAAATGGCACTTCCCAAGGTCCTAGAGCCTCGTGGTTGGTACCAATCGATCCGGAATGACCTGATTAGTGGGGGTAGATGCAACTTTTAAGTCTCTACGACCTTCAGAGAAAAAGTTATTAGCCGAGATAAATTTGCTTTTTTTAGCACTTTGAGCACTTTGAGCACTTTTCCTAAATGGCACTTCCCAAGGTCCTAGAGCCTCGGGGTTGGTACCAATCGATCCGGAATGACCTGATTAGTGGGGGTAGATGCAACTTTTAAGTCTCTACGACCTTCAGAGAAAAAGTTATTAGCCGAGATAAATTTGCTTTTTTTAGCACTTTGAGCACTTTTCCTAAATGGCACTTCCCAAGGACCTAGAGCCTCGGGGTTGGTACCAATCGATCCGGAATGACCTGATTAGTGGGGGTAGATGCAACTTCCGAGTCTCTACGACCTTCAGAGAAAAAGTTATTAGCCGAGATAAATTTGCTTTTTTTAGCACTTTGAGCACTTTTCCTAAATTGCACTTCCCAAGGTCCTAGAGCCTCGGGGTTGGTACCAATCGATCCGGAATGACCTGATTAGTGGGGGTAGATGCAACTTTTAAGTCTCTACGACCTTCAGAGAAAAAGTTATTAGCCGAGATAAATTTGCTTTTTTTAGCACTTTGAGCACTTTTCCTAAATGGCACTTCCCAAGGACCTAGAGCCTCGGGGTTGGTACCAATCGATCCGGAATGACCTGATTAGTGGGGGTAGATGCAACTTTTAAGTCTCTACGACCTTCAGAGAAAAAGTTATTAGCCGAGATAAATTTGCTTTTTTTTAGCACTTTGAGCACTTTTCCTAAATGGCACTTCCCAAGGTCCTAGAGCCTCGGAGTTGGTACCAATCGATCCGGAATGACCTGATTAGTGGGGGTAGATGCAACTTCCGAGTCTCTACGACCTTCAGAAGGAAAGTTAAGAAATAAAATGTGAAAAAAATAAAAATTGCCATGAGCGGGATTTGAACACTCAACCTTGTGTTCCAAAGGCGGGCGCACTACCACTGCACCACCGCTCCAGCTGAAAACGCATTTTTCAGAAATGGCACTTCCCAAGGTCCTAGAGCCTCGTGGTTGGTACCAATCGATCCGGAATGACCTGATTAGTGGGGGTAGATGCAACTTTTAAGTCTCTACGACCTTCAGAGAAAAAGTTATTAGCCGAGATAAATTTGCTTTTTTTAGCACTTTGAGCACTTTTCCTAAATGGCACTTCCCAAGGTCCTAGAGCCTCGGGGTTGGTACCAATCGATCCGGAATGACCTGATTAGTGGGGGTAGATGCAACTTCCGAGTCTCTACGACCTTCAGAAGGAAAGTTAAGAAATAAAATGTGAAAAAAATAAAAATTGCCATGAGCGGGATTTGAACACTCAACCTTGTGTTCCAAAGGCGGGCGCACTACCACTGCACCACCGCTCCAGCTGAAAACGCATTTTTCAGAAATGGCACTTCCCAAGGTCCTAGAGCCTCGTGGTTGGTACCAATCGATCCGGAATGACCTGATTAGTGGGGGTAGATGCAACTTTTAAGTCTCTACGACCTTCAGAGAAAAAGTTATTAGCCGAGATAAATTTGCTTTTTTTTAGCACTTTGAGCACTTTTCCTAAATGGCACTTCCCAAGGTCCTAGAGCCTCGGAGTTGGTACCAATCGATCCGGAATGACCTGATTAGTGGGGGTAGATGCAACTTCCGAGTCTCTACGACCTTCAGAAGGAAAGTTAAGAAATAAAATGTGAAAAAAATAAAAATTGCCATGAGCGGGATTTGAACACTCAACCTTGTGTTCCAAAGGCGGGCGCACTACCACTGCACCACCGCTCCAGCTGAAAACGCATTTTTCAGAAATGGCACTTCCCAAGGTCCTAGAGCCTCGTGGTTGGTACCAATCGATCCGGAATGACCTGATTAGTGGGGGTAGATGCAACTTCCGAGTCTCTACGACCTTCAGAGAAAAAGTTATTAGCCGAGATAAATTTGCTTTTTTTAGCACTTTGAGCACTTTTCCTAAATTGCACTTCCCAAGGTTCTAGAGCCTCGGGGTTGGTACCAATCGATCCGGAATGACCTGATTAGTGGGGGTAGATGCAACTTTTAAGTCTCTACGACCTTCAGAGAAAAAGTTATTAGCCGAGATAAATTTGCTTTTTTTAGCACTTTGAGCACTTTTCCTAAATGGCACTTCCCAAGGTCCTAGAGCCTCGTGGTTGGTACCAATCGATCCGGAATGACCTGATTAGTGGGGGTAGATGCAACTTCCGAGTCTCTACGACCTTCAGAAGGAAAGTTAAGAAATAAAATGTGAAAAAAATAAAAATTGCCATGAGCGGGATTTGAACACTCAACCTTGTGTTCCAAAGGCGGGCGCACTACCACTGCACCACCGCTCCAGCTGAAAACGCATTTTTCAGAAATGGCACTTCCCAAGGTCCTAGAGCCTCGTGGTTGGTACCAATCGATCCGGAATGACCTGATTAGTGGGGGTAGATGCAACTTTTAAGTCTCTACGACCTTCAGAGAAAAAGTTATTAGCCGAGATAAATTTGCTTTTTTTAGCACTTTGAGCACTTTTCCTAAATTGCACTTCCCAAGGTTCTAGAGCCTCGGGGTTGGTACCAATCGATCCGGAATGACCTGATTAGTGGGGGTAGATGCAACTTTTAAGTCTCTACGACCTTCAGAGAAAAAGTTATTAGCCGAGATAAATTTGCTTTTTTTAGCACTTTGAGCACTTTTCCTAAATGGCACTTCCCAAGGTCCTAGAGCCTCGGGGTTGGTACCAATCGATCCGGAATGACCTGATTAGTGGGGGTAGATGCAACTTCCGAGTCTCTACGACCTTCAGAAGGAAAGTTAAGAAATAAAATGTGAAAAAAATAAAAATTGCCATGAGCGGGATTTGAACACTCAACCTTGTGTTCCAAAGGCGGGCGCACTACCACTGCACCACCGCTCCAGCTGAAAACGCATTTTTCAGAAATGGCACTTCCCAAGGTCCTAGAGCCTCGTGGTTGGTACCAATCGATCCGGAATGACCTGATTAGTGGGGGTAGATGCAACTTTTAAGTCTCTACGACCTTCAGAGAAAAAGTTATTAGCCGAGATAAATTTGCTTTTTTTAGCACTTTGAGCACTTTTCCTAAATGGCACTTCCCAAGGTCCTAGAGCCTCGGGGTTGGTACCAATCGATCCGGAATGACCTGATTAGTGGGGGTAGATGCAACTTCCGAGTCTCTACGACCTTCAGAAGGAAAGTTAAGAAATAAAATGTGAAAAAAATAAAAATTGCCATGAGCGGGATTTGAACACTCAACCTTGTGTTCCAAAGGCGGGCGCACTACCACTGCACCACCGCTCCAGCTGAAAACGCATTTTTCAGAAATGGCACTTCCCAAGGTCCTAGAGCCTCGTGGTTGGTACCAATCGATTCGGAATGACCTGATTAGTGGGGGTAGATGCAACTTTTAAGTCTCTACGACCTTCAGAGAAAAAGTTATTAGCCGAGATAAATTTGCTTTTTTTAGCACTTTGAGCACTTTTCCTAAATGGCACTTCCCCAGGTCCTAGAGCCTCGGGGTTGGTACCAATCGATCCGGAATGACCTGATTAGTGGGGGTAGATGCAACTTCCGAGTCTCTACGACCTTCAGAAGGAAAGTTAAGAAATAAAATGTGAAAAAAATAAAAATTGCCATGAGCGGGATTTGAACACTCAACCTTGTGTTCCAAAGGCGGGCGCACTACCACTGCACCACCGCTCCAGCTGAAAACGCATTTTTCAGAAATGGCACTTCCCAAGGTCCTAGAGCCTCGTGGTTGGTACCAATCGATCCGGAATGACCTGATTAGTGGGGGTAGATGCAACTTCCGAGTCTCTACGACCTTCAGAGAAAAAGTTATTAGCCGAGATAAATTTGCTTTTTTTAGCACTTTGAGCACTTTTCCTAAATTGCACTTCCCAAGGTCCTAGAGCCTCGGGGTTGGTACCAATCGATCCGGAATGACCTGATTAGTGGGGGTAGATGCAACTTCCGAGTCTCTACGACCTTCAGAGAAAAAGTTATTAGCCGAGATAAATTTGCTTTTTTTAGCACTTTGAGCACTTTTCCTAAATGGCACTTCCCAAGGTCCTAGAGCCTCGTGGTTGGTACCAATCGATCCGGAATGACCTGATTAGTGGGGGTAGATGCAACTTCCGAGTCTCTACGACCTTCAGAAGGAAAGTTAAGAAATAAAATGTGAAAAAAATAAAAATTGCCATGAGCGGGATTTGAACACTCAACCTTGTGTTCCAAAGGCGGGCGCACTACCACTGCACCACCGCTCCAGCTGAAAACGCATTTTTCAGAAATGGCACTTCCCAAGGTCCTAGAGCCTCGTGGTTGGTACCAATCGATCCGGAATGACCTGATTAGTGGGGGTAGATGCAACTTTTAAGTCTCTACGACCTTCAGAGAAAAAGTTATTAGCCGAGATAAATTTGCTTTTTTTAGCACTTTGAGCACTTTTCCTAAATGGCACTTCCCAAGGTCCTAGAGCCTCGGGGTTGGTACCAATCGATCCGGAATGACCTGATTAGTGGGGGTAGATGCAACTTCCGAGTCTCTACGACCTTCAGAGAAAAAGTTATTAGCCGAGATAAATTTGCTTTTTTTAGCACTTTGAGCACTTTTCCTAAATTGCACTTCCCAAGGTCCTAGAGCCTCGGGGTTGGTACCAATCGATCCGGAATGACCTGATTAGTGGGGGTAGATGCAACTTCCGAGTCTCTACGACCTTCAGAAGGAAAGTTAAGAAATAAAATGTGAAAAAAATAAAAATTGCCATGAGCGGGATTTGAACACTCAACCTTGTGTTCCAAAGGCGGGCGCACTACCACTGCACCACCGCTCCAGCTGAAAACGCATTTTTCAGAAATGGCACTTCCCAAGGTCCTAGAGCCTCGTGGTTGGTACCAATCGATTCGGAATGACCTGATTAGTGGGGGTAGATGCAACTTTTAAGTCTCTACGACCTTCAGAGAAAAAGTTATTAGCCGAGATAAATTTGCTTTTTTTAGCACTTTGAGCACTTTTCCTAAATGGCACTTCCCCAGGTCCTAGAGCCTCGGGGTTGGTACCAATCGATCCGGAATGACCTGATTAGTGGGGGTAGATGCAACTTCCGAGTCTCTACGACCTTCAGAAGGAAAGTTAAGAAATAAAATGTGAAAAAAATAAAAATTGCCATGAGCGGGATTTGAACACTCAACCTTGTGTTCCAAAGGCGGGCGCACTACCACTGCACCACCGCTCCAGCTGAAAACGCATTTTTCAGAAATGGCACTTCCCAAGGTCCTAGAGCCTCGTGGTTGGTACCAATCGATCCGGAATGACCTGATTAGTGGGGGTAGATGCAACTTCCGAGTCTCTACGACCTTCAGAGAAAAAGTTATTAGCCGAGATAAATTTGCTTTTTTTAGCACTTTGAGCACTTTTCCTAAATTGCACTTCCCAAGGTCCTAGAGCCTCGGGGTTGGTACCAATCGATCCGGAATGACCTGATTAGTGGGGGTAGATGCAACTTCCGAGTCTCTACGACCTTCAGAGAAAAAGTTATTAGCCGAGATAAATTTGCTTTTTTTAGCACTTTGAGCACTTTTCCTAAATGGCACTTCCCAAGGTCCTAGAGCCTCGTGGTTGGTACCAATCGATCCGGAATGACCTGATTAGTGGGGGTAGATGCAACTTCCGAGTCTCTACGACCTTCAGAAGGAAAGTTAAGAAATAAAATGTGAAAAAAATAAAAATTGCCATGAGCGGGATTTGAACACTCAACCTTGTGTTCCAAAGGCGGGCGCACTACCACTGCACCACCGCTCCAGCTGAAAACGCATTTTTCAGAAATGGCACTTCCCAAGGTCCTAGAGCCTCGTGGTTGGTACCAATCGATCCGGAATGACCTGATTAGTGGGGGTAGATGCAACTTTTAAGTCTCTACGACCTTCAGAGAAAAAGTTATTAGCCGAGATAAATTTGCTTTTTTTAGCACTTTGAGCACTTTTCCTAAATGGCACTTCCCAAGGTCCTAGAGCCTCGGGGTTGGTACCAATCGATCCGGAATGACCTGATTAGTGGGGGTAGATGCAACTTCCGAGTCTCTACGACCTTCAGAGAAAAAGTTATTAGCCGAGATAAATTTGCTTTTTTTAACACTTTGAGCACTTTTCCTAAATGGCACTTCCCAAGGTCCTAGAGCCTCGGAGTTGGTACCAATCGATCCGGAATGACCTGATTAGTGGGGGTAGATGCAACTTCCGAGTCTCTACGACCTTCAGAAGGAAAGTTAAGAAATAAAATGTGAAAAAAATAAAAATTGCCATGAGCGGGATTTGAACACTCAACCTTGTGTTCCAAAGGCGGGCGCACTACCACTGCACCACCGCTCCAGCTGAAAACGCATTTTTCAGAAATGGCACTTCCCAAGGTCCTAGAGCCTCGTGGTTGGTACCAATCGATCCGGAATGACCTGATTAGTGGGGGTAGATGCAACTTTTAAGTCTCTACGACCTTCAGAGAAAAAGTTATTAGCCGAGATAAATTTGCTTTTTTTAGCACTTTGAGCACTTTTCCTAAATGGCACTTCCCAAGGTCCTAGAGCCTCGGGGTTGGTACCAATCGATCCGGAATGACCTGATTAGTGGGGGTAGATGCAACTTCCGAGTCTCTACGACCTTCAGAGAAAAAGTTATTAGCCGAGATAAATTTGCTTTTTTTAACACTTTGAGCACTTTTCCTAAATGGCACTTCCCAAGGTCCTAGAGCCTCGGAGTTGGTACCAATCGATCCGGAATGACCTGATTAGTGGGGGTAGATGCAACTTCCGAGTCTCTACGACCTTCAGAAGGAAAGTTAAGAAATAAAATGTGAAAAAAATAAAAATTGCCATGAGCGGGATTTGAACACTCAACCTTGTGTTCCAAAGGCGGGCGCACTACCACTGCACCACCGCTCCAGCTGAAAACGCATTTTTCAGAAATGGCACTTCCCAAGGTCCTAGAGCCTCGTGGTTGGTACCAATCGATCCGGAATGACCTGATTAGTGGGGGTAGATGCAACTTTTAAGTCTCTACGACCTTCAGAGAAAAAGTTATTAGCCGAGATAAATTTGCTTTTTTTAGCACTTTGAGCACTTTTCCTAAATGGCACTTCCCAAGGTCCTAGAGCCTCGGGGTTGGTACCAATCGATCCGGAATGACCTGATTAGTGGGGGTAGATGCAACTTCCGAGTCTCTACGACCTTCAGAGAAAAAGTTATTAGCCGAGATAAATTTGCTTTTTTTAACACTTTGAGCACTTTTCCTAAATGGCACTTCCCAAGGTCCTAGAGCCTCGGAGTTGGTACCAATCGATCCGGAATGACCTGATTAGTGGGGGTAGATGCAACTTCCGAGTCTCTACGACCTTCAGAAGGAAAGTTAAGAAATAAAATGTGAAAAAAATAAAAATTGCCATGAGCGGGATTTGAACACTCAACCTTGTGTTCCAAAGGCGGGCGCACTACCACTGCACCACCGCTCCAGCTGAAAACGCATTTTTCAGAAATGGCACTTCCCAAGGTCCTAGAGCCTCGTGGTTGGTACCAATCGATCCGGAATGACCTGATTAGTGGGGGTAGATGCAACTTTTAAGTCTCTACGACCTTCAGAGAAAAAGTTATTAGCCGAGATAAATTTGCTTTTTTTAGCACTTTGAGCACTTTTCCTAAATGGCACTTCCCAAGGTCCTAGAGCCTCGGGGTTGGTACCAATCGATCCGGAATGACCTGATTAGTGGGGGTAGATGCAACTTCCGAGTCTCTACGACCTTCAGAGAAAAAGTTATTAGCCGAGATAAATTTGCTTTTTTTAACACTTTGAGCACTTTTCCTAAATGGCACTTCCCAAGGACCTAGAGCCTCGTGGTTGGTACCAATCGATCCGGAATGACCTGATTAGTGGGGGTAGATGCAACTTCCGAGTCTCTACGACCTTCAGAGAAAAAGTTATTAGCCGAGATAAATTTGCTTTTTTTAGCACTTTGAGCACTTTTCCTAAATTGCACTTCCCAAGGTCCTAGAGCCTCGGGGTTGGTACCAATCGATCCGGAATGACCTGATTAGTGGGGGTAGATGCAACTTCCGAGTCTCTACGACCTTCAGAAGGAAAGTTAAGAAATAAAATGTGAAAAAAATAAAAATTGCCATGAGCGGGATTTGAACACTCAACCTTGTGTTCCAAAGGCGGGCGCACTACCACTGCACCACCGCTCCAGCTGAAAACGCATTTTTCAGAAATGGCACTTCCCAAGGTCCTAGAGCCTCGTGGTTGGTACCAATCGATCCGGAATGACCTGATTAGTGGGGGTAGATGCAACTTTTAAGTCTCTACGACCTTCAGAGAAAAAGTTATTAGCCGAGATAAATTTGCTTTTTTTAGCACTTTGAGCACTTTTCCTAAATGGCACTTCCCAAGGTCCTAGAGCCTCGGGGTTGGTACCAATCGATCCGGAATGACCTGATTAGTGGGGGTAGATGCAACTTCCGAGTCTCTACGACCTTCAGAGAAAAAGTTATTAGCCGAGATAAATTTGCTTTTTTTAACACTTTGAGCACTTTTCCTAAATGGCACTTCCCAAGGACCTAGAGCCTCGTGGTTGGTACCAATCGATCCGGAATGACCTGATTAGTGGGGGTAGATGCAACTTCCGAGTCTCTACGACCTTCAGAGAAAAAGTTATTAGCCGAGATAAATTTGCTTTTTTTAGCACTTTGAGCACTTTTCCTAAATTGCACTTCCCAAGGTCCTAGAGCCTCGGGGTTGGTACCAATCGATCCGGAATGACCTGATTAGTGGGGGTAGATGCAACTTCCGAGTCTCTACGACCTTCAGAAGGAAAGTTAAGAAATAAAATGTGAAAAAAATAAAAATTGCCATGAGCGGGATTTGAACACTCAACCTTGTGTTCCAAAGGCGGGCGCACTACCACTGCACCACCGCTCCAGCTGAAAACGCATTTTTCAGAAATGGCACTTCCCAAGGTCCTAGAGCCTCGTGGTTGGTACCAATCGATCCGGAATGACCTGATTAGTGGGGGTAGATGCAACTTTTAAGTCTCTACGACCTTCAGAGAAAAAGTTATTAGCCGAGATAAATTTGCTTTTTTTAGCACTTTGAGCACTTTTCCTAAATGGCACTTCCCAAGGACCTAGAGCCTCGGGGTTGGTACCAATCGATCCGGAATGACCTGATTAGTGGGGGTAGATGCAACTTCCGAGTCTCTACGACCTTCAGAGAAAAAGTTATTAGCCGAGATAAATTTGCTTTTTTTAGCACTTTGAGCACTTTTCCTAAATTGCACTTCCCAAGGTCCTAGAGCCTCGGGGTTGGTACCAATCGATCCGGAATGACCTGATTAGTGGGGGTAGATGCAACTTCCGAGTCTCTACGGCCTTCAGAGAAAAAGTTAATAGCCGAGATAAATTTGCTTTTTTTAGCACTTTGAGCACTTTTCCTAAATGGCACTTCCCAAGGTCCTAGAGCCTCGTGGTTGGTACCAATCGATCCGGAATGACCTGATTAGTGGGGGTAGATGCAACTTTTAAGTCTCTACGACCTTCAGAGAAAAAGTTATTAGCCGAGATAAATTTGCTTTTTTTTAGCACTTTGAGCACTTTTCCTAAATGGCACTTCCCAAGGTCCTAGAGCCTCGGAGTTGGTACCAATCGATCCGGAATGACCTGATTAGTGGGGGTAGATGCAACTTCCGAGTCTCTACGACCTTCAGAAGGAAAGTTAAGAAATAAAATGTGAAAAAAATAAAAATTGCCATGAGCGGGATTTGAACACTCAACCTTGTGTTCCAAAGGCGGGCGCACTACCACTGCACCACCGCTCCAGCTGAAAACGCATTTTTCAGAAATGGCACTTCCCAAGGTCCTAGAGCCTCGTGGTTGGTACCAATCGATCCGGAATGACCTGATTAGTGGGGGTAGATGCAACTTTTAAGTCTCTACGACCTTCAGAGAAAAAGTTATTAGCCGAGATAAATTTGCTTTTTTTAGCACTTTGAGCACTTTTCCTAAATGGCACTTCCCAAGGTCCTAGAGCCTCGGGGTTGGTACCAATCGATCCGGAATGACCTGATTAGTGGGGGTAGATGCAACTTCCGAGTCTCTACGACCTTCAGAGAAAAAGTTATTAGCCGAGATAAATTTGCTTTTTTTAACACTTTGAGCACTTTTCCTAAATGGCACTTCCCAAGGTCCTAGAGCCTCGTGGTTGGTACCAATCGATCCGGAATGACCTGATTAGTGGGGGTAGATGCAACTTTTAAGTCTCTACGACCTTCAGAGAAAAAGTTATTAGCCGAGATAAATTTGCTTTTTTTTAGCACTTTGAGCACTTTTCCTAAATGGCACTTCCCAAGGTCCTAGAGCCTCGGAGTTGGTACCAATCGATCCGGAATGACCTGATTAGTGGGGGTAGATGCAACTTCCGAGTCTCTACGACCTTCAGAAGGAAAGTTAAGAAATAAAATGTGAAAAAAATAAAAATTGCCATGAGCGGGATTTGAACACTCAACCTTGTGTTCCAAAGGCGGGCGCACTACCACTGCACCACCGCTCCAGCTGAAAACGCATTTTTCAGAAATGGCACTTCCCAAGGTCCTAGAGCCTCGTGGTTGGTACCAATCGATCCGGAATGACCTGATTAGTGGGGGTAGATGCAACTTTTAAGTCTCTACGACCTTCAGAGAAAAAGTTATTAGCCGAGATAAATTTGCTTTTTTTAGCACTTTGAGCACTTTTCCTAAATGGCACTTCCCAAGGTCCTAGAGCCTCGGGGTTGGTACCAATCGATCCGGAATGACCTGATTAGTGGGGGTAGATGCAACTTCCGAGTCTCTACGACCTTCAGAGAAAAAGTTATTAGCCGAGATAAATTTGCTTTTTTTAACACTTTGAGCACTTTTCCTAAATGGCACTTCCCAAGGTCCTAGAGCCTCGGAGTTGGTACCAATCGATCCGGAATGACCTGATTAGTGGGGGTAGATGCAACTTCCGAGTCTCTACGACCTTCAGAAGGAAAGTTAAGAAATAAAATGTGAAAAAAATAAAAATTGCCATGAGCGGGATTTGAACACTCAACCTTGTGTTCCAAAGGCGGGCGCACTACCACTGCACCACCGCTCCAGCTGAAAACGCATTTTTCAGAAATGGCACTTCCCAAGGTCCTAGAGCCTCGTGGTTGGTACCAATCGATCCGGAATGACCTGATTAGTGGGGGTAGATGCAACTTCCGAGTCTCTACGACCTTCAGAGAAAAAGTTATTAGCCGAGATAAATTTGCTTTTTTTAGCACTTTGAGCACTTTTCCTAAATTGCACTTCCCAAGGTCCTAGAGCCTCGGGGTTGGTACCAATCGATCCGGAATGACCTGATTAGTGGGGGTAGATGCAACTTCCGAGTCTCTACGACCTTCAGAGAAAAAGTTATTAGCCGAGATAAATTTGCTTTTTTTAGCACTTTGAGCACTTTTCCTAAATGGCACTTCCCAAGGTCCTAGAGCCTCGTGGTTGGTACCAATCGATCCGGAATGACCTGATTAGTGGGGGTAGATGCAACTTCCGAGTCTCTACGACCTTCAGAAGGAAAGTTAAGAAATAAAATGTGAAAAAAATAAAAATTGCCATGAGCGGGATTTGAACACTCAACCTTGTGTTCCAAAGGCGGGCGCACTACCACTGCACCACCGCTCCAGCTGAAAACGCATTTTTCAGAAATGGCACTTCCCAAGGTCCTAGAGCCTCGTGGTTGGTACCAATCGATCCGGAATGACCTGATTAGTGGGGGTAGATGCAACTTTTAAGTCTCTACGACCTTCAGAGAAAAAGTTATTAGCCGAGATAAATTTGCTTTTTTTAACACTTTGAGCACTTTTCCTAAATGGCACTTCCCAAGGTCCTAGAGCCTCGGGGTTGGTACCAATCGATCCGGAATGACCTGATTAGTGGGGGTAGATGCAACTTCCGAGTCTCTACGACCTTCAGAGAAAAAGTTATTAGCCGAGATAAATTTGCTTTTTTTAACACTTTGAGCACTTTTCCTAAATGGCACTTCCCAAGGTCCTAGAGCCTCGGAGTTGGTACCAATCGATCCGGAATGACCTGATTAGTGGGGGTAGATGCAACTTCCGAGTCTCTACGACCTTCAGAAGGAAAGTTAAGAAATAAAATGTGAAAAAAATAAAAATTGCCATGAGCGGGATTTGAACACTCAACCTTGTGTTCAAAAGGCGGGCGCACTACCACTGCACCACCGCTCCAGCTGAAAACGCATTTTTCAGAAATGGCACTTCCCAAGGTCCTAGAGCCTCGTGGTTGGTACCAATCGATCCGGAATGACCTGATTAGTGGGGGTAGATGCAACTTTTAAGTCTCTACGACCTTCAGAGAAAAAGTTATTAGCCGAGATAAATTTGCTTTTTTTAGCACTTTGAGCACTTTTCCTAAATGGCACTTCCCAAGGTCCTAGAGCCTCGGGGTTGGTACCAATCGATCCGGAATGACCTGATTAGTGGGGGTAGATGCAACTTCCGAGTCTCTACGACCTTCAGAGAAAAAGTTATTAGCCGAGATAAATTTGCTTTTTTTAACACTTTGAGCACTTTTCCTAAATGGCACTTCCCAAGGTCCTAGAGCCTCGGAGTTGGTACCAATCGATCCGGAATGACCTGATTAGTGGGGGTAGATGCAACTTCCGAGTCTCTACGACCTTCAGAAGGAAAGTTAAGAAATAAAATGTGAAAAAAATAAAAATTGCCATGAGCGGGATTTGAACACTCAACCTTGTGTTCCAAAGGCGGGCGCACTACCACTGCACCACCGCTCCAGCTGAAAACGCATTTTTCAGAAATGGCACTTCCCAAGGTCCTAGAGCCTCGTGGTTGGTACCAATCGATCCGGAATGACCTGATTAGTGGGGGTAGATGCAACTTTTAAGTCTCTACGACCTTCAGAGAAAAAGTTATTAGCCGAGATAAATTTGCTTTTTTTAGCACTTTGAGCACTTTTCCTAAATGGCACTTCCCAAGGTCCTAGAGCCTCGGGGTTGGTACCAATCGATCCGGAATGACCTGATTAGTGGGGGTAGATGCAACTTCCGAGTCTCTACGACCTTCAGAGAAAAAGTTATTAGCCGAGATAAATTTGCTTTTTTTAACACTTTGAGCACTTTTCCTAAATGGCACTTCCCAAGGACCTAGAGCCTCGTGGTTGGTACCAATCGATCCGGAATGACCTGATTAGTGGGGGTAGATGCAACTTCCGAGTCTCTACGACCTTCAGAGAAAAAGTTATTAGCCGAGATAAATTTGCTTTTTTTAGCACTTTGAGCACTTTTCCTAAATTGCACTTCCCAAGGTCCTAGAGCCTCGGGGTTGGTACCAATCGATCCGGAATGACCTGATTAGTGGGGGTAGATGCAACTTCCGAGTCTCTACGACCTTCAGAAGGAAAGTTAAGAAATAAAATGTGAAAAAAATAAAAATTGCCATGAGCGGGATTTGAACACTCAACCTTGTGTTCCAAAGGCGGGCGCACTACCACTGCACCACCGCTCCAGCTGAAAACGCATTTTTCAGAAATGGCACTTCCCAAGGTCCTAGAGCCTCGTGGTTGGTACCAATCGATCCGGAATGACCTGATTAGTGGGGGTAGATGCAACTTTTAAGTCTCTACGACCTTCAGAGAAAAAGTTATTAGCCGAGATAAATTTGCTTTTTTTAGCACTTTGAGCACTTTTCCTAAATGGCACTTCCCAAGGACCTAGAGCCTCGGGGTTGGTACCAATCGATCCGGAATGACCTGATTAGTGGGGGTAGATGCAACTTCCGAGTCTCTACGACCTTCAGAGAAAAAGTTATTAGCCGAGATAAATTTGCTTTTTTTAGCACTTTGAGCACTTTTCCTAAATTGCACTTCCCAAGGTCCTAGAGCCTCGGGGTTGGTACCAATCGATCCGGAATGACCTGATTAGTGGGGGTAGATGCAACTTCCGAGTCTCTACGGCCTTCAGAGAAAAAGTTATTAGCCGAGATAAATTTGCTTTTTTTAGCACTTTGAGCACTTTTCCTAAATGGCACTTCCCAAGGTCCTAGAGCCTCGTGGTTGGTACCAATCGATCCGGAATGACCTGATTAGTGGGGGTAGATGCAACTTTTAAGTCTCTACGACCTTCAGAGAAAAAGTTATTAGCCGAGATAAATTTGCTTTTTTTTAGCACTTTGAGCACTTTTCCTAAATGGCACTTCCCAAGGTCCTAGAGCCTCGGAGTTGGTACCAATCGATCCGGAATGACCTGATTAGTGGGGGTAGATGCAACTTCCGAGTCTCTACGACCTTCAGAAGGAAAGTTAAGAAATAAAATGTGAAAAAAATAAAAATTGCCATGAGCGGGATTTGAACACTCAACCTTGTGTTCCAAAGGCGGGCGCACTACCACTGCACCACCGCTCCAGCTGAAAACGCATTTTTCAGAAATGGCACTTCCCAAGGTCCTAGAGCCTCGTGGTTGGTACCAATCGATCCGGAATGACCTGATTAGTGGGGGTAGATGCAACTTTTAAGTCTCTACGACCTTCAGAGAAAAAGTTATTAGCCGAGATAAATTTGCTTTTTTTAGCACTTTGAGCACTTTTCCTAAATGGCACTTCCCAAGGTCCTAGAGCCTCGGGGTTGGTACCAATCGATCCGGAATGACCTGATTAGTGGGGGTAGATGCAACTTCCGAGTCTCTACGACCTTCAGAGAAAAAGTTATTAGCCGAGATAAATTTGCTTTTTTTAACACTTTGAGCACTTTTCCTAAATGGCACTTCCCAAGGTCCTAGAGCCTCGTGGTTGGTACCAATCGATCCGGAATGACCTGATTAGTGGGGGTAGATGCAACTTTTAAGTCTCTACGACCTTCAGAGAAAAAGTTATTAGCCGAGATAAATTTGCTTTTTTTTAGCACTTTGAGCACTTTTCCTAAATGGCACTTCCCAAGGTCCTAGAGCCTCGGAGTTGGTACCAATCGATCCGGAATGACCTGATTAGTGGGGGTAGATGCAACTTCCGAGTCTCTACGACCTTCAGAAGGAAAGTTAAGAAATAAAATGTGAAAAAAATAAAAATTGCCATGAGCGGGATTTGAACACTCAACCTTGTGTTCCAAAGGCGGGCGCACTACCACTGCACCACCGCTCCAGCTGAAAACGCATTTTTCAGAAATGGCACTTCCCAAGGTCCTAGAGCCTCGTGGTTGGTACCAATCGATCCGGAATGACCTGATTAGTGGGGGTAGATGCAACTTTTAAGTCTCTACGACCTTCAGAGAAAAAGTTATTAGCCGAGATAAATTTGCTTTTTTTAGCACTTTGAGCACTTTTCCTAAATGGCACTTCCCAAGGTCCTAGAGCCTCGGGGTTGGTACCAATCGATCCGGAATGACCTGATTAGTGGGGGTAGATGCAACTTCCGAGTCTCTACGACCTTCAGAGAAAAAGTTATTAGCCGAGATAAATTTGCTTTTTTTAACACTTTGAGCACTTTTCCTAAATGGCACTTCCCAAGGTCCTAGAGCCTCGGAGTTGGTACCAATCGATCCGGAATGACCTGATTAGTGGGGGTAGATGCAACTTCCGAGTCTCTACGACCTTCAGAAGGAAAGTTAAGAAATAAAATGTGAAAAAAATAAAAATTGCCATGAGCGGGATTTGAACACTCAACCTTGTGTTCCAAAGGCGGGCGCACTACCACTGCACCACCGCTCCAGCTGAAAACGCATTTTTCAGAAATGGCACTTCCCAAGGTCCTAGAGCCTCGTGGTTGGTACCAATCGATCCGGAATGACCTGATTAGTGGGGGTAGATGCAACTTTTAAGTCTCTACGACCTTCAGAGAAAAAGTTATTAGCCGAGATAAATTTGCTTTTTTTAGCACTTTGAGCACTTTTCCTAAATGGCACTTCCCAAGGACCTAGAGCCTCGGGGTTGGTACCAATCGATCCGGAATGACCTGATTAGTGGGGGTAGATGCAACTTCCGAGTCTCTACGACCTTCAGAGAAAAAGTTATTAGCCGAGATAAATTTGCTTTTTTTAGCACTTTGAGCACTTTTCCTAAATTGCACTTCCCAAGGTCCTAGAGCCTCGGGGTTGGTACCAATCGATCCGGAATGACCTGATTAGTGGGGGTAGATGCAACTTCCGAGTCTCTACGGCCTTCAGAGAAAAAGTTATTAGCCGAGATAAATTTGCTTTTTTTAGCACTTTGAGCACTTTTCCTAAATGGCACTTCCCAAGGTCCTAGAGCCTCGTGGTTGGTACCAATCGATCCGGAATGACCTGATTAGTGGGGGTAGATGCAACTTTTAAGTCTCTACGACCTTCAGAGAAAAAGTTATTAGCCGAGATAAATTTGCTTTTTTTTAGCACTTTGAGCACTTTTCCTAAATGGCACTTCCCAAGGTCCTAGAGCCTCGGAGTTGGTACCAATCGATCCGGAATGACCTGATTAGTGGGGGTAGATGCAACTTCCGAGTCTCTACGACCTTCAGAAGGAAAGTTAAGAAATAAAATGTGAAAAAAATAAAAATTGCCATGAGCGGGATTTGAACACTCAACCTTGTGTTCCAAAGGCGGGCGCACTACCACTGCACCACCGCTCCAGCTGAAAACGCATTTTTCAGAAATGGCACTTCCCAAGGTCCTAGAGCCTCGTGGTTGGTACCAATCGATCCGGAATGACCTGATTAGTGGGGGTAGATGCAACTTTTAAGTCTCTACGACCTTCAGAGAAAAAGTTATTAGCCGAGATAAATTTGCTTTTTTTAGCACTTTGAGCACTTTTCCTAAATGGCACTTCCCAAGGACCTAGAGCCTCGGGGTTGGTACCAATCGATCCGGAATGACCTGATTAGTGGGGGTAGATGCAACTTTTAAGTCTTTTAAGTCTCTACGACCTTCAGAGAAAAAGTTATTAGCCGAGATAAATTTGCTTTTTTTAGCACTTTGAGCACTTTTCCTAAATGGCACTTCCCAAGGTCCTAGAGCCTCGGGGTTGGTACCAATCGATCCGGAATGACCTGATTAGTGGGGGTAGATGCAACTTCCGAGTCTCTACGACCTTCAGAGAAAAAGTTATTAGCCGAGATAAATTTGCTTTTTTTAACACTTTGAGCACTTTTCCTAAATGGCACTTCCCAAGGTCCTAGAGCCTCGTGGTTGGTACCAATCGATCCGGAATGACCTGATTAGTGGGGGTAGATGCAACTTTTAAGTCTCTACGACCTTCAGAGAAAAAGTTATTAGCCGAGATAAATTTGCTTTTTTTTAGCACTTTGAGCACTTTTCCTAAATGGCACTTCCCAAGGTCCTAGAGCCTCGGAGTTGGTACCAATCGATCCGGAATGACCTGATTAGTGGGGGTAGATGCAACTTCCGAGTCTCTACGACCTTCAGAAGGAAAGTTAAGAAATAAAATGTGAAAAAAATAAAAATTGCCATGAGCGGGATTTGAACACTCAACCTTGTGTTCCAAAGGCGGGCGCACTACCACTGCACCACCGCTCCAGCTGAAAACGCATTTTTCAGAAATGGCACTTCCCAAGGTCCTAGAGCCTCGTGGTTGGTACCAATCGATCCGGAATGACCTGATTAGTGGGGGTAGATGCAACTTTTAAGTCTCTACGACCTTCAGAGAAAAAGTTATTAGCCGAGATAAATTTGCTTTTTTTAGCACTTTGAGCACTTTTCCTAAATGGCACTTCCCAAGGTCCTAGAGCCTCGGGGTTGGTACCAATCGATCCGGAATGACCTGATTAGTGGGGGTAGATGCAACTTCCGAGTCTCTACGACCTTCAGAGAAAAAGTTATTAGCCGAGATAAATTTGCTTTTTTTAACACTTTGAGCACTTTTCCTAAATGGCACTTCCCAAGGTCCTAGAGCCTCGGAGTTGGTACCAATCGATCCGGAATGACCTGATTAGTGGGGGTAGATGCAACTTCCGAGTCTCTACGACCTTCAGAAGGAAAGTTAAGAAATAAAATGTGAAAAAAATAAAAATTGCCATGAGCGGGATTTGAACACTCAACCTTGTGTTCCAAAGGCGGGCGCACTACCACTGCACCACCGCTCCAGCTGAAAACGCATTTTTCAGAAATGGCACTTCCCAAGGTCCTAGAGCCTCGTGGTTGGTACCAATCGATCCGGAATGACCTGATTAGTGGGGGTAGATGCAACTTTTAAGTCTCTACGACCTTCAGAGAAAAAGTTATTAGCCGAGATAAATTTGCTTTTTTTAGCACTTTGAGCACTTTTCCTAAATGGCACTTCCCAAGGACCTAGAGCCTCGGGGTTGGTACCAATCGATCCGGAATGACCTGATTAGTGGGGGTAGATGCAACTTCCGAGTCTCTACGACCTTCAGAGAAAAAGTTATTAGCCGAGATAAATTTGCTTTTTTTAGCACTTTGAGCACTTTTCCTAAATTGCACTTCCCAAGGTCCTAGAGCCTCGGGGTTGGTACCAATCGATCCGGAATGACCTGATTAGTGGGGGTAGATGCAACTTCCGAGTCTCTACGACCTTCAGAAGGAAAGTTAAGAAATAAAATGTGAAAAAAATAAAAATTGCCATGAGCGGGATTTGAACACTCAACCTTGTGTTCCAAAGGCGGGCGCACTACCACTGCACCACCGCTCCAGCTGAAAACGCATTTTTCAGAAATGGCACTTCCCAAGGTCCTAGAGCCTCGTGGTTGGTACCAATCGATCCGGAATGACCTGATTAGTGGGGGTAGATGCAACTTTTAAGTCTCTACGACCTTCAGAGAAAAAGTTATTAGCCGAGATAAATTTGCTTTTTTTAGCACTTTGAGCACTTTTCCTAAATGGCACTTCCCAAGGACCTAGAGCCTCGGGGTTGGTACCAATCGATCCGGAATGACCTGATTAGTGGGGGTAGATGCAACTTTTAAGTCTTTTAAGTCTCTACGACCTTCAGAGAAAAAGTTATTAGCCGAGATAAATTTGCTTTTTTTAGCACTTTGAGCACTTTTCCTAAATGGCACTTCCCAAGGTCCTAGAGCCTCGGGGTTGGTACCAATCGATCCGGAATGACCTGATTAGTGGGGGTAGATGCAACTTCCGAGTCTCTACGACCTTCAGAGAAAAAGTTATTAGCCGAGATAAATTTGCTTTTTTTAACACTTTGAGCACTTTTCCTAAATGGCACTTCCCAAGGTCCTAGAGCCTCGTGGTTGGTACCAATCGATCCGGAATGACCTGATTAGTGGGGGTAGATGCAACTTTTAAGTCTCTACGACCTTCAGAGAAAAAGTTATTAGCCGAGATAAATTTGCTTTTTTTAGCACTTTGAGCACTTTTCCTAAATGGCACTTCCCAAGGACCTAGAGCCTCGGGGTTGGTACCAATCGATCCGGAATGACCTGATTAGTGGGGGTAGATGCAACTTCCGAGTCTCTACGACCTTCAGAAGGAAAGTTAAGAAATAAAATGTGAAAAAAATAAAAATTGCCATGAGCGGGATTTGAACACTCAACCTTGTGTTCCAAAGGCGGGCGCACTACCACTGCACCACCGCTCCAGCTGAAAACGCATTTTTCAGAAATGGCACTTCCCAAGGTCCTAGAGCCTCGTGGTTGGTACCAATCGATCCGGAATGACCTGATTAGTGGGGGTAGATGCAACTTTTAAGTCTCTACGACCTTCAGAGAAAAAGTTATTAGCCGAGATAAATTTGCTTTTTTTAGCACTTTGAGCACTTTTCCTAAATGGCACTTCCCAAGGACCTAGAGCCTCGGGGTTGGTACCAATCGATCCGGAATGACCTGATTAGTGGGGGTAGATGCAACTTCCGAGTCTCTACGACCTTCAGAGAAAAAGTTATTAGCCGAGATAAATTTGCTTTTTTTAGCACTTTGAGCACTTTTCCTAAATTGCACTTCCCAAGGTCCTAGAGCCTCGGGGTTGGTACCAATCGATCCGGAATGACCTGATTAGTGGGGGTAGATGCAACTTCCGAGTCTCTACGACCTTCAGAAGGAAAGTTAAGAAATAAAATGTGAAAAAAATAAAAATTGCCATGAGCGGGATTTGAACACTCAACCTTGTGTTCCAAAGGCGGGCGCACTACCACTGCACCACCGCTCCAGCTGAAAACGCATTTTTCAGAAATGGCACTTCCCAAGGTCCTAGAGCCTCGTGGTTGGTACCAATCGATCCGGAATGACCTGATTAGTGGGGGTAGATGCAACTTTTAAGTCTCTACGACCTTCAGAGAAAAAGTTATTAGCCGAGATAAATTTGCTTTTTTTAGCACTTTGAGCACTTTTCCTAAATGGCACTTCCCAAGGACCTAGAGCCTCGGGGTTGGTACCAATCGATCCGGAATGACCTGATTAGTGGGGGTAGATGCAACTTTTAAGTCTTTTAAGTCTCTACGACCTTCAGAGAAAAAGTTATTAGCCGAGATAAATTTGCTTTTTTTAGCACTTTGAGCACTTTTCCTAAATGGCACTTCCCAAGGTCCTAGAGCCTCGGGGTTGGTACCAATCGATCCGGAATGACCTGATTAGTGGGGGTAGATGCAACTTCCGAGTCTCTACGACCTTCAGAGAAAAAGTTATTAGCCGAGATAAATTTGCTTTTTTTAACACTTTGAGCACTTTTCCTAAATGGCACTTCCCAAGGTCCTAGAGCCTCGTGGTTGGTACCAATCGATCCGGAATGACCTGATTAGTGGGGGTAGATGCAACTTTTAAGTCTCTACGACCTTCAGAGAAAAAGTTATTAGCCGAGATAAATTTGCTTTTTTTAGCACTTTGAGCACTTTTCCTAAATGGCACTTCCCAAGGACCTAGAGCCTCGGGGTTGGTACCAATCGATCCGGAATGACCTGATTAGTGGGGGTAGATGCAACTTCCGAGTCTCTACGACCTTCAGAAGGAAAGTTAAGAAATAAAATGTGAAAAAAATAAAAATTGCCATGAGCGGGATTTGAACACTCAACCTTGTGTTCCAAAGGCGGGCGCACTACCACTGCACCACCGCTCCAGCTGAAAACGCATTTTTCAGAAATGGCACTTCCCAAGGTCCTAGAGCCTCGTGGTTGGTACCAATCGATCCGGAATGACCTGATTAGTGGGGGTAGATGCAACTTTTAAGTCTCTACGACCTTCAGAGAAAAAGTTATTAGCCGAGATAAATTTGCTTTTTTTAGCACTTTGAGCACTTTTCCTAAATGGCACTTCCCAAGGACCTAGAGCCTCGGGGTTGGTACCAATCGATCCGGAATGACCTGATTAGTGGGGGTAGATGCAACTTCCGAGTCTCTACGACCTTCAGAGAAAAAGTTATTAGCCGAGATAAATTTGCTTTTTTTAGCACTTTGAGCACTTTTCCTAAATTGCACTTCCCAAGGTCCTAGAGCCTCGGGGTTGGTACCAATCGATCCGGAATGACCTGATTAGTGGGGGTAGATGCAACTTCCGAGTCTCTACGACCTTCAGAAGGAAAGTTAAGAAATAAAATGTGAAAAAAATAAAAATTGCCATGAGCGGGATTTGAACACTCAACCTTGTGTTCCAAAGGCGGGCGCACTACCACTGCACCACCGCTCCAGCTGAAAACGCATTTTTCAGAAATGGCACTTCCCAAGGTCCTAGAGCCTCGTGGTTGGTACCAATCGATCCGGAATGACCTGATTAGTGGGGGTAGATGCAACTTTTAAGTCTCTACGACCTTCAGAGAAAAAGTTATTAGCCGAGATAAATTTGCTTTTTTTAGCACTTTGAGCACTTTTCCTAAATGGCACTTCCCAAGGACCTAGAGCCTCGGGGTTGGTACCAATCGATCCGGAATGACCTGATTAGTGGGGGTAGATGCAACTTTTAAGTCTTTTAAGTCTCTACGACCTTCAGAGAAAAAGTTATTAGCCGAGATAAATTTGCTTTTTTTAGCACTTTGAGCACTTTTCCTAAATGGCACTTCCCAAGGTCCTAGAGCCTCGGGGTTGGTACCAATCGATCCGGAATGACCTGATTAGTGGGGGTAGATGCAACTTCCGAGTCTCTACGACCTTCAGAGAAAAAGTTATTAGCCGAGATAAATTTGCTTTTTTTAGCACTTTGAGCACTTTTCCTAAATGGCACTTCCCAAGGACCTAGAGCCTCGGGGTTGGTACCAATCGATCCGGAATGACCTGATTAGTGGGGGTAGATGCAACTTTTAAGTCTCTACGACCTTCAGAGAAAAAGTTATTAGCCGAGATAAATTTGCTTTTTTTAGCACTTTGAGCACTTTTCCTAAATGGCACTTCCCAAGGTCCTAGAGCCTCGGGGTTGGTACCAATCGATCCGGAATGACCTGATTAGTGGGGGTAGATGCAACTTCCGAGTCTCTACGACCTTCAGAGAAAAAGTTATTAGCCGAGATAAATTTGCTTTTTTTAGCACTTTGAGCACTTTTCCTAAATGGCACTTCCCAAGGACCTAGAGCCTCGGGGTTGGTACCAATCGATCCGGAATGACCTGATTAGTGGGGGTAGATGCAACTTTTAAGTCTCTACGACCTTCAGAGAAAAAGTTATTAGCCGAGATAAATTTGCTTTTTTTTAGCACTTTGAGCACTTTTCCTAAATGGCACTTCCCAAGGTCCTAGAGCCTCGGAGTTGGTACCAATCGATCCGGAATGACCTGATTAGTGGGGGTAGATGCAACTTCCGAGTCTCTACGACCTTCAGAAGGAAAGTTAAGAAATAAAATGTGAAAAAAATAAAAATTGCCATGAGCGGGATTTGAACACTCAACCTTGTGTTCCAAAGGCGGGCGCACTACCACTGCACCACCGCTCCAGCTGAAAACGCATTTTTCAGAAATGGCACTTCCCAAGGTCCTAGAGCCTCGTGGTTGGTACCAATCGATCCGGAATGACCTGATTAGTGGGGGTAGATGCAACTTTTAAGTCTCTACGACCTTCAGAGAAAAAGTTATTAGCCGAGATAAATTTGCTTTTTTTTAGGACTTTGAGCACTTTTCCTAAATGGCACTTCCCAAGGTCCTAGAGCCTCGGGGTTGGTACCAATCGATCCGGAATGACCTGATTAGTGGGGGTAGATGCAACTTCCGAGTCTCTACGACCTTCAGAGAAAAAGTTATTAGCCGAGATAAATTTGCTTTTTTTAACACTTTGAGCACTTTTCCTAAATGGCACTTCCCAAGGTCCTAGAGCCTCGGAGTTGGTACCAATCGATCCGGAATGACCTGATTAGTGGGGGTAGATGCAACTTTTAAGTCTCTACGACCTTCAGAGAAAAAGTTATTAGCCGAGATAAATTTGCTTTTTTTAGCACTTTGAGCACTTTTCCTAAATGGCACTTCCCAAGGTCCTAGAGCCTCGGGGTTGGTACCAATCGATCCGGAATGACCTGATTAGTGGGGGTAGATGCAACTTCCGAGTCTCTACGACCTTCAGAAGGAAAGTTAAGAAATAAAATGTGAAAAAAATAAAAATTGCCATGAGCGGGATTTGAACACTCAACCTTGTGTTCCAAAGGCGGGCGCACTACCACTGCACCACCGCTCCAGCTGAAAACGCATTTTTCAGAAATGGCACTTCCCAAGGTCCTAGAGCCTCGTGGTTGGTACCAATCGATCCGGAATGACCTGATTAGTGGGGGTAGATGCAACTTTTAAGTCTCTACGACCTTCAGAGAAAAAGTTATTAGCCGAGATAAATTTGCTTTTTTTAGCACTTTGAGCACTTTTCCTAAATGGCACTTCCCAAGGTCCTAGAGCCTCGGGGTTGGTACCAATCGATCCGGAATGACCTGATTAGTGGGGGTAGATGCAACTTCCGAGTCTCTACGACCTTCAGAAGGAAAGTTAAGAAATAAAATGTGAAAAAAATAAAAATTGCCATGAGCGGGATTTGAACACTCAACCTTGTGTTCCAAAGGCGGGCGCACTACCACTGCACCACCGCTCCAGCTGAAAACGCATTTTTCAGAAATGGCACTTCCCAAGGTCCTAGAGCCTCGTGGTTGGTACCAATCGATCCGGAATGACCTGATTAGTGGGGGTAGATGCAACTTTTAAGTCTCTACGACCTTCAGAGAAAAAGTTATTAGCCGAGATAAATTTGCTTTTTTTAGCACTTTGAGCACTTTTCCTAAATGGCACTTCCCAAGGACCTAGAGCCTCGGGGTTGGTACCAATCGATCCGGAATGACCTGATTAGTGGGGGTAGATGCAACTTTTAAGTCTCTACGACCTTCAGAGAAAAAGTTATTAGCCGAGATAAATTTGCTTTTTTTTAGCACTTTGAGCACTTTTCCTAAATGGCACTTCCCAAGGTCCTAGAGCCTCGGAGTTGGTACCAATCGATCCGGAATGACCTGATTAGTGGGGGTAGATGCAACTTCCGAGTCTCTACGACCTTCAGAAGGAAAGTTAAGAAATAAAATGTGAAAAAAATAAAAATTGCCATGAGCGGGATTTGAACACTCAACCTTGTGTTCCAAAGGCGGGCGCACTACCACTGCACCACCGCTCCAGCTGAAAACGCATTTTTCAGAAATGGCACTTCCCAAGGTCCTAGAGCCTCGTGGTTGGTACCAATCGATCCGGAATGACCTGATTAGTGGGGGTAGATGCAACTTTTAAGTCTCTACGACCTTCAGAGAAAAAGTTATTAGCCGAGATAAATTTGCTTTTTTTTAGCACTTTGAGCACTTTTCCTAAATGGCACTTCCCAAGGTCCTAGAGCCTCGGGGTTGGTACCAATCGATCCGGAATGACCTGATTAGTGGGGGTAGATGCAACTTCCGAGTCTCTACGACCTTCAGAGAAAAAGTTATTAGCCGAGATAAATTTGCTTTTTTTAACACTTTGAGCACTTTTCCTAAATGGCACTTCCCAAGGTCCTAGAGCCTCGGAGTTGGTACCAATCGATCCGGAATGACCTGATTAGTGGGGGTAGATGCAACTTTTAAGTCTCTACGACCTTCAGAGAAAAAGTTATTAGCCGAGATAAATTTGCTTTTTTTAGCACTTTGAGCACTTTTCCTAAATGGCACTTCCCAAGGTCCTAGAGCCTCGGGGTTGGTACCAATCGATCCGGAATGACCTGATTAGTGGGGGTAGATGCAACTTCCGAGTCTCTACGACCTTCAGAAGGAAAGTTAAGAAATAAAATGTGAAAAAAATAAAAATTGCCATGAGCGGGATTTGAACACTCAACCTTGTGTTCCAAAGGCGGGCGCACTACCACTGCACCACCGCTCCAGCTGAAAACGCATTTTTCAGAAATGGCACTTCCCAAGGTCCTAGAGCCTCGTGGTTGGTACCAATCGATCCGGAATGACCTGATTAGTGGGGGTAGATGCAACTTTTAAGTCTCTACGACCTTCAGAGAAAAAGTTATTAGCCGAGATAAATTTGCTTTTTTTAGCACTTTGAGCACTTTTCCTAAATGGCACTTCCCAAGGACCTAGAGCCTCGGGGTTGGTACCAATCGATCCGGAATGACCTGATTAGTGGGGGTAGATGCAACTTTTAAGTCTCTACGACCTTCAGAGAAAAAGTTATTAGCCGAGATAAATTTGCTTTTTTTTAGCACTTTGAGCACTTTTCCTAAATGGCACTTCCCAAGGTCCTAGAGCCTCGGAGTTGGTACCAATCGATCCGGAATGACCTGATTAGTGGGGGTAGATGCAACTTCCGAGTCTCTACGACCTTCAGAAGGAAAGTTAAGAAATAAAATGTGAAAAAAATAAAAATTGCCATGAGCGGGATTTGAACACTCAACCTTGTGTTCCAAAGGCGGGCGCACTACCACTGCACCACCGCTCCAGCTGAAAACGCATTTTTCAGAAATGGCACTTCCCAAGGTCCTAGAGCCTCGTGGTTGGTACCAATCGATCCGGAATGACCTGATTAGTGGGGGTAGATGCAACTTTTAAGTCTCTACGACCTTCAGAGAAAAAGTTATTAGCCGAGATAAATTTGCTTTTTTTAGCACTTTGAGCACTTTTCCTAAATGGCACTTCCCAAGGACCTAGAGCCTCGGGGTTGGTACCAATCGATCCGGAATGACCTGATTAGTGGGGGTAGATGCAACTTTTAAGTCTCTACGACCTTCAGAGAAAAAGTTATTAGCCGAGATAAATTTGCTTTTTTTTAGCACTTTGAGCACTTTTCCTAAATGGCACTTCCCAAGGTCCTAGAGCCTCGGAGTTGGTACCAATCGATCCGGAATGACCTGATTAGTGGGGGTAGATGCAACTTCCGAGTCTCTACGACCTTCAGAAGGAAAGTTAAGAAATAAAATGTGAAAAAAATAAAAATTGCCATGAGCGGGATTTGAACACTCAACCTTGTGTTCCAAAGGCGGGCGCACTACCACTGCACCACCGCTCCAGCTGAAAACGCATTTTTCAGAAATGGCACTTCCCAAGGTCCTAGAGCCTCGTGGTTGGTACCAATCGATCCGGAATGACCTGATTAGTGGGGGTAGATGCAACTTTTAAGTCTCTACGACCTTCAGAGAAAAAGTTATTAGCCGAGATAAATTTGCTTTTTTTTAGCACTTTGAGCACTTTTCCTAAATGGCACTTCCCAAGGTCCTAGAGCCTCGGGGTTGGTACCAATCGATCCGGAATGACCTGATTAGTGGGGGTAGATGCAACTTCCGAGTCTCTACGACCTTCAGAGAAAAAGTTATTAGCCGAGATAAATTTGCTTTTTTTAACACTTTGAGCACTTTTCCTAAATGGCACTTCCCAAGGTCCTAGAGCCTCGGAGTTGGTACCAATCGATCCGGAATGACCTGATTAGTGGGGGTAGATGCAACTTTTAAGTCTCTACGACCTTCAGAGAAAAAGTTATTAGCCGAGATAAATTTGCTTTTTTTAGCACTTTGAGCACTTTTCCTAAATGGCACTTCCCAAGGTCCTAGAGCCTCGGGGTTGGTACCAATCGATCCGGAATGACCTGATTAGTGGGGGTAGATGCAACTTCCGAGTCTCTACGACCTTCAGAAGGAAAGTTAAGAAATAAAATGTGAAAAAAATAAAAATTGCCATGAGCGGGATTTGAACACTCAACCTTGTGTTCCAAAGGCGGGCGCACTACCACTGCACCACCGCTCCAGCTGAAAACGCATTTTTCAGAAATGGCACTTCCCAAGGTCCTAGAGCCTCGTGGTTGGTACCAATCGATCCGGAATGACCTGATTAGTGGGGGTAGATGCAACTTTTAAGTCTCTACGACCTTCAGAGAAAAAGTTATTAGCCGAGATAAATTTGCTTTTTTTAGCACTTTGAGCACTTTTCCTAAATGGCACTTCCCAAGGACCTAGAGCCTCGGGGTTGGTACCAATCGATCCGGAATGACCTGATTAGTGGGGGTAGATGCAACTTTTAAGTCTCTACGACCTTCAGAGAAAAAGTTATTAGCCGAGATAAATTTGCTTTTTTTTAGCACTTTGAGCACTTTTCCTAAATGGCACTTCCCAAGGTCCTAGAGCCTCGGAGTTGGTACCAATCGATCCGGAATGACCTGATTAGTGGGGGTAGATGCAACTTCCGAGTCTCTACGACCTTCAGAAGGAAAGTTAAGAAATAAAATGTGAAAAAAATAAAAATTGCCATGAGCGGGATTTGAACACTCAACCTTGTGTTCCAAAGGCGGGCGCACTACCACTGCACCACCGCTCCAGCTGAAAACGCATTTTTCAGAAATGGCACTTCCCAAGGTCCTAGAGCCTCGTGGTTGGTACCAATCGATCCGGAATGACCTGATTAGTGGGGGTAGATGCAACTTTTAAGTCTCTACGACCTTCAGAGAAAAAGTTATTAGCCGAGATAAATTTGCTTTTTTTTAGCACTTTGAGCACTTTTCCTAAATGGCACTTCCCAAGGTCCTAGAGCCTCGGGGTTGGTACCAATCGATCCGGAATGACCTGATTAGTGGGGGTAGATGCAACTTCCGAGTCTCTACGACCTTCAGAGAAAAAGTTATTAGCCGAGATAAATTTGCTTTTTTTAACACTTTGAGCACTTTTCCTAAATGGCACTTCCCAAGGACCTAGAGCCTCGGGGTTGGTACCAATCGATCCGGAATGACCTGATTAGTGGGGGTAGATGCAACTTCCGAGTCTCTACGACCTTCAGAGAAAAAGTTATTAGCCGAGATAAATTTGCTTTTTTTAGCACTTTGAGCACTTTTCCTAAATTGCACTTCCCAAGGTCCTAGAGCCTCGGGGTTGGTACCAATCGATCCGGAATGACCTGATTAGTGGGGGTAGATGCAACTTCCGAGTCTCTACGACCTTCAGAAGGAAAGTTAAGAAATAAAATGTGAAAAAAATAAAAATTGCCATGAGCGGGATTTGAACACTCAACCTTGTGTTCCAAAGGCGGGCGCACTACCACTGCACCACCGCTCCAGCTGAAAACGCATTTTTCAGAAATGGCACTTCCCAAGGTCCTAGAGCCTCGTGGTTGGTACCAATCGATCCGGAATGACCTGATTAGTGGGGGTAGATGCAACTTTTAAGTCTCTACGACCTTCAGAGAAAAAGTTATTAGCCGAGATAAATTTGCTTTTTTTTAGCACTTTGAGCACTTTTCCTAAATGGCACTTCCCAAGGTCCTAGAGCCTCGTAGTTGGTACCAATCGATCCGGAATGACCTGATTAGTGGGGGTAGATGCAACTTCCGAGTCTCTACGACCTTCAGAGAAAAAGTTATTAGCCGAGATAAATTTGCTTTTTTTAACACTTTGAGCACTTTTCCTAAATGGCACTTCCCAAGGTCCTAGAGCCTCGTAGTTGGTACCAATCGATCCGGAATGACCTGATTAGTGGGGGTAGATGCAACTTTTAAGTCTCTACGACCTTCAGAGAAAAAGTTATTAGCCGAGATAAATTTGCTTTTTTTAGCACTTTGAGCACTTTTCCTAAATGGCACTTCCCAAGGTCCTAGAGCCTCGGGGTTGGTACCAATCGATCCGGAATGACCTGATTAGTGGGGGTAGATGCAACTTCCGAGTCTCTACGACCTTCAGAAGGAAAGTTAAGAAATAAAATGTGAAAAAAATAAAAATTGCCATGAGCGGGATTTGAACACTCAACCTTGTGTTCCAAAGGCGGGCGCACTACCACTGCACCACCGCTCCAGCTGAAAACGCATTTTTCAGAAATGGCACTTCCCAAGGTCCTAGAGCCTCGTGGTTGGTACCAATCGATCCGGAATGACCTGATTAGTGGGGGTAGATGCAACTTTTAAGTCTCTACGACCTTCAGAGAAAAAGTTATTAGCCGAGATAAATTTGCTTTTTTTAGCACTTTGAGCACTTTTCCTAAATGGCACTTCCCAAGGACCTAGAGCCTCGGGGTTGGTACCAATCGATCCGGAATGACCTGATTAGTGGGGGTAGATGCAACTTTTAAGTCTCTACGACCTTCAGAGAAAAAGTTATTAGCCGAGATAAATTTGCTTTTTTTTAGCACTTTGAGCACTTTTCCTAAATGGCACTTCCCAAGGTCCTAGAGCCTCGGAGTTGGTACCAATCGATCCGGAATGACCTGATTAGTGGGGGTAGATGCAACTTCCGAGTCTCTACGACCTTCAGAAGGAAAGTTAAGAAATAAAATGTGAAAAAAATAAAAATTGCCATGAGCGGGATTTGAACACTCAACCTTGTGTTCCAAAGGCGGGCGCACTACCACTGCACCACCGCTCCAGCTGAAAACGCATTTTTCAGAAATGGCACTTCCCAAGGTCCTAGAGCCTCGTGGTTGGTACCAATCGATCCGGAATGACCTGATTAGTGGGGGTAGATGCAACTTTTAAGTCTCTACGACCTTCAGAGAAAAAGTTATTAGCCGAGATAAATTTGCTTTTTTTTAGCACTTTGAGCACTTTTCCTAAATGGCACTTCCCAAGGTCCTAGAGCCTCGGGGTTGGTACCAATCGATCCGGAATGACCTGATTAGTGGGGGTAGATGCAACTTCCGAGTCTCTACGACCTTCAGAGAAAAAGTTATTAGCCGAGATAAATTTGCTTTTTTTAACACTTTGAGCACTTTTCCTAAATGGCACTTCCCAAGGTCCTAGAGCCTCGGAGTTGGTACCAATCGATCCGGAATGACCTGATTAGTGGGGGTAGATGCAACTTTTAAGTCTCTACGACCTTCAGAGAAAAAGTTATTAGCCGAGATAAATTTGCTTTTTTTAGCACTTTGAGCACTTTTCCTAAATGGCACTTCCCAAGGTCCTAGAGCCTCGGGGTTGGTACCAATCGATCCGGAATGACCTGATTAGTGGGGGTAGATGCAACTTCCGAGTCTCTACGACCTTCAGAGAAAAAGTTATTAGCCGAGATAAATTTGCTTTTTTTAACACTTTGAGCACTTTTCCTAAATGGCACTTCCCAAGGTCCTAGAGCCTCGGAGTTGGTACCAATCGATCCGGAATGACCTGATTAGTGGGGGTAGATGCAACTTCCGAGTCTCTACGACCTTCAGAAGGAAAGTTAAGAAATAAAATGTGAAAAAAATAAAAATTGCCATGAGCGGGATTTGAACACTCAACCTTGTGTTCCAAAGGCGGGCGCACTACCACTGCACCACCGCTCCAGCTGAAAACGCATTTTTCAGAAATGGCACTTCCCAAGGTCCTAGAGCCTCGTGGTTGGTACCAATCGATCCGGAATGACCTGATTAGTGGGGGTAGATGCAACTTTTAAGTCTCTACGACCTTCAGAGAAAAAGTTATTAGCCGAGATAAATTTGCTTTTTTTAGCACTTTGAGCACTTTTCCTAAATGGCACTTCCCAAGGTCCTAGAGCCTCGGGGTTGGTACCAATCGATCCGGAATGACCTGATTAGTGGGGGTAGATGCAACTTCCGAGTCTCTACGACCTTCAGAGAAAAAGTTATTAGCCGAGATAAATTTGCTTTTTTTAACACTTTGAGCACTTTTCCTAAATGGCACTTCCCAAGGACCTAGAGCCTCGGGGTTGGTACCAATCGATCCGGAATGACCTGATTAGTGGGGGTAGATGCAACTTCCGAGTCTCTACGACCTTCAGAGAAAAAGTTATTAGCCGAGATAAATTTGCTTTTTTTAGCACTTTGAGCACTTTTCCTAAATTGCACTTCCCAAGGTCCTAGAGCCTCGGGGTTGGTACCAATCGATCCGGAATGACCTGATTAGTGGGGGTAGATGCAACTTCCGAGTCTCTACGACCTTCAGAAGGAAAGTTAAGAAATAAAATGTGAAAAAAATAAAAATTGCCATGAGCGGGATTTGAACACTCAACCTTGTGTTCCAAAGGCGGGCGCACTACCACTGCACCACCGCTCCAGCTGAAAACGCATTTTTCAGAAATGGCACTTCCCAAGGTCCTAGAGCCTCGTGGTTGGTACCAATCGATCCGGAATGACCTGATTAGTGGGGGTAGATGCAACTTTTAAGTCTCTACGACCTTCAGAGAAAAAGTTATTAGCCGAGATAAATTTGCTTTTTTTAGCACTTTGAGCACTTTTCCTAAATGGCACTTCCCAAGGTCCTAGAGCCTCGGGGTTGGTACCAATCGATCCGGAATGACCTGATTAGTGGGGGTAGATGCAACTTCCGAGTCTCTACGACCTTCAGAGAAAAAGTTATTAGCCGAGATAAATTTGCTTTTTTTAACACTTTGAGCACTTTTCCTAAATGGCACTTCCCAAGGTCCTAGAGCCTCGTGGTTGGTACCAATCGATCCGGAATGACCTGATTAGTGGGGGTAGATGCAACTTTTAAGTCTCTACGACCTTCAGAGAAAAAGTTATTAGCCGAGATAAATTTGCTTTTTTTAGCACTTTGAGCACTTTTCCTAAATGGCACTTCCCAAGGACCTAGAGCCTCGGGGTTGGTACCAATCGATCCGGAATGACCTGATTAGTGGGGGTAGATGCAACTTCCGAGTCTCTACGACCTTCAGAGAAAAAGTTATTAGCCGAGATAAATTTGCTTTTTTTAGCACTTTGAGCACTTTTCCTAAATTGCACTTCCCAAGGTCCTAGAGCCTCGGGGTTGGTACCAATCGATCCGGAATGACCTGATTAGTGGGGGTAGATGCAACTTCCGAGTCTCTACGACCTTCAGAAGGAAAGTTAAGAAATAAAATGTGAAAAAAATAAAAATTGCCATGAGCGGGATTTGAACACTCAACCTTGTGTTCCAAAGGCGGGCGCACTACCACTGCACCACCGCTCCAGCTGAAAACGCATTTTTCAGAAATGGCACTTCCCAAGGTCCTAGAGCCTCGTGGTTGGTACCAATCGATCCGGAATGACCTGATTAGTGGGGGTAGATGCAACTTTTAAGTCTCTACGACCTTCAGAGAAAAAGTTATTAGCCGAGATAAATTTGCTTTTTTTAGCACTTTGAGCACTTTTCCTAAATGGCACTTCCCAAGGACCTAGAGCCTCGGGGTTGGTACCAATCGATCCGGAATGACCTGATTAGTGGGGGTAGATGCAACTTTTAAGTCTTTTAAGTCTCTACGACCTTCAGAGAAAAAGTTATTAGCCGAGATAAATTTGCTTTTTTTAGCACTTTGAGCACTTTTCCTAAATGGCACTTCCCAAGGTCCTAGAGCCTCGGGGTTGGTACCAATCGATCCGGAATGACCTGATTAGTGGGGGTAGATGCAACTTCCGAGTCTCTACGACCTTCAGAGAAAAAGTTATTAGCCGAGATAAATTTGCTTTTTTTAACACTTTGAGCACTTTTCCTAAATGGCACTTCCCAAGGTCCTAGAGCCTCGTGGTTGGTACCAATCGATCCGGAATGACCTGATTAGTGGGGGTAGATGCAACTTTTAAGTCTCTACGACCTTCAGAGAAAAAGTTATTAGCCGAGATAAATTTGCTTTTTTTAGCACTTTGAGCACTTTTCCTAAATGGCACTTCCCAAGGACCTAGAGCCTCGGGGTTGGTACCAATCGATCCGGAATGACCTGATTAGTGGGGGTAGATGCAACTTCCGAGTCTCTACGACCTTCAGAAGGAAAGTTAAGAAATAAAATGTGAAAAAAATAAAAATTGCCATGAGCGGGATTTGAACACTCAACCTTGTGTTCCAAAGGCGGGCGCACTACCACTGCACCACCGCTCCAGCTGAAAACGCATTTTTCAGATATGGCACTTCCCAAGGTCCTAGAGCCTCGTGGTTGGTACCAATCGATCCGGAATGACCTGATTAGTGGGGGTAGATGCAACTTTTAAGTCTCTACGACCTTCAGAGAAAAAGTTATTAGCCGAGATAAATTTGCTTTTTTTAGCACTTTGAGCACTTTTCCTAAATGGCACTTCCCAAGGACCTAGAGCCTCGGGGTTGGTACCAATCGATCCGGAATGACCTGATTAGTGGGGGTAGATGCAACTTTTAAGTCTCTACGACCTTCAGAGAAAAAGTTATTAGCCGAGATAAATTTGCTTTTTTTTAGCACTTTGAGCACTTTTCCTAAATGGCACTTCCCAAGGTCCTAGAGCCTCGGAGTTGGTACCAATCGATCCGGAATGACCTGATTAGTGGGGGTAGATGCAACTTCCGAGTCTCTACGACCTTCAGAAGGAAAGTTAAGAAATAAAATGTGAAAAAAATAAAAATTGCCATGAGCGGGATTTGAACACTCAACCTTGTGTTCCAAAGGCGGGCGCACTACCACTGCACCACCGCTCCAGCTGAAAACGCATTTTTCAGAAATGGCACTTCCCAAGGTCCTAGAGCCTCGTGGTTGGTACCAATCGATCCGGAATGACCTGATTAGTGGGGGTAGATGCAACTTTTAAGTCTCTACGACCTTCAGAGAAAAAGTTATTAGCCGAGATAAATTTGCTTTTTTTTAGCACTTTGAGCACTTTTCCTAAATGGCACTTCCCAAGGTCCTAGAGCCTCGGGGTTGGTACCAATCGATCCGGAATGACCTGATTAGTGGGGGTAGATGCAACTTCCGAGTCTCTACGACCTTCAGAGAAAAAGTTATTAGCCGAGATAAATTTGCTTTTTTTAACACTTTGAGCACTTTTCCTAAATGGCACTTCCCAAGGTCCTAGAGCCTCGGAGTTGGTACCAATCGATCCGGAATGACCTGATTAGTGGGGGTAGATGCAACTTTTAAGTCTCTACGACCTTCAGAGAAAAAGTTATTAGCCGAGATAAATTTGCTTTTTTTAGCACTTTGAGCACTTTTCCTAAATGGCACTTCCCAAGGTCCTAGAGCCTCGGGGTTGGTACCAATCGATCCGGAATGACCTGATTAGTGGGGGTAGATGCAACTTCCGAGTCTCTACGACCTTCAGAGAAAAAGTTATTAGCCGAGATAAATTTGCTTTTTTTAACACTTTGAGCACTTTTCCTAAATGGCACTTCCCAAGGTCCTAGAGCCTCGGAGTTGGTACCAATCGATCCGGAATGACCTGATTAGTGGGGGTAGATGCAACTTCCGAGTCTCTACGACCTTCAGAAGGAAAGTTAAGAAATAAAATGTGAAAAAAATAAAAATTGCCATGAGCGGGATTTGAACACTCAACCTTGTGTTCCAAAGGCGGGCGCACTACCACTGCACCACCGCTCCAGCTGAAAACGCATTTTTCAGAAATGGCACTTCCCAAGGTCCTAGAGCCTCGTGGTTGGTACCAATCGATCCGGAATGACCTGATTAGTGGGGGTAGATGCAACTTTTAAGTCTCTACGACCTTCAGAGAAAAAGTTATTAGCCGAGATAAATTTGCTTTTTTTAGCACTTTGAGCACTTTTCCTAAATGGCACTTCCCAAGGACCTAGAGCCTCGGGGTTGGTACCAATCGATCCGGAATGACCTGATTAGTGGGGGTAGATGCAACTTTTAAGTCTCTACGACCTTCAGAGAAAAAGTTATTAGCCGAGATAAATTTGCTTTTTTTTAGCACTTTGAGCACTTTTCCTAAATGGCACTTCCCAAGGTCCTAGAGCCTCGGAGTTGGTACCAATCGATCCGGAATGACCTGATTAGTGGGGGTAGATGCAACTTCCGAGTCTCTACGACCTTCAGAAGGAAAGTTAAGAAATAAAATGTGAAAAAAATAAAAATTGCCATGAGCGGGATTTGAACACTCAACCTTGTGTTCCAAAGGCGGGCGCACTACCACTGCACCACCGCTCCAGCTGAAAACGCATTTTTCAGAAATGGCACTTCCCAAGGTCCTAGAGCCTCGTGGTTGGTACCAATCGATCCGGAATGACCTGATTAGTGGGGGTAGATGCAACTTTTAAGTCTCTACGACCTTCAGAGAAAAAGTTATTAGCCGAGATAAATTTGCTTTTTTTTAGCACTTTGAGCACTTTTCCTAAATGGCACTTCCCAAGGTCCTAGAGCCTCGGGGTTGGTACCAATCGATCCGGAATGACCTGATTAGTGGGGGTAGATGCAACTTCCGAGTCTCTACGACCTTCAGAGAAAAAGTTATTAGCCGAGATAAATTTGCTTTTTTTAACACTTTGAGCACTTTTCCTAAATGGCACTTCCCAAGGTCCTAGAGCCTCGGAGTTGGTACCAATCGATCCGGAATGACCTGATTAGTGGGGGTAGATGCAACTTTTAAGTCTCTACGACCTTCAGAGAAAAAGTTATTAGCCGAGATAAATTTGCTTTTTTTAGCACTTTGAGCACTTTTCCTAAATGGCACTTCCCAAGGTCCTAGAGCCTCGGGGTTGGTACCAATCGATCCGGAATGACCTGATTAGTGGGGGTAGATGCAACTTCCGAGTCTCTACGACCTTCAGAGAAAAAGTTATTAGCCGAGATAAATTTGCTTTTTTTAACACTTTGAGCACTTTTCCTAAATGGCACTTCCCAAGGTCCTAGAGCCTCGGAGTTGGTACCAATCGATCCGGAATGACCTGATTAGTGGGGGTAGATGCAACTTCCGAGTCTCTACGACCTTCAGAAGGAAAGTTAAGAAATAAAATGTGAAAAAAATAAAAATTGCCATGAGCGGGATTTGAACACTCAACCTTGTGTTCCAAAGGCGGGCGCACTACCACTGCACCACCGCTCCAGCTGAAAACGCATTTTTCAGAAATGGCACTTCCCAAGGTCCTAGAGCCTCGTGGTTGGTACCAATCGATCCGGAATGACCTGATTAGTGGGGGTAGATGCAACTTTTAAGTCTCTACGACCTTCAGAGAAAAAGTTATTAGCCGAGATAAATTTGCTTTTTTTAGCACTTTGAGCACTTTTCCTAAATGGCACTTCCCAAGGTCCTAGAGCCTCGGGGTTGGTACCAATCGATCCGGAATGACCTGATTAGTGGGGGTAGATGCAACTTCCGAGTCTCTACGACCTTCAGAGAAAAAGTTATTAGCCGAGATAAATTTGCTTTTTTTAACACTTTGAGCACTTTTCCTAAATGGCACTTCCCAAGGACCTAGAGCCTCGGGGTTGGTACCAATCGATCCGGAATGACCTGATTAGTGGGGGTAGATGCAACTTCCGAGTCTCTACGACCTTCAGAGAAAAAGTTATTAGCCGAGATAAATTTGCTTTTTTTAGCACTTTGAGCACTTTTCCTAAATTGCACTTCCCAAGGTCCTAGAGCCTCGGGGTTGGTACCAATCGATCCGGAATGACCTGATTAGTGGGGGTAGATGCAACTTCCGAGTCTCTACGACCTTCAGAAGGAAAGTTAAGAAATAAAATGTGAAAAAAATAAAAATTGCCATGAGCGGGATTTGAACACTCAACCTTGTGTTCCAAAGGCGGGCGCACTACCACTGCACCACCGCTCCAGCTGAAAACGCATTTTTCAGAAATGGCACTTCCCAAGGTCCTAGAGCCTCGTGGTTGGTACCAATCGATCCGGAATGACCTGATTAGTGGGGGTAGATGCAACTTTTAAGTCTCTACGACCTTCAGAGAAAAAGTTATTAGCCGAGATAAATTTGCTTTTTTTAGCACTTTGAGCACTTTTCCTAAATGGCACTTCCCAAGGACCTAGAGCCTCGGGGTTGGTACCAATCGATCCGGAATGACCTGATTAGTGGGGGTAGATGCAACTTCCGAGTCTCTACGACCTTCAGAGAAAAAGTTATTAGCCGAGATAAATTTGCTTTTTTTAGCACTTTGAGCACTTTTCCTAAATTGCACTTCCCAAGGTCCTAGAGCCTCGGGGTTGGTACCAATCGATCCGGAATGACCTGATTAGTGGGGGTAGATGCAACTTCCGAGTCTCTACGACCTTCAGAAGGAAAGTTAAGAAATAAAATGTGAAAAAAATAAAAATTGCCATGAGCGGGATTTGAACACTCAACCTTGTGTTCCAAAGGCGGGCGCACTACCACTGCACCACCGCTCCAGCTGAAAACGCATTTTTCAGAAATGGCACTTCCCAATGTCCTAGAGCCTCGTGGTTGGTACCAATCGATCCGGAATGACCTGATTAGTGGGGGTAGATGCAACTTTTAAGTCTCTACGACCTTCAGAGAAAAAGTTATTAGCCGAGATAAATTTGCTTTTTTTAGCACTTTGAGCACTTTTCCTAAATGGCACTTCCCAAGGACCTAGAGCCTCGGGGTTGGTACCAATCGATCCGGAATGACCTGATTAGTGGGGGTAGATGCAACTTCCGAGTCTCTACGACCTTCAGAGAAAAAGTTATTAGCCGAGATAAATTTGCTTTTTTTAGCACTTTGAGCACTTTTCCTAAATTGCACTTCCCAAGGTCCTAGAGCCTCGGGGTTGGTACCAATCGATCCGGAATGACCTGATTAGTGGGGGTAGATGCAACTTCCGAGTCTCTACGACCTTCAGAAGGAAAGTTAAGAAATAAAATGTGAAAAAAATAAAAATTGCCATGAGCGGGATTTGAACACTCAACCTTGTGTTCCAAAGGCGGGCGCACTACCACTGCACCACCGCTCCAGCTGAAAACGCATTTTTCAGAAATGGCACTTCCCAAGGTCCTAGAGCCTCGTGGTTGGTACCAATCGATCCGGAATGACCTGATTAGTGGGGGTAGATGCAACTTTTAAGTCTCTACGACCTTCAGAGAAAAAGTTATTAGCCGAGATAAATTTGCTTTTTTTAGCACTTTGAGCACTTTTCCTAAATGGCACTTCCCAAGGTCCTAGAGCCTCGGGGTTGGTACCAATCGATCCGGAATGACCTGATTAGTGGGGGTAGATGCAACTTCCGAGTCTCTACGACCTTCAGAGAAAAAGTTATTAGCCGAGATAAATTTGCTTTTTTTAACACTTTGAGCACTTTTCCTAAATGGCACTTCCCAAGGTCCTAGAGCCTCGTGGTTGGTACCAATCGATCCGGAATGACCTGATTAGTGGGGGTAGATGCAACTTTTAAGTCTCTACGACCTTCAGAGAAAAAGTTATTAGCCGAGATAAATTTGCTTTTTTTTAGCACTTTGAGCACTTTTCCTAAATGGCACTTCCCAAGGTCCTAGAGCCTCGGAGTTGGTACCAATCGATCCGGAATGACCTGATTAGTGGGGGTAGATGCAACTTCCGAGTCTCTACGACCTTCAGAAGGAAAGTTAAGAAATAAAATGTGAAAAAAATAAAAATTGCCATGAGCGGGATTTGAACACTCAACCTTGTGTTCCAAAGGCGGGCGCACTACCACTGCACCACCGCTCCAGCTGAAAACGCATTTTTCAGAAATGGCACTTCCCAAGGTCCTAGAGCCTCGTGGTTGGTACCAATCGATCCGGAATGACCTGATTAGTGGGGGTAGATGCAACTTTTAAGTCTCTACGACCTTCAGAGAAAAAGTTATTAGCCGAGATAAATTTGCTTTTTTTAGCACTTTGAGCACTTTTCCTAAATGGCACTTCCCAAGGACCTAGAGCCTCGGGGTTGGTACCAATCGATCCGGAATGACCTGATTAGTGGGGGTAGATGCAACTTCCGAGTCTCTACGACCTTCAGAGAAAAAGTTATTAGCCGAGATAAATTTGCTTTTTTTAGCACTTTGAGCACTTTTCCTAAATTGCACTTCCCAAGGTCCTAGAGCCTCGGGGTTGGTACCAATCGATCCGGAATGACCTGATTAGTGGGGGTAGATGCAACTTCCGAGTCTCTACGACCTTCAGAAGGAAAGTTAAGAAATAAAATGTGAAAAAAATAAAAATTGCCATGAGCGGGATTTGAACACTCAACCTTGTGTTCCAAAGGCGGGCGCACTACCACTGCACCACCGCTCCAGCTGAAAACGCATTTTTCAGAAATGGCACTTCCCAAGGTCCTAGAGCCTCGTGGTTGGTACCAATCGATCCGGAATGACCTGATTAGTGGGGGTAGATGCAACTTTTAAGTCTCTACGACCTTCAGAGAAAAAGTTATTAGCCGAGATAAATTTGCTTTTTTTAGCACTTTGAGCACTTTTCCTAAATGGCACTTCCCAAGGTCCTAGAGCCTCGGGGTTGGTACCAATCGATCCGGAATGACCTGATTAGTGGGGGTAGATGCAACTTCCGAGTCTCTACGACCTTCAGAGAAAAAGTTATTAGCCGAGATAAATTTGCTTTTTTTAACACTTTGAGCACTTTTCCTAAATGGCACTTCCCAAGGTCCTAGAGCCTCGTGGTTGGTACCAATCGATCCGGAATGACCTGATTAGTGGGGGTAGATGCAACTTTTAAGTCTCTACGACCTTCAGAGAAAAAGTTATTAGCCGAGATAAATTTGCTTTTTTTTAGCACTTTGAGCACTTTTCCTAAATGGCACTTCCCAAGGTCCTAGAGCCTCGGAGTTGGTACCAATCGATCCGGAATGACCTGATTAGTGGGGGTAGATGCAACTTCCGAGTCTCTACGACCTTCAGAAGGAAAGTTAAGAAATAAAATGTGAAAAAAATAAAAATTGCCATGAGCGGGATTTGAACACTCAACCTTGTGTTCCAAAGGCGGGCGCACTACCACTGCACCACCGCTCCAGCTGAAAACGCATTTTTCAGAAATGGCACTTCCCAAGGTCCTAGAGCCTCGTGGTTGGTACCAATCGATCCGGAATGACCTGATTAGTGGGGGTAGATGCAACTTTTAAGTCTCTACGACCTTCAGAGAAAAAGTTATTAGCCGAGATAAATTTGCTTTTTTTAGCACTTTGAGCACTTTTCCTAAATGGCACTTCCCAAGGACCTAGAGCCTCGGGGTTGGTACCAATCGATCCGGAATGACCTGATTAGTGGGGGTAGATGCAACTTCCGAGTCTCTACGACCTTCAGAGAAAAAGTTATTAGCCGAGATAAATTGGCTTTTTTTAGCACTTTGAGCACTTTTCCTAAATGGCACTTCCCAAGGACCTAGAGCCTCGGGGTTGGTACCAATCGATCCGGAATGACCTGATTAGTGGGGGTAGATGCAACTTCCGAGTCTCTACGACCTTCAGAAGGAAAGTTAAGAAATAAAATGTGAAAAAAATAAAAATTGCCATGAGCGGGATTTGAACACTCAACCTTGTGTTCCAAAGGCGGGCGCACTACCACTGCACCACCGCTCCAGCTGAAAACGCATTTTTCAGAAATGGCACTTCCCAAGGTCCTAGAGCCTCGTGGTTGGTACCAATCGATCCGGAATGACCTGATTAGTGGGGGTAGATGCAACTTTTAAGTCTCTACGACCTTCAGAGAAAAAGTTATTAGCCGAGATAAATTTGCTTTTTTTAGCACTTTGAGCACTTTTCCTAAATGGCACTTCCCAAGGTCCTAGAGCCTCGGGGTTGGTACCAATCGATCCGGAATGACCTGATTAGTGGGGGTAGATGCAACTTCCGAGTCTCTACGACCTTCAGAGAAAAAGTTATTAGCCGAGATAAATTTGCTTTTTTTAACACTTTGAGCACTTTTCCTAAATGGCACTTCCCAAGGACCTAGAGCCTCGGGGTTGGTACCAATCGATCCGGAATGACCTGATTAGTGGGGGTAGATGCAACTTCCGAGTCTCTACGACCTTCAGAGAAAAAGTTATTAGCCGAGATAAATTTGCTTTTTTTAGCACTTTGAGCACTTTTCCTAAATTGCACTTCCCAAGGTCCTAGAGCCTCGGGGTTGGTACCAATCGATCCGGAATGACCTGATTAGTGGGGGTAGATGCAACTTCCGAGTCTCTACGACCTTCAGAAGGAAAGTTAAGAAATAAAATGTGAAAAAAATAAAAATTGCCATGAGCGGGATTTGAACACTCAACCTTGTGTTCCAAAGGCGGGCGCACTACCACTGCACCACCGCTCCAGCTGAAAACGCATTTTTCAGAAATGGCACTTCCCAAGGTCCTAGAGCCTCGTGGTTGGTACCAATCGATCCGGAATGACCTGATTAGTGGGGGTAGATGCAACTTTTAAGTCTCTACGACCTTCAGAGAAAAAGTTATTAGCCGAGATAAATTTGCTTTTTTTAGCACTTTGAGCACTTTTCCTAAATGGCACTTCCCAAGGACCTAGAGCCTCGGGGTTGGTACCAATCGATCCGGAATGACCTGATTAGTGGGGGTAGATGCAACTTCCGAGTCTCTACGACCTTCAGAGAAAAAGTTATTAGCCGAGATAAATTTGCTTTTTTTAGCACTTTGAGCACTTTTCCTAAATTGCACTTCCCAAGGTCCTAGAGCCTCGGGGTTGGTACCAATCGATCCGGAATGACCTGATTAGTGGGGGTAGATGCAACTTCCGAGTCTCTACGACCTTCAGAAGGAAAGTTAAGAAATAAAATGTGAAAAAAATAAAAATTGCCATGAGCGGGATTTGAACACTCAACCTTGTGTTCCAAAGGCGGGCGCACTACCACTGCACCACCGCTCCAGCTGAAAACGCATTTTTCAGAAATGGCACTTCCCAAGGTCCTAGAGCCTCGTGGTTGGTACCAATCGATCCGGAATGACCTGATTAGTGGGGGTAGATGCAACTTTTAAGTCTCTACGACCTTCAGAGAAAAAGTTATTAGCCGAGATAAATTTGCTTTTTTTAGCACTTTGAGCACTTTTCCTAAATGGCACTTCCCAAGGACCTAGAGCCTCGGGGTTGGTACCAATCGATCCGGAATGACCTGATTAGTGGGGGTAGATGCAACTTCCGAGTCTCTACGACCTTCAGAGAAAAAGTTATTAGCCGAGATAAATTTGCTTTTTTTAGCACTTTGAGCACTTTTCCTAAATTGCACTTCCCAAGGTCCTAGAGCCTCGGGGTTGGTACCAATCGATCCGGAATGACCTGATTAGTGGGGGTAGATGCAACTTCCGAGTCTCTACGACCTTCAGAAGGAAAGTTAAGAAATAAAATGTGAAAAAAATAAAAATTGCCATGAGCGGGATTTGAACACTCAACCTTGTGTTCCAAAGGCGGGCGCACTACCACTGCACCACCGCTCCAGCTGAAAACGCATTTTTCAGAAATGGCACTTCCCAAGGTCCTAGAGCCTCGTGGTTGGTACCAATCGATCCGGAATGACCTGATTAGTGGGGGTAGATGCAACTTTTAAGTCTCTACGACCTTCAGAGAAAAAGTTATTAGCCGAGATAAATTTGCTTTTTTTAGCACTTTGAGCACTTTTCCTAAATGGCACTTCCCAAGGACCTAGAGCCTCGGGGTTGGTACCAATCGATCCGGAATGACCTGATTAGTGGGGGTAGATGCAACTTCCGAGTCTCTACGACCTTCAGAGAAAAAGTTATTAGCCGAGATAAATTTGCTTTTTTTAGCACTTTGAGCACTTTTCCTAAATGGCACTTCCCAAGGACCTAGAGCCTCGGGGTTGGTACCAATCGATCCGGAATGACCTGATTAGTGGGGGTAGATGCAACTTTTAAGTCTCTACGACCTTCAGAGAAAAAGTTATTAGCCGAGATAAATTTGCTTTTTTTAGCACTTTGAGCACTTTTCCTAAATGGCACTTCCCAAGGTCCTAGAGCCTCGGAGTTGGTACCAATCGATCCGGAATGACCTGATTAGTGGGGGTAGATGCAACTTCCGAGTCTCTACGACCTTCAGAAGGAAAGTTAAGAAATAAAATGTGAAAAAAATAAAAATTGCCATGAGCGGGATTTGAACACTCAACCTTGTGTTCCAAAGGCGGGCGCACTACCACTGCACCACCGCTCCAGCTGAAAACGCATTTTTCAGAAATGGCACTTCCCAAGGTCCTAGAGCCTCGTGGTTGGTACCAATCGATCCGGAATGACCTGATTAGTGGGGGTAGATGCAACTTTTAAGTCTCTACGACCTTCAGAGAAAAAGTTATTAGCCGAGATAAATTTGCTTTTTTTAGCACTTTGAGCACTTTTCCTAAATTGCACTTGCCAAGGTCCTAGAGCCTCGGGGTTGGTACCAATCGATCCGGAATGACCTGATTAGTGGGGGTAGATGCAACTTCCGAGTCTCTACGACCTTCAGAAGGAAAGTTAAGAAATAAAATGTGAAAAAAATAAAAATTGCCATGAGCGGGATTTGAACACTCAACCTTGTGTTCCAAAGGCGGGCGCACTACCACTGCACCACCGCTCCAGCTGAAAACGCATTTTTCAGAAATGGCACTTCCCAAGGTCCTAGAGCCTCGTGGTTGGTACCAATCGATCCGGAATGACCTGATTAGTGGGGGTAGATGCAACTTTTAAGTCTCTACGACCTTCAGAGAAAAAGTTATTAGCCGAGATAAATTTGCTTTTTTTAGCACTTTGAGCACTTTTCCTAAATGGCACTTCCCAAGGTCCTAGAGCCTCGGGGTTGGTACCAATCGATCCGGAATGACCTGATTAGTGGGGGTAGATGCAACTTCCGAGTCTCTACGACCTTCAGAGAAAAAGTTATTAGCCGAGATAAATTTGCTTTTTTTAGCACTTTGAGCACTTTTCCTAAATGGCACTTCCCAAGGTCCTAGAGCCTCATGGTTGGTACCAATCGATCCGGAATGACCTGATTAGTGGGGGTAGATGCAACTTTTAAGTCTCTACGACCTTCAGAGAAAAAGTTATTAGCCGAGATAAATTTGCTTTTTTTAGCACTTTGAGCACTTTTCCTAAATGGCACTTCCCAAGGTCCTAGAGCCTCGGGGTTGGTACCAATCGATCCGGAATGACCTGATTAGTGGGGGTAGATGCAACTTTTAAGTCTCTACGACCTTCAGAGAAAAAGTTATTAGCCGAGATAAATTTGCTTTTTTTAGCACTTTGAGCACTTTTCCTAAATGGCACTTCCCAAGGTCCTAGAGCCTCGGGGTTGGTACCAATCGATCCGGAATGACCTGATTAGTGGGGGTAGATGCAACTTCCGAGTCTCTACGACCTTCAGAGAAAAAGTTATTAGCCGAGATAAATTTGCTTTTTTTAGCACTTTGAGCACTTTTCCTAAATGGCACTTCCCAAGGTCCTAGAGCCTCATGGTTGGTACCAATCGATCCGGAATGACCTGATTAGTGGGGGTAGATGCAACTTTTAAGTCTCTACGACCTTCAGAGAAAAAGTTATTAGCCGAGATAAATTTGCTTTTTTTAGCACTTTGAGCACTTTTCCTAAATGGCACTTCCCAAGGTCCTAGAGCCTCGGGGTTGGTACCAATCGATCCGGAATGACCTGATTAGTGGGGGTAGATGCAACTTCCGAGTCTCTACGACCTTCAGAGAAAAAGTTATTAGCCGAGATAAATTTGCTTTTTTTTAGCACTTTGAGCACTTTTCCTAAATGGCACTTCCCAAGGTCCTAGAGCCTCGGAGTTGGTACCAATCGATCCGGAATGACCTGATTAGTGGGGGTAGATGCAACTTCCGAGTCTCTACGACCTTCAGAGAAAAAGTTATTAGCCGAGATAAATTTGCTTTTTTTTAGCACTTTGAGCACTTTTCCTAAATGGCACTTCCCAAGGTCCTAGAGCCTCGGAGTTGGTACCAATCGATCCGGAATGACCTGATTAGTGGGGGTAGATGCAACTTCCGAGTCTCTACGACCTTCAGAAGGAAAGTTAAGAAATAAAATGTGAAAAAAATAAAAATTGCCATGAGCGGGATTTGAACACTCAACCTTGTGTTCCAAAGGCGGGCGCACTACCACTGCACCACCGCTCCAGATGAAAACGCATTTTTCAGAAATGGCACTTCCCAAGGTCCTAGAGCCTCGTGGTTGGTACCAATCGATCCGGAATGACCTGATTAGTGGGGGTAGATGCAACTTTTAAGTCTCTACGACCTTCAGAGAAAAAGTTATTAGCCGAGATAAATTTGCTTTTTTTAGCACTTTGAGCACTTTTCCTAAATTGCACTTGCCAAGGTCCTAGAGCCTCGGGGTTGGTACCAATCGATCCGGAATGACCTGATTAGTGGGGGTAGATGCAACTTCCGAGTCTCTACGACCTTCAGAAGGAAAGTTAAGAAATAAAATGTGAAAAAAATAAAAATTGCCATGAGCGGGATTTGAACACTCAACCTTGTGTTCCAAAGGCGGGCGCACTACCACTGCACCACCGCTCCAGCTGAAAACGCATTTTTCAGAAATGGCACTTCCCAAGGTCCTAGAGCCTCGGGGTTGGTACCAATCGATCCGGAATGACCTGATTAGTGGGGGTAGATGCAACTTCCGAGTCTCTACGACCTTCAGAGAAAAAGTTATTAGCCGAGATAAATTTGCTTTTTTTAACACTTTGAGCACTTTTCCTAAATGGCACTTCCCAAGGTCCTAGAGCCTCGTGGTTGGTACCAATCGATCCGGAATGACCTGATTAGTGGGGGTAGATGCAACTTTTAAGTCTCTACGACCTTCAGAGAAAAAGTTATTAGCCGAGATAAATTTGCTTTTTTTTAGCACTTTGAGCACTTTTCCTAAATGGCACTTCCCAAGGTCCTAGAGCCTCGGAGTTGGTACCAATCGATCCGGAATGACCTGATTAGTGGGGGTAGATGCAACTTCCGAGTCTCTACGACCTTCAGAGAAAAAGTTATTAGCCGAGATAAATTTGCTTTTTTTAGCACTTTGAGCACTTTTCCTAAATTGCACTTCCCAAGGTCCTAGAGCCTCGGGGTTGGTACCAATCGATCCGGAATGACCTGATTAGTGGGGGTAGATGCAACTTCCGAGTCTCTACGGCCTTCAGAGAAAAAGTTATTAGCCGAGATAAATTTGCTTTTTTTAGCACTTTGAGCACTTTTCCTAAATGGCACTTCCCAAGGTCCTAGAGCCTCGTGGTTGGTACCAATCGATCCGGAATGACCTGATTAGTGGGGGTAGATGCAACTTTTAAGTCTCTACGACCTTCAGAGAAAAAGTTATTAGCCGAGATAAATTTGCTTTTTTTTAGCACTTTGAGCACTTTTCCTAAATGGCACTTCCCAAGGTCCTAGAGCCTCGGAGTTGGTACCAATCGATCCGGAATGACCTGATTAGTGGGGGTAGATGCAACTTCCGAGTCTCTACGACCTTCAGAAGGAAAGTTAAGAAATAAAATGTGAAAAAAATAAAAATTGCCATGAGCGGGATTTGAACACTCAACCTTGTGTTCCAAAGGCGGGCGCACTACCACTGCACCACCGCTCCAGCTGAAAACGCATTTTTCAGAAATGGCACTTCCCAAGGTCCTAGAGCCTCGTGGTTGGTACCAATCGATCCGGAATGACCTGATTAGTGGGGGTAGATGCAACTTTTAAGTCTCTACGACCTTCAGAGAAAAAGTTATTAGCCGAGATAAATTTGCTTTTTTTAGCACTTTGAGCACTTTTCCTAAATTGCACTTGCCAAGGTCCTAGAGCCTCGGGGTTGGTACCAATCGATCCGGAATGACCTGATTAGTGGGGGTAGATGCAACTTCCGAGTCTCTACGACCTTCAGAAGGAAAGTTAAGAAATAAAATGTGAAAAAAATAAAAATTGCCATGAGCGGGATTTGAACACTCAACCTTGTGTTCCAAAGGCGGGCGCACTACCACTGCACCACCGCTCCAGCTGAAAACGCATTTTTCAGAAATGGCACTTCCCAAGGTCCTAGAGCCTCGTGGTTGGTACCAATCGATCCGGAATGACCTGATTAGTGGGGGTAGATGCAACTTTTAAGTCTCTACGACCTTCAGAGAAAAAGTTATTAGCCGAGATAAATTTGCTTTTTTTTAGCACTTTGAGCACTTTTCCTAAATGGCACTTCCCAAGGTCCTAGAGCCTCGGAGTTGGTACCAATCGATCCGGAATGACCTGATTAGTGGGGGTAGATGCAACTTCCGAGTCTCTACGACCTTCAGAGAAAAAGTTATTAGCCGAGATAAATTTGCTTTTTTTAGCACTTTGAGCACTTTTCCTAAATTGCACTTCCCAAGGTCCTAGAGCCTCGGGGTTGGTACCAATCGATCCGGAATGACCTGATTAGTGGGGGTAGATGCAACTTCCGAGTCTCTACGGCCTTCAGAGAAAAAGTTATTAGCCGAGATAAATTTGCTTTTTTTAGCACTTTGAGCACTTTTCCTAAATGGCACTTCCCAAGGTCCTAGAGCCTCGTGGTTGGTACCAATCGATCCGGAATGACCTGATTAGTGGGGGTAGATGCAACTTTTAAGTCTCTACGACCTTCAGAGAAAAAGTTATTAGCCGAGATAAATTTGCTTTTTTTTAGCACTTTGAGCACTTTTCCTAAATGGCACTTCCCAAGGTCCTAGAGCCTCGGAGTTGGTACCAATCGATCCGGAATGACCTGATTAGTGGGGGTAGATGCAACTTCCGAGTCTCTACGACCTTCAGAAGGAAAGTTAAGAAATAAAATGTGAAAAAAATAAAAATTGCCATGAGCGGGATTTGAACACTCAACCTTGTGTTCCAAAGGCGGGCGCACTACCACTGCACCACCGCTCCAGCTGAAAACGCATTTTTCAGAAATGGCACTTCCCAAGGTCCTAGAGCCTCGTGGTTGGTACCAATCGATCCGGAATGACCTGATTAGTGGGGGTAGATGCAACTTTTAAGTCTCTACGACCTTCAGAGAAAAAGTTATTAGCCGAGATAAATTTGCTTTTTTTAGCACTTTGAGCACTTTTCCTAAATTGCACTTGCCAAGGTCCTAGAGCCTCGGGGTTGGTACCAATCGATCCGGAATGACCTGATTAGTGGGGGTAGATGCAACTTCCGAGTCTCTACGACCTTCAGAAGGAAAGTTAAGAAATAAAATGTGAAAAAAATAAAAATTGCCATGAGCGGGATTTGAACACTCAACCTTGTGTTCCAAAGGCGGGCGCACTACCACTGCACCACCGCTCCAGCTGAAAACGCATTTTTCAGAAATGGCACTTCCCAAGGTCCTAGAGCCTCGGGGTTGGTACCAATCGATCCGGAATGACCTGATTAGTGGGGGTAGATGCAACTTCCGAGTCTCTACGACCTTCAGAGAAAAAGTTATTAGCCGAGATAAATTTGCTTTTTTTAACACTTTGAGCACTTTTCCTAAATGGCACTTCCCAAGGTCCTAGAGCCTCGTGGTTGGTACCAATCGATCCGGAATGACCTGATTAGTGGGGGTAGATGCAACTTTTAAGTCTCTACGACCTTCAGAGAAAAAGTTATTAGCCGAGATAAATTTGCTTTTTTTTAGCACTTTGAGCACTTTTCCTAAATGGCACTTCCCAAGGTCCTAGAGCCTCGGAGTTGGTACCAATCGATCCGGAATGACCTGATTAGTGGGGGTAGATGCAACTTCCGAGTCTCTACGACCTTCAGAGAAAAAGTTATTAGCCGAGATAAATTTGCTTTTTTTAGCACTTTGAGCACTTTTCCTAAATTGCACTTCCCAAGGTCCTAGAGCCTCGGGGTTGGTACCAATCGATCCGGAATGACCTGATTAGTGGGGGTAGATGCAACTTCCGAGTCTCTACGGCCTTCAGAGAAAAAGTTATTAGCCGAGATAAATTTGCTTTTTTTAGCACTTTGAGCACTTTTCCTAAATGGCACTTCCCAAGGTCCTAGAGCCTCGTGGTTGGTACCAATCGATCCGGAATGACCTGATTAGTGGGGGTAGATGCAACTTTTAAGTCTCTACGACCTTCAGAGAAAAAGTTATTAGCCGAGATAAATTTGCTTTTTTTTAGCACTTTGAGCACTTTTCCTAAATGGCACTTCCCAAGGTCCTAGAGCCTCGGAGTTGGTACCAATCGATCCGGAATGACCTGATTAGTGGGGGTAGATGCAACTTCCGAGTCTCTACGACCTTCAGAAGGAAAGTTAAGAAATAAAATGTGAAAAAAATAAAAATTGCCATGAGCGGGATTTGAACACTCAACCTTGTGTTCCAAAGGCGGGCGCACTACCACTGCACCACCGCTCCAGCTGAAAACGCATTTTTCAGAAATGGCACTTCCCAAGGTCCTAGAGCCTCGTGGTTGGTACCAATCGATCCGGAATGACCTGATTAGTGGGGGTAGATGCAACTTTTAAGTCTCTACGACCTTCAGAGAAAAAGTTATTAGCCGAGATAAATTTGCTTTTTTTAGCACTTTGAGCACTTTTCCTAAATGGCACTTCCCAAGGACCTAGAGCCTCGGGGTTGGTACCAATCGATCCGGAATGACCTGATTAGTGGGGGTAGATGCAACTTCCGAGTCTCTACGACCTTCAGAGAAAAAGTTATTAGCCGAGATAAATTTGCTTTTTTTAGCACTTTGAGCACTTTTCCTAAATTGCACTTCCCAAGGTCCTAGAGCCTCGGGGTTGGTACCAATCGATCCGGAATGACCTGATTAGTGGGGGTAGATGCAACTTCCGAGTCTCTACGACCTTCAGAAGGAAAGTTAAGAAATAAAATGTGAAAAAAATAAAAATTGCCATGAGCGGGATTTGAACACTCAACCTTGTGTTCCAAAGGCGGGCGCACTACCACTGCACCACCGCTCCAGCTGAAAACGCATTTTTCAGAAATGGCACTTCCCAAGGTCCTAGAGCCTCGTGGTTGGTACCAATCGATCCGGAATGACCTGATTAGTGGGGGTAGATGCAACTTTTAAGTCTCTACGACCTTCAGAGAAAAAGTTATTAGCCGAGATAAATTTGCTTTTTTTAGCACTTTGAGCACTTTTCCTAAATGGCACTTCCCAAGGACCTAGAGCCTCGGGGTTGGTACCAATCGATCCGGAATGACCTGATTAGTGGGGGTAGATGCAACTTCCGAGTCTCTACGACCTTCAGAGAAAAAGTTATTAGCCGAGATAAATTTGCTTTTTTTAGCACTTTGAGCACTTTTCCTAAATTGCACTTCCCAAGGTCCTAGAGCCTCGGGGTTGGTACCAATCGATCCGGAATGACCTGATTAGTGGGGGTAGATGCAACTTCCGAGTCTCTACGACCTTCAGAAGGAAAGTTAAGAAATAAAATGTGAAAAAAATAAAAATTGCCATGAGCGGGATTTGAACACTCAACCTTGTGTTCCAAAGGCGGGCGCACTACCACTGCACCACCGCTCCAGCTGAAAACGCATTTTTCAGAAATGGCACTTCCCAAGGTCCTAGAGCCTCGTGGTTGGTACCAATCGATCCGGAATGACCTGATTAGTGGGGGTAGATGCAACTTTTAAGTCTCTACGACCTTCAGAGAAAAAGTTATTAGCCGAGATAAATTTGCTTTTTTTAGCACTTTGAGCACTTTTCCTAAATGGCACTTCCCAAGGTCCTAGAGCCTCGGGGTTGGTACCAATCGATCCGGAATGACCTGATTAGTGGGGGTAGATGCAACTTCCGAGTCTCTACGACCTTCAGAGAAAAAGTTATTAGCCGAGATAAATTTGCTTTTTTTAACACTTTGAGCACTTTTCCTAAATGGCACTTCCCAAGGTCCTAGAGCCTCGTGGTTGGTACCAATCGATCCGGAATGACCTGATTAGTGGGGGTAGATGCAACTTTTAAGTCTCTACGACCTTCAGAGAAAAAGTTATTAGCCGAGATAAATTTGCTTTTTTTTAGCACTTTGAGCACTTTTCCTAAATGGCACTTCCCAAGGTCCTAGAGCCTCGGAGTTGGTACCAATCGATCCGGAATGACCTGATTAGTGGGGGTAGATGCAACTTCCGAGTCTCTACGACCTTCAGAAGGAAAGTTAAGAAATAAAATGTGAAAAAAATAAAAATTGCCATGAGCGGGATTTGAACACTCAACCTTGTGTTCCAAAGGCGGGCGCACTACCACTGCACCACCGCTCCAGCTGAAAACGCATTTTTCAGAAATGGCACTTCCCAAGGTCCTAGAGCCTCGTGGTTGGTACCAATCGATCCGGAATGACCTGATTAGTGGGGGTAGATGCAACTTTTAAGTCTCTACGACCTTCAGAGAAAAAGTTATTAGCCGAGATAAATTTTGCTTTTTTTAGCACTTTGAGCACTTTTCCTAAATGGCACTTCCCAAGGACCTAGAGCCTCGGGGTTGGTACCAATCGATCCGGAATGACCTGATTAGTGGGGGTAGATGCAACTTCCGAGTCTCTACGACCTTCAGAGAAAAAGTTATTAGCCGAGATAAATTTGCTTTTTTTAGCACTTTGAGCACTTTTCCTAAATTGCACTTCCCAAGGTCCTAGAGCCTCGGGGTTGGTACCAATCGATCCGGAATGACCTGATTAGTGGGGGTAGATGCAACTTCCGAGTCTCTACGACCTTCAGAAGGAAAGTTAAGAAATAAAATGTGAAAAAAATAAAAATTGCCATGAGCGGGATTTGAACACTCAACCTTGTGTTCCAAAGGCGGGCGCACTACCACTGCACCACCGCTCCAGCTGAAAACGCATTTTTCAGAAATGGCACTTCCCAAGGTCCTAGAGCCTCGTGGTTGGTACCAATCGATCCGGAATGACCTGATTAGTGGGGGTAGATGCAACTTTTAAGTCTCTACGACCTTCAGAGAAAAAGTTATTAGCCGAGATAAATTTGCTTTTTTTAGCACTTTGAGCACTTTTCCTAAATGGCACTTCCCAAGGTCCTAGAGCCTCGGGGTTGGTACCAATCGATCCGGAATGACCTGATTAGTGGGGGTAGATGCAACTTCCGAGTCTCTACGACCTTCAGAGAAAAAGTTATTAGCCGAGATAAATTTGCTTTTTTTAACACTTTGAGCACTTTTCCTAAATGGCACTTCCCAAGGTCCTAGAGCCTCGTGGTTGGTACCAATCGATCCGGAATGACCTGATTAGTGGGGGTAGATGCAACTTTTAAGTCTCTACGACCTTCAGAGAAAAAGTTATTAGCCGAGATAAATTTGCTTTTTTTAGCACTTTGAGCACTTTTCCTAAATGGCACTTCCCAAGGACCTAGAGCCTCGGGGTTGGTACCAATCGATCCGGAATGACCTGATTAGTGGGGGTAGATGCAACTTCCGAGTCTCTACGACCTTCAGAAGGAAAGTTAAGAAATAAAATGTGAAAAAAATAAAAATTGCCATGAGCGGGATTTGAACACTCAACCTTGTGTTCCAAAGGCGGGCGCACTACCACTGCACCACCGCTCCAGCTGAAAACGCATTTTTCAGAAATGGCACTTCCCAAGGTCCTAGAGCCTCGTGGTTGGTACCAATCGATCCGGAATGACCTGATTAGTGGGGGTAGATGCAACTTTTAAGTCTCTACGACCTTCAGAGAAAAAGTTATTAGCCGAGATAAATTTGCTTTTTTTAGCACTTTGAGCACTTTTCCTAAATGGCACTTCCCAAGGTCCTAGAGCCTCGGGGTTGGTACCAATCGATCCGGAATGACCTGATTAGTGGGGGTAGATGCAACTTCCGAGTCTCTACGACCTTCAGAGAAAAAGTTATTAGCCGAGATAAATTTGCTTTTTTTAACACTTTGAGCACTTTTCCTAAATGGCACTTCCCAAGGACCTAGAGCCTCGGGGTTGGTACCAATCGATCCGGAATGACCTGATTAGTGGGGGTAGATGCAACTTCCGAGTCTCTACGACCTTCAGAGAAAAAGTTATTAGCCGAGATAAATTTGCTTTTTTTAGCACTTTGAGCACTTTTCCTAAATTGCACTTCCCAAGGTCCTAGAGCCTCGGGGTTGGTACCAATCGATCCGGAATGACCTGATTAGTGGGGGTAGATGCAACTTCCGAGTCTCTACGACCTTCAGAAGGAAAGTTAAGAAATAAAATGTGAAAAAAATAAAAATTGCCATGAGCGGGATTTGAACACTCAACCTTGTGTTCCAAAGGCGGGCGCACTACCACTGCACCACCGCTCCAGCTGAAAACGCATTTTTCAGAAATGGCACTTCCCAAGGTCCTAGAGCCTCGTGGTTGGTACCAATCGATCCGGAATGACCTGATTAGTGGGGGTAGATGCAACTTTTAAGTCTCTACGACCTTCAGAGAAAAAGTTATTAGCCGAGATAAATTTGCTTTTTTTAGCACTTTGAGCACTTTTCCTAAATGGCACTTCCCAAGGACCTAGAGCCTCGGGGTTGGTACCAATCGATCCGGAATGACCTGATTAGTGGGGGTAGATGCAACTTCCGAGTCTCTACGACCTTCAGAGAAAAAGTTATTAGCCGAGATAAATTTGCTTTTTTTAGCACTTTGAGCACTTTTCCTAAATGGCACTTCCCAAGGACCTAGAGCCTCGGGGTTGGTACCAATCGATCCGGAATGACCTGATTAGTGGGGGTAGATGCAACTTTTAAGTCTCTACGACCTTCAGAGAAAAAGTTATTAGCCGAGATAAATTTGCTTTTTTTAGCACTTTGAGCACTTTTCCTAAATGGCACTTCCCAAGGTCCTAGAGCCTCGGAGTTGGTACCAATCGATCCGGAATGACCTGATTAGTGGGGGTAGATGCAACTTCCGAGTCTCTACGACCTTCAGAAGGAAAGTTAAGAAATAAAATGTGAAAAAAATAAAAATTGCCATGAGCGGGATTTGAACACTCAACCTTGTGTTCCAAAGGCGGGCGCACTACCACTGCACCACCGCTCCAGCTGAAAACGCATTTTTCAGAAATGGCACTTCCCAAGGTCCTAGAGCCTCGTGGTTGGTACCAATCGATCCGGAATGACCTGATTAGTGGGGGTAGATGCAACTTTTAAGTCTCTACGACCTTCAGAGAAAAAGTTATTAGCCGAGATAAATTTGCTTTTTTTAGCACTTTGAGCACTTTTCCTAAATTGCACTTGCCAAGGTCCTAGAGCCTCGGGGTTGGTACCAATCGATCCGGAATGACCTGATTAGTGGGGGTAGATGCAACTTCCGAGTCTCTACGACCTTCAGAAGGAAAGTTAAGAAATAAAATGTGAAAAAAATAAAAATTGCCATGAGCGGGATTTGAACACTCAACCTTGTGTTCCAAAGGCGGGCGCACTACCACTGCACCACCGCTCCAGCTGAAAACGCATTTTTCAGAAATGGCACTTCCCAAGGTCCTAGAGCCTCGTGGTTGGTACCAATCGATCCGGAATGACCTGATTAGTGGGGGTAGATGCAACTTTTAAGTCTCTACGACCTTCAGAGAAAAAGTTATTAGCCGAGATAAATTTGCTTTTTTTAGCACTTTGAGCACTTTTCCTAAATGGCACTTCCCAAGGTCCTAGAGCCTCGGGGTTGGTACCAATCGATCCGGAATGACCTGATTAGTGGGGGTAGATGCAACTTCCGAGTCTCTACGACCTTCAGAGAAAAAGTTATTAGCCGAGATAAATTTGCTTTTTTTAGCACTTTGAGCACTTTTCCTAAATGGCACTTCCCAAGGTCCTAGAGCCTCATGGTTGGTACCAATCGATCCGGAATGACCTGATTAGTGGGGGTAGATGCAACTTTTAAGTCTCTACGACCTTCAGAGAAAAAGTTATTAGCCGAGATAAATTTGCTTTTTTTAGCACTTTGAGCACTTTTCCTAAATGGCACTTCCCAAGGTCCTAGAGCCTCGGGGTTGGTACCAATCGATCCGGAATGACCTGATTAGTGGGGGTAGATGCAACTTCCGAGTCTCTACGACCTTCAGAGAAAAAGTTATTAGCCGAGATAAATTTGCTTTTTTTTAGCACTTTGAGCACTTTTCCTAAATGGCACTTCCCAAGGTCCTAGAGCCTCGGAGTTGGTACCAATCGATCCGGAATGACCTGATTAGTGGGGGTAGATGCAACTTCCGAGTCTCTACGACCTTCAGAGAAAAAGTTATTAGCCGAGATAAATTTGCTTTTTTTTAGCACTTTGAGCACTTTTCCTAAATGGCACTTCCCAAGGTCCTAGAGCCTCGGAGTTGGTACCAATCGATCCGGAATGACCTGATTAGTGGGGGTAGATGCAACTTCCGAGTCTCTACGACCTTCAGAAGGAAAGTTAAGAAATAAAATGTGAAAAAAATAAAAATTGCCATGAGCGGGATTTGAACACTCAACCTTGTGTTCCAAAGGCGGGCGCACTACCACTGCACCACCGCTCCAGCTGAAAACGCATTTTTCAGAAATGGCACTTCCCAAGGTCCTAGAGCCTCGTGGTTGGTACCAATCGATCCGGAATGACCTGATTAGTGGGGGTAGATGCAACTTTTAAGTCTCTACGACCTTCAGAGAAAAAGTTATTAGCCGAGATAAATTTGCTTTTTTTAGCACTTTGAGCACTTTTCCTAAATTGCACTTGCCAAGGTCCTAGAGCCTCGGGGTTGGTACCAATCGATCCGGAATGACCTGATTAGTGGGGGTAGATGCAACTTCCGAGTCTCTACGACCTTCAGAAGGAAAGTTAAGAAATAAAATGTGAAAAAAATAAAAATTGCCATGAGCGGGATTTGAACACTCAACCTTGTGTTCCAAAGGCGGGCGCACTACCACTGCACCACCGCTCCAGCTGAAAACGCATTTTTCAGAAATGGCACTTCCCAAGGTCCTAGAGCCTCGGGGTTGGTACCAATCGATCCGGAATGACCTGATTAGTGGGGGTAGATGCAACTTCCGAGTCTCTACGACCTTCAGAGAAAAAGTTATTAGCCGAGATAAATTTGCTTTTTTTAACACTTTGAGCACTTTTCCTAAATGGCACTTCCCAAGGTCCTAGAGCCTCGTGGTTGGTACCAATCGATCCGGAATGACCTGATTAGTGGGGGTAGATGCAACTTTTAAGTCTCTACGACCTTCAGAGAAAAAGTTATTAGCCGAGATAAATTTGCTTTTTTTTAGCACTTTGAGCACTTTTCCTAAATGGCACTTCCCAAGGTCCTAGAGCCTCGGAGTTGGTACCAATCGATCCGGAATGACCTGATTAGTGGGGGTAGATGCAACTTCCGAGTCTCTACGACCTTCAGAGAAAAAGTTATTAGCCGAGATAAATTTGCTTTTTTTAGCACTTTGAGCACTTTTCCTAAATTGCACTTCCCAAGGTCCTAGAGCCTCGGGGTTGGTACCAATCGATCCGGAATGACCTGATTAGTGGGGGTAGATGCAACTTCCGAGTCTCTACGGCCTTCAGAGAAAAAGTTATTAGCCGAGATAAATTTGCTTTTTTTAGCACTTTGAGCACTTTTCCTAAATGGCACTTCCCAAGGTCCTAGAGCCTCGTGGTTGGTACCAATCGATCCGGAATGACCTGATTAGTGGGGGTAGATGCAACTTTTAAGTCTCTACGACCTTCAGAGAAAAAGTTATTAGCCGAGATAAATTTGCTTTTTTTTAGCACTTTGAGCACTTTTCCTAAATGGCACTTCCCAAGGTCCTAGAGCCTCGGAGTTGGTACCAATCGATCCGGAATGACCTGATTAGTGGGGGTAGATGCAACTTCCGAGTCTCTACGACCTTCAGAAGGAAAGTTAAGAAATAAAATGTGAAAAAAATAAAAATTGCCATGAGCGGGATTTGAACACTCAACCTTGTGTTCCAAAGGCGGGCGCACTACCACTGCACCACCGCTCCAGCTGAAAACGCATTTTTCAGAAATGGCACTTCCCAAGGTCCTAGAGCCTCGTGGTTGGTACCAATCGATCCGGAATGACCTGATTAGTGGGGGTAGATGCAACTTTTAAGTCTCTACGACCTTCAGAGAAAAAGTTATTAGCCGAGATAAATTTGCTTTTTTTAGCACTTTGAGCACTTTTCCTAAATGGCACTTCCCAAGGTCCTAGAGCCTCGGGGTTGGTACCAATCGATCCGGAATGACCTGATTAGTGGGGGTAGATGCAACTTCCGAGTCTCTACGACCTTCAGAGAAAAAGTTATTAGCCGAGATAAATTTGCTTTTTTTAACACTTTGAGCACTTTTCCTAAATGGCACTTCCCAAGGTCCTAGAGCCTCGTGGTTGGTACCAATCGATCCGGAATGACCTGATTAGTGGGGGTAGATGCAACTTTTAAGTCTCTACGACCTTCAGAGAAAAAGTTATTAGCCGAGATAAATTTGCTTTTTTTTTAGCACTTTGAGCACTTTTCCTAAATGGCACTTCCCAAGGTCCTAGAGCCTCGGAGTTGGTACCAATCGATCCGGAATGACCTGATTAGTGGGGGTAGATGCAACTTCCGAGTCTCTACGACCTTCAGAGAAAAAGTTATTAGCCGAGATAAATTTGCTTTTTTTAGCACTTTTCCTAAATTGCACTTCCCAAGGTCCTAGAGCCTCGGGGTTGGTACCAATCGATCCGGAATGACCTGATTAGTGGGGGTAGATGCAACTTTTAAGTCTCTACGACCTTCAGAGAAAAAGTTATTAGCCGAGATAAATTTGCTTTTTTTTAGCACTTTGAGCACTTTTCCTAAATGGCACTTCCCAAGGTCCTAGAGCCTCGGAGTTGGTACCAATCGATCCGGAATGACCTGATTAGTGGGGGTAGATGCAACTTCCGAGTCTCTACGACCTTCAGAGAAAAAGTTATTAGCCGAGATAAATTTGCTTTTTTTAGCACTTTTCCTAAATTGCACTTCCCAAGGTCCTAGAGCCTCGGGGTTGGTACCAATCGATCCGGAATGACCTGATTAGTGGGGGTAGATGCAACTTCCGAGTCTCTACGGCCTTCAGAGAAAAAGTTATTAGCCGAGATAAATTTGCTTTTTTTAGCACTTTGAGCACTTTTCCTAAATGGCACTTCCCAAGGTCCTAGAGCCTCGTGGTTGGTACCAATCGATCCGGAATGACCTGATTAGTGGGGGTAGATGCAACTTTTAAGTCTCTACGACCTTCAGAGAAAAAGTTATTAGCCGAGATAAATTTGCTTTTTTTTAGCACTTTGAGCACTTTTCCTAAATGGCACTTCCCAAGGTCCTAGAGCCTCGGAGTTGGTACCAATCGATCCGGAATGACCTGATTAGTGGGGGTAGATGCAACTTCCGAGTCTCTACGACCTTCAGAGAAAAAGTTATTAGCCGAGATAAATTTGCTTTTTTTAACACTTTGAGCACTTTTCCTAAATGGCACTTCCCAAGGTCCTAGAGCCTCGTGGTTGATACCAATCGATCCGGAATGACCTGATTAGTGGGGGTAGATGCAACTTTTAAGTCTCTACGACCTTCAGAGAAAAAGTTATTAGCCGAGATAAATTTGCTTTTTTTTAGCACTTTGAGCACTTTTCCTAAATGGCACTTCCCAAGGTCCTAGAGCCTCGGAGTTGGTACCAATCGATCCGGAATGACCTGATTAGTGGGGGTAGATGCAACTTCCGAGTCTCTACGACCTTCAGAGAAAAAGTTATTAGCCGAGATAAATTTGCTTTTTTTAGCACTTTTCCTAAATTGCACTTCCCAAGGTCCTAGAGCCTCGGGGTTGGTACCAATCGATCCGGAATGACCTGATTAGTGGGGGTAGATGCAACTTCCGAGTCTCTACGGCCTTCAGAGAAAAAGTTATTAGCCGAGATAAATTTGCTTTTTTTAGCACTTTGAGCACTTTTCCTAAATGGCACTTCCCAAGGTCCTAGAGCCTCGTGGTTGGTACCAATCGATCCGGAATGACCTGATTAGTGGGGGTAGATGCAACTTTTAAGTCTCTACGACCTTCAGAGAAAAAGTTATTAGCCGAGATAAATTTGCTTTTTTTTAGCACTTTGAGCACTTTTCCTAAATGGCACTTCCCAAGGTCCTAGAGCCTCGGAGTTGGTACCAATCGATCCGGAATGACCTGATTAGTGGGGGTAGATGCAACTTCCGAGTCTCTACGACCTTCAGAAGGAAAGTTAAGAAATAAAATGTGAAAAAAATAAAAATTGCCATGAGCGGGATTTGAACACTCAACCTTGTGTTCCAAAGGCGGGCGCACTACCACTGCACCACCGCTCCAGCTGAAAACGCATTTTTCAGAAATGGCACTTCCCAAGGTCCTAGAGCCTCGTGGTTGGTACCAATCGATCCGGAATGACCTGATTAGTGGGGGTAGATGCAACTTTTAAGTCTCTACGACCTTCAGAGAAAAAGTTATTAGCCGAGATAAATTTGCTTTTTTTAGCACTTTGAGCACTTTTCCTAAATGGCACTTCCCAAGGTCCTAGAGCCTCGGGGTTGGTACCAATCGATCCGGAATGACCTGATTAGTGGGGGTAGATGCAACTTCCGAGTCTCTACGACCTTCAGAGAAAAAGTTATTAGCCGAGATAAATTTGCTTTTTTTAACACTTTGAGCACTTTTCCTAAATGGCACTTCCCAAGGTCCTAGAGCCTCGTGGTTGGTACCAATCGATCCGGAATGACCTGATTAGTGGGGGTAGATGCAACTTTTAAGTCTCTACGACCTTCAGAGAAAAAGTTATTAGCCGAGATAAATTTGCTTTTTTTTTAGCACTTTGAGCACTTTTCCTAAATGGCACTTCCCAAGGTCCTAGAGCCTCGGAGTTGGTACCAATCGATCCGGAATGACCTGATTAGTGGGGGTAGATGCAACTTCCGAGTCTCTACGACCTTCAGAGAAAAAGTTATTAGCCGAGATAAATTTGCTTTTTTTAGCACTTTTCCTAAATTGCACTTCCCAAGGTCCTAGAGCCTCGGGGTTGGTACCAATCGATCCGGAATGACCTGATTAGTGGGGGTAGATGCAACTTTTAAGTCTCTACGACCTTCAGAGAAAAAGTTATTAGCCGAGATAAATTTGCTTTTTTTTAGCACTTTGAGCACTTTTCCTAAATGGCACTTCCCAAGGTCCTAGAGCCTCGGAGTTGGTACCAATCGATCCGGAATGACCTGATTAGTGGGGGTAGATGCAACTTCCGAGTCTCTACGACCTTCAGAGAAAAAGTTATTAGCCGAGATAAATTTGCTTTTTTTAGCACTTTTCCTAAATTGCACTTCCCAAGGTCCTAGAGCCTCGGGGTTGGTACCAATCGATCCGGAATGACCTGATTAGTGGGGGTAGATGCAACTTCCGAGTCTCTACGGCCTTCAGAGAAAAAGTTATTAGCCGAGATAAATTTGCTTTTTTTAGCACTTTGAGCACTTTTCCTAAATGGCACTTCCCAAGGTCCTAGAGCCTCGTGGTTGGTACCAATCGATCCGGAATGACCTGATTAGTGGGGGTAGATGCAACTTTTAAGTCTCTACGACCTTCAGAGAAAAAGTTATTAGCCGAGATAAATTTGCTTTTTTTTAGCACTTTGAGCACTTTTCCTAAATGGCACTTCCCAAGGTCCTAGAGCCTCGGAGTTGGTACCAATCGATCCGGAATGACCTGATTAGTGGGGGTAGATGCAACTTCCGAGTCTCTACGACCTTCAGAGAAAAAGTTATTAGCCGAGATAAATTTGCTTTTTTTAACACTTTGAGCACTTTTCCTAAATGGCACTTCCCAAGGTCCTAGAGCCTCGTGGTTGGTACCAATCGATCCGGAATGACCTGATTAGTGGGGGTAGATGCAACTTTTAAGTCTCTACGACCTTCAGAGAAAAAGTTATTAGCCGAGATAAATTTGCTTTTTTTTAGCACTTTGAGCACTTTTCCTAAATGGCACTTCCCAAGGTCCTAGAGCCTCGGAGTTGGTACCAATCGATCCGGAATGACCTGATTAGTGGGGGTAGATGCAACTTCCGAGTCTCTACGACCTTCAGAGAAAAAGTTATTAGCCGAGATAAATTTGCTTTTTTTAGCACTTTTCCTAAATTGCACTTCCCAAGGTCCTAGAGCCTCGGGGTTGGTACCAATCGATCCGGAATGACCTGATTAGTGGGGGTAGATGCAACTTCCGAGTCTCTACGGCCTTCAGAGAAAAAGTTATTAGCCGAGATAAATTTGCTTTTTTTAGCACTTTGAGCACTTTTCCTAAATGGCACTTCCCAAGGTCCTAGAGCCTCGTGGTTGGTACCAATCGATCCGGAATGACCTGATTAGTGGGGGTAGATGCAACTTTTAAGTCTCTACGACCTTCAGAGAAAAAGTTATTAGCCGAGATAAATTTGCTTTTTTTTAGCACTTTGAGCACTTTTCCTAAATGGCACTTCCCAAGGTCCTAGAGCCTCGGAGTTGGTACCAATCGATCCGGAATGACCTGATTAGTGGGGGTAGATGCAACTTCCGAGTCTCTACGACCTTCAGAAGGAAAGTTAAGAAATAAAATGTGAAAAAAATAAAAATTGCCATGAGCGGGATTTGAACACTCAACCTTGTGTTCCAAAGGCGGGCGCACTACCACTGCACCACCGCTCCAGCTGAAAACGCATTTTTCAGAAATGGCACTTCCCAAGGTCCTAGAGCCTCGTGGTTGGTACCAATCGATCCGGAATGACCTGATTAGTGGGGGTAGATGCAACTTTTAAGTCTCTACGACCTTCAGAGAAAAAGTTATTAGCCGAGATAAATTTGCTTTTTTTTAGCACTTTGAGCACTTTTCCTAAATGGCACTTCCCAAGGTCCTAGAGCCTCGGAGTTGGTACCAATCGATCCGGAATGACCTGATTAGTGGGGGTAGATGCAACTTCCGAGTCTCTACGACCTTCAGAGAAAAAGTTATTAGCCGAGATAAATTTGCTTTTTTTAGCACTTTTCCTAAATTGCACTTCCCAAGGTCCTAGAGCCTCGGGGTTGGTACCAATCGATCCGGAATGACCTGATTAGTGGGGGTAGATGCAACTTCCGAGTCTCTACGACCTTCAGAGAAAAAGTTATTAGCCGAGATAAATTTGCTTTTTTTAGCACTTTGAGCACTTTTCCTAAATGGCACTTCCCAAGGTCCTAGAGCCTCGTGGTTGGTACCAATCGATCCGGAATGACCTGATTAGTGGGGGTAGATGCAACTTTTAAGTCTCTACGACCTTCAGAGAAAAAGTTATTAGCCGAGATAAATTTGCTTTTTTTTAGCACTTTGAGCACTTTTCCTAAATGGCACTTCCCAAGGTCCTAGAGCCTCGGAGTTGGTACCAATCGATCCGGAATGACCTGATTAGTGGGGGTAGATGCAACTTCCGAGTCTCTACGACCTTCAGAAGGAAAGTTAAGAAATAAAATGTGAAAAAAATAAAAATTGCCATGAGCGGGATTTGAACACTCAACCTTGTGTTCCAAAGGCGGGCGCACTACCACTGCACCACCGCTCCAGCTGAAAACGCATTTTTCAGAAATGGCACTTCCCAAGGTCCTAGAGCCTCGTGGTTGGTACCAATCGATCCGGAATGACCTGATTAGTGGGGGTAGATGCAACTTTTAAGTCTCTACGACCTTCAGAGAAAAAGTTATTAGCCGAGATAAATTTGCTTTTTTTAGCACTTTGAGCACTTTTCCTAAATTGCACTTCCCAAGGTCCTAGAGCCTCGGGGTTGGTACCAATCGATCCGGAATGACCTGATTAGTGGGGGTAGATGCAACTTCCGAGTCTCTACGACCTTCAGAAGGAAAGTTAAGAAATAAAATGTGAAAAAAATAAAAATTGCCATGAGCGGGATTTGAACACTCAACCTTGTGTTCCAAAGGCGGGCGCACTACCACTGCACCACCGCTCCAGCTGAAAACGCATTTTTGAGAAATGGCACTTCCCAAGGTCCTAGAGCCTCGTGGTTGGTACCAATCGATCCGGAATGACCTGATTAGTGGGGGTAGATGCAACTTTTAAGTCTCTACGACCTTCAGAGAAAAAGTTATTAGCCGAGATAAATTTGCTTTTTTTAGCACTTTGAGCACTTTTCCTAAATGGCACTTCCCAAGGTCCTAGAGCCTCGGGGTTGGTACCAATCGATCCGGAATGACCTGATTAGTGGGGGTAGATGCAACTTTTAAGTCTCTACGACCTTCAGAGAAAAAGTTATTAGCCGAGATAAATTTGCTTTTTTTTAGCACTTTGAGCACTTTTCCTAAATGGCACTTCCCAAGGTCCTAGAGCCTCGGAGTTGGTACCAATCGATCCGGAATGACCTGATTAGTGGGGGTAGATGCAACTTCCGAGTCTCTACGACCTTCAGAGAAAAAGTTATTAGCCGAGATAAATTTGCTTTTTTTAGCACTTTGAGCACTTTTCCTAAATTGCACTTCCCAAGGTCCTAGAGCCTCGGGGTTGGTACCAATCGATCCGGAATGACCTGATTAGTGGGGGTAGATGCAACTTCCGAGTCTCTACGGCCTTCAGAGAAAAAGTTATTAGCCGAGATAAATTTGCTTTTTTTAGCACTTTGAGCACTTTTCCTAAATGGCACTTCCCAAGGTCCTAGAGCCTCGTGGTTGGTACCAATCGATCCGGAATGACCTGATTAGTGGGGGTAGATGCAACTTTTAAGTCTCTACGACCTTCAGAGAAAAAGTTATTAGCCGAGATAAATTTGCTTTTTTTTAGCACTTTGAGCACTTTTCCTAAATGGCACTTCCCAAGGTCCTAGAGCCTCGGAGTTGGTACCAATCGATCCGGAATGACCTGATTAGTGGGGGTAGATGCAACTTCCGAGTCTCTACGACCTTCAGAAGGAAAGTTAAGAAATAAAATGTGAAAAAAATAAAAATTGCCATGAGCGGGATTTGAACACTCAACCTTGTGTTCCAAAGGCGGGCGCACTACCACTGCACCACCGCTCCAGCTGAAAACGCATTTTTCAGAAATGGCACTTCCCAAGGTCCTAGAGCCTCGTGGTTGGTACCAATCGATCCGGAATGACCTGATTAGTGGGGGTAGATGCAACTTTTAAGTCTCTACGACCTTCAGAGAAAAAGTTATTAGCCGAGATAAATTTGCTTTTTTTAGCACTTTGAGCACTTTTCCTAAATGGCACTTCCCAAGGTCCTAGAGCCTCGGGGTTGGTACCAATCGATCCGGAATGACCTGATTAGTGGGGGTAGATGCAACTTCCGAGTCTCTACGACCTTCAGAGAAAAAGTTATTAGCCGAGATAAATTTGCTTTTTTTAACACTTTGAGCACTTTTCCTAAATGGCACTTCCCAAGGTCCTAGAGCCTCGTGGTTGGTACCAATCGATCCGGAATGACCTGATTAGTGGGGGTAGATGCAACTTTTAAGTCTCTACGACCTTCAGAGAAAAAGTTATTAGCCGAGATAAATTTGCTTTTTTTTAGCACTTTGAGCACTTTTCCTAAATGGCACTTCCCAAGGTCCTAGAGCCTCGGAGTTGGTACCAATCGATCCGGAATGACCTGATTAGTGGGGGTAGATGCAACTTCCGAGTCTCTACGACCTTCAGAGAAAAAGTTATTAGCCGAGATAAATTTGCTTTTTTTAGCACTTTTCCTAAATTGCACTTCCCAAGGTCCTAGAGCCTCGGGGTTGGTACCAATCGATCCGGAATGACCTGATTAGTGGGGGTAGATGCAACTTCCGAGTCTCTACGGCCTTCAGAGAAAAAGTTATTAGCCGAGATAAATTTGCTTTTTTTAGCACTTTGAGCACTTTTCCTAAATGGCACTTCCCAAGGTCCTAGAGCCTCGTGGTTGGTACCAATCGATCCGGAATGACCTGATTAGTGGGGGTAGATGCAACTTTTAAGTCTCTACGACCTTCAGAGAAAAAGTTATTAGCCGAGATAAATTTGCTTTTTTTTAGCACTTTGAGCACTTTTCCTAAATGGCACTTCCCAAGGTCCTAGAGCCTCGGAGTTGGTACCAATCGATCCGGAATGACCTGATTAGTGGGGGTAGATGCAACTTCCGAGTCTCTACGACCTTCAGAAGGAAAGTTAAGAAATAAAATGTGAAAAAAATAAAAATTGCCATGAGCGGGATTTGAACACTCAACCTTGTGTTCCAAAGGCGGGCGCACTACCACTGCACCACCGCTCCAGCTGAAAACGCATTTTTCAGAAATGGCACTTCCCAAGGTCCTAGAGCCTCGTGGTTGGTACCAATCGATCCGGAATGACCTGATTAGTGGGGGTAGATGCAACTTTTAAGTCTCTACGACCTTCAGAGAAAAAGTTATTAGCCGAGATAAATTTGCTTTTTTTAGCACTTTGAGCACTTTTCCTAAATGGCACTTCCCAAGGTCCTAGAGCCTCGTGGTTGGTACCAATCGATCCGGAATGACCTGATTAGTGGGGGTAGATGCAACTTTTAAGTCTCTACGACCTTCAGAGAAAAAGTTATTAGCCGAGATAAATTTGCTTTTTTTAGCACTTTGAGCACTTTTCCTAAATGGCACTTCCCAAGGACCTAGAGCCTCGGGGTTGGTACCAATCGATCCGGAATGACCTGATTAGTGGGGGTAGATGCAACTTTTAAGTCTCTACGACCTTCAGAGAAAAAGTTATTAGCCGAGATAAATTTGCTTTTTTTAGCACTTTGAGCACTTTTCCTAAATGGCACTTCCCAAGGACCTAGAGCCTCGGGGTTGGTACCAATCGATCCGGAATGACCTGATTAGTGGGGGTAGATGCAACTTTTAAGTCTCTACGACCTTCAGAGAAAAAGTTATTAGCCGAGATAAATTTGCTTTTTTTTAGCACTTTGAGCACTTTTCCTAAATGGCACTTCCCAAGGTCCTAGAGCCTCGGAGTTGGTACCAATCGATCCGGAATGACCTGATTAGTGGGGGTAGATGCAACTTCCGAGTCTCTACGACCTTCAGAAGGAAAGTTAAGAAATAAAATGTGAAAAAAATAAAAATTGCCATGAGCGGGATTTGAACACTCAACCTTGTGTTCCAAAGGCGGGCGCACTACCACTGCACCACCGCTCCAGCTGAAAACGCAATTTTCAGAAATGGCACTTCCCAAGGTCCTAGAGCCTCGTGGTTGGTACCAATCGATCCGGAATGACCTGATTAGTGGGGGTAGATGCAACTTCCGAGTCTCTACGACCTTCAGAGAAAAAGTTATTAGCCGAGATAAATTTGCTTTTTTTAGCACTTTGAGCACTTTTCCTAAATGGCACTTCCCAAGGTCCTAGAGCCTCGGGGTTGGTACCAATCGATCCGGAATGACCTGATTAGTGGGGGTAGATGCAACTTTTAAGTCTCTACGACCTTCAGAGAAAAAGTTATTAGCCGAGATAAATTTGCTTTTTTTTAGCACTTTGAGCACTTTTCCTAAATGGCACTTCCCAAGGTCCTAGAGCCTCGGAGTTGGTACCAATCGATCCGGAATGACCTGATTAGTGGGGGTAGATGCAACTTCCGAGTCTCTACGACCTTCAGAAGGAAAGTTAAGAAATAAAATGTGAAAAAAATAAAAATTGCCATGAGCGGGATTTGAACACTCAACCTTGTGTTCCAAAGGCGGGCGCACTACCACTGCACCACCGCTCCAGCTGAAAACGCATTTTTCAGAAATGGCACTTCCCAAGGTCCTAGAGCCTCGTGGTTGGTACCAATCGATCCGGAATGACCTGATTAGTGGGGGTAGATGCAACTTTTAAGTCTCTACGACCTTCAGAGAAAAAGTTATTAGCCGAGATAAATTTGCTTTTTTTAGCACTTTGAGCACTTTTCCTAAATTGCACTTCCCAAGGTCCTAGAGCCTCGGGGTTGGTACCAATCGATCCGGAATGACCTGATTAGTGGGGGTAGATGCAACTTCCGAGTCTCTACGACCTTCAGAAGGAAAGTTAAGAAATAAAATGTGAAAAAAATAAAAATTGCCATGAGCGGGATTTGAACACTCAACCTTGTGTTCCAAAGGCGGGCGCACTACCACTGCACCACCGCTCCAGCTGAAAACGCATTTTTGAGAAATGGCACTTCCCAAGGTCCTAGAGCCTCGTGGTTGGTACCAATCGATCCGGAATGACCTGATTAGTGGGGGTAGATGCAACTTTTAAGTCTCTACGACCTTCAGAGAAAAAGTTATTAGCCGAGATAAATTTGCTTTTTTAGCACTTTGAGCACTTTTCCTAAATGGCACTTCCCAAGGTCCTAGAGCCTCGGGGTTGGTACCAATCGATCCGGAATGACCTGATTAGTGGGGGTAGATGCAACTTCCGAGTCTCTACGACCTTCAGAGAAAAAGTTATTAGCCGAGATAAATTTGCTTTTTTTAACACTTTGAGCACTTTTCCTAAATGGCACTTCCCAAGGTCCTAGAGCCTCGTGGTTGGTACCAATCGATCCGGAATGACCTGATTAGTGGGGGTAGATGCAACTTTTAAGTCTCTACGACCTTCAGAGAAAAAGTTATTAGCCGAGATAAATTTGCTTTTTTTTAGCACTTTGAGCACTTTTCCTAAATGGCACTTCCCAAGGTCCTAGAGCCTCGGAGTTGGTACCAATCGATCCGGAATGACCTGATTAGTGGGGGTAGATGCAACTTCCGAGTCTCTACGACCTTCAGAGAAAAAAGTTATTAGCCGAGATAAATTTGCTTTTTTTAGCACTTTGAGCACTTTTCCTAAATTGCACTTCCCAAGGTCCTAGAGCCTCGGGGTTGGTACCAATCGATCCGGAATGACCTGATTAGTGGGGGTAGATGCAACTTCCGAGTCTCTACGGCCTTCAGAGAAAAAGTTATTAGCCGAGATAAATTTGCTTTTTTTAGCACTTTGAGCACTTTTCCTAAATGGCACTTCCCAAGGTCCTAGAGCCTCGGGGTTGGTACCAATCGATCCGGAATGACCTGATTAGTGGGGGTAGATGCAACTTCCGAGTCTCTACGACCTTCAGAGAAAAAGTTATTAGCCGAGATAAATTTGCTTTTTTTTAGCACTTTGAGCACTTTTCCTAAATGGCACTTCCCAAGGTCCTAGAGCCTCGGAGTTGGTACCAATCGATCCGGAATGACCTGATTAGTGGGGGTAGATGCAACTTCCGAGTCTCTACGACCTTCAGAGAAAAAGTTATTAGCCGAGATAAATTTGCTTTTTTTAGCACTTTGAGCACTTTTCCTAAATTGCACTTCCCAAGGTCCTAGAGCCTCGGGGTTGGTACCAATCGATCCGGAATGACCTGATTAGTGGGGGTAGATGCAACTTCCGAGTCTCTACGGCCTTCAGAGAAAAAGTTATTAGCCGAGATAAATTTGCTTTTTTTAGCACTTTGAGCACTTTTCCTAAATGGCACTTCCCAAGGTCCTAGAGCCTCGTGGTTGGTACCAATCGATCCGGAATGACCTGATTAGTGGGGGTAGATGCAACTTTTAAGTCTCTACGACCTTCAGAGAAAAAGTTATTAGCCGAGATAAATTTGCTTTTTTTTAGCACTTTGAGCACTTTTCCTAAATGGCACTTCCCAAGGTCCTAGAGCCTCGGAGTTGGTACCAATCGATCCGGAATGACCTGATTAGTGGGGGTAGATGCAACTTCCGAGTCTCTACGACCTTCAGAAGGAAAGTTAAGAAATAAAATGTGAAAAAAATAAAAATTGCCATGAGCGGGATTTGAACACTCAACCTTGTGTTCCAAAGGCGGGCGCACTACCACTGCACCACCGCTCCAGCTGAAAACGCATTTTTCAGAAATGGCACTTCCCAAGGTCCTAGAGCCTCGTGGTTGGTACCAATCGATCCGGAATGACCTGATTAGTGGGGGTAGATGCAACTTTTAAGTCTCTACGACCTTCAGAGAAAAAGTTATTAGCCGAGATAAATTTGCTTTTTTTAGCACTTTGAGCACTTTTCCTAAATGGCACTTCCCAAGGTCCTAGAGCCTCGGGGTTGGTACCAATCGATCCGGAATGACCTGATTAGTGGGGGTAGATGCAACTTCCGAGTCTCTACGACCTTCAGAGAAAAAGTTATTAGCCGAGATAAATTTGCTTTTTTTAACACTTTGAGCACTTTTCCTAAATGGCACTTCCCAAGGTCCTAGAGCCTCGTGGTTGGTACCAATCGATCCGGAATGACCTGATTAGTGGGGGTAGATGCAACTTTTAAGTCTCTACGACCTTCAGAGAAAAAGTTATTAGCCGAGATAAATTTGCTTTTTTTTAGCACTTTGAGCACTTTTCCTAAATGGCACTTCCCAAGGTCCTAGAGCCTCGGAGTTGGTACCAATCGATCCGGAATGACCTGATTAGTGGGGGTAGATGCAACTTCCGAGTCTCTACGACCTTCAGAGAAAAAGTTATTAGCCGAGATAAATTTGCTTTTTTTAGCACTTTGAGCACTTTTCCTAAATTGCACTTCCCAAGGTCCTAGAGCCTCGGGGTTGGTACCAATCGATCCGGAATGACCTGATTAGTGGGGGTAGATGCAACTTCCGAGTCTCTACGGCCTTCAGAGAAAAAGTTATTAGCCGAGATAAATTTGCTTTTTTTAGCACTTTGAGCACTTTTCCTAAATGGCACTTCCCAAGGTCCTAGAGCCTCGTGGTTGGTACCAATCGATCCGGAATGACCTGATTAGTGGGGGTAGATGCAACTTTTAAGTCTCTACGACCTTCAGAGAAAAAGTTATTAGCCGAGATAAATTTGCTTTTTTTTAGCACTTTGAGCACTTTTCCTAAATGGCACTTCCCAAGGTCCTAGAGCCTCGGAGTTGGTACCAATCGATCCGGAATGACCTGATTAGTGGGGGTAGATGCAACTTCCGAGTCTCTACGACCTTCAGAAGGAAAGTTAAGAAATAAAATGTGAAAAAAATAAAAATTGCCATGAGCGGGATTTGAACACTCAACCTTGTGTTCCAAAGGCGGGCGCACTACCACTGCACCACCGCTCCAGCTGAAAACGCATTTTTCAGAAATGGCACTTCCCAAGGTCCTAGAGCCTCGTGGTTGGTACCAATCGATCCGGAATGACCTGATTAGTGGGGGTAGATGCAACTTTTAAGTCTCTACGACCTTCAGAGAAAAAGTTATTAGCCGAGATAAATTTGCTTTTTTTAGCACTTTGAGCACTTTTCCTAAATGGCACTTCCCAAGGTCCTAGAGCCTCGGGGTTGGTACCAATCGATCCGGAATGACCTGATTAGTGGGGGTAGATGCAACTTCCGAGTCTCTACGACCTTCAGAGAAAAAGTTATTAGCCGAGATAAATTTGCTTTTTTTAACACTTTGAGCACTTTTCCTAAATGGCACTTCCCAAGGTCCTAGAGCCTCGTGGTTGGTACCAATCGATCCGGAATGACCTGATTAGTGGGGGTAGATGCAACTTTTAAGTCTCTACGACCTTCAGAGAAAAAGTTATTAGCCGAGATAAATTTGCTTTTTTTTAGCACTTTGAGCACTTTTCCTAAATGGCACTTCCCAAGGTCCTAGAGCCTCGGAGTTGGTACCAATCGATCCGGAATGACCTGATTAGTGGGGGTAGATGCAACTTCCGAGTCTCTACGACCTTCAGAGAAAAAGTTATTAGCCGAGATAAATTTGCTTTTTTTAGCACTTTGAGCACTTTTCCTAAATTGCACTTCCCAAGGTCCTAGAGCCTCGGGGTTGGTACCAATCGATCCGGAATGACCTGATTAGTGGGGGTAGATGCAACTTCCGAGTCTCTACGGCCTTCAGAGAAAAAGTTATTAGCCGAGATAAATTTGCTTTTTTTAGCACTTTGAGCACTTTTCCTAAATGGCACTTCCCAAGGTCCTAGAGCCTCGTGGTTGGTACCAATCGATCCGGAATGACCTGATTAGTGGGGGTAGATGCAACTTTTAAGTCTCTACGACCTTCAGAGAAAAAGTTATTAGCCGAGATAAATTTGCTTTTTTTTAGCACTTTGAGCACTTTTCCTAAATGGCACTTCCCAAGGTCCTAGAGCCTCGGAGTTGGTACCAATCGATCCGGAATGACCTGATTAGTGGGGGTAGATGCAACTTCCGAGTCTCTACGACCTTCAGAAGGAAAGTTAAGAAATAAAATGTGAAAAAAATAAAAATTGCCATGAGCGGGATTTGAACACTCAACCTTGTGTTCCAAAGGCGGGCGCACTACCACTGCACCACCGCTCCAGCTGAAAACGCATTTTTCAGAAATGGCACTTCCCAAGGTCCTAGAGCCTCGTGGTTGGTACCAATCGATCCGGAATGACCTGATTAGTGGGGGTAGATGCAACTTTTAAGTCTCTACGACCTTCAGAGAAAAAGTTATTAGCCGAGATAAATTTGCTTTTTTTAGCACTTTGAGCACTTTTCCTAAATGGCACTTCCCAAGGTCCTAGAGCCTCGGGGTTGGTACCAATCGATCCGGAATGACCTGATTAGTGGGGGTAGATGCAACTTCCGAGTCTCTACGACCTTCAGAGAAAAAGTTATTAGCCGAGATAAATTTGCTTTTTTTAACACTTTGAGCACTTTTCCTAAATGGCACTTCCCAAGGTCCTAGAGCCTCGTGGTTGGTACCAATCGATCCGGAATGACCTGATTAGTGGGGGTAGATGCAACTTTTAAGTCTCTACGACCTTCAGAGAAAAAGTTATTAGCCGAGATAAATTTGCTTTTTTTTAGCACTTTGAGCACTTTTCCTAAATGGCACTTCCCAAGGTCCTAGAGCCTCGGAGTTGGTACCAATCGATCCGGAATGACCTGATTAGTGGGGGTAGATGCAACTTCCGAGTCTCTACGACCTTCAGAAGGAAAGTTAAGAAATAAAATGTGAAAAAAATAAAAATTGCCATGAGCGGGATTTGAACACTCAACCTTGTGTTCCAAAGGCGGGCGCACTACCACTGCACCACCGCTCCAGCTGAAAACGCATTTTTCAGAAATGGCACTTCCCAAGGTCCTAGAGCCTCGTGGTTGGTACCAATCGATCCGGAATGACCTGATTAGTGGGGGTAGATGCAACTTTTAAGTCTCTACGACCTTCAGAGAAAAAGTTATTAGCCGAGATAAATTTGCTTTTTTTAGCACTTTGAGCACTTTTCCTAAATGGCACTTCCCAAGGTCCTAGAGCCTCGGGGTTGGTACCAATCGATCCGGAATGACCTGATTAGTGGGGGTAGATGCAACTTCCGAGTCTCTACGACCTTCAGAGAAAAAGTTATTAGCCGAGATAAATTTGCTTTTTTTAACACTTTGAGCACTTTTCCTAAATGGCACTTCCCAAGGTCCTAGAGCCTCGTGGTTGGTACCAATCGATCCGGAATGACCTGATTAGTGGGGGTAGATGCAACTTTTAAGTCTCTACGACCTTCAGAGAAAATGTTATTAGCCGAGATAAATTTGCTTTTTTTAGCACTTTGAGCACTTTTCCTAAATGGCACTTCCCAAGGACCTAGAGCCTCGGGGTTGGTACCAATCGATCCGGAATGACCTGATTAGTGGGGGTAGATGCAACTTCCGAGTCTCTACGACCTTCAGAGAAAAAGTTATTAGCCGAGATAAATTTGCTTTTTTTAGCACTTTGAGCACTTTTCCTAAATTGCACTTCCCAAGGTCCTAGAGCCTCGGGGTTGGTACCAATCGATCCGGAATGACCTGATTAGTGGGGGTAGATGCAACTTCCGAGTCTCTACGACCTTCAGAAGGAAAGTTAAGAAATAAAATGTGAAAAAAATAAAAATTGCCATGAGCGGGATTTGAACACTCAACCTTGTGTTCCAAAGGCGGGCGCACTACCACTGCACCACCGCTCCAGCTGAAAACGCATTTTTCAGAAATGGCACTTCCCAAGGTCCTAGAGCCTCGTGGTTGGTACCAATCGATCCGGAATGACCTGATTAGTGGGGGTAGATGCAACTTCCGAGTCTCTACGACCTTCAGAGAAAAAGTTATTAGCCGAGATAAATTTGCTTTTTTTAGCACTTTGAGCACTTTTCCTAAATGGCACTTCCCAAGGTCCTAGAGCCTCGGGGTTGGTACCAATCGATCCGGAATGACCTGATTAGTGGGGGTAGATGCAACTTTTAAGTCTCTACGACCTTCAGAGAAAAAGTTATTAGCCGAGATAAATTTGCTTTTTTTTAGCACTTTGAGCACTTTTCCTAAATGGCACTTCCCAAGGTCCTAGAGCCTCGGAGTTGGTACCAATCGATCCGGAATGACCTGATTAGTGGGGGTAGATGCAACTTCCGAGTCTCTACAACCTTCAGAAGGAAAGTTAAGAAATAAAATGTGAAAAAAATAAAAATTGCCATGAGCGGGATTTGAACACTCAACCTTGTGTTCCAAAGGCGGGCGCACTACCACTGCACCACCGCTCCAGCTGAAAACGCATTTTTCAGAAATGGCACTTCCCAAGGTCCTAGAGCCTCGTGGTTGGTACCAATCGATCCGGAATGACCTGATTAGTGGGGGTAGATGCAACTTTTAAGTCTCTACGACCTTCAGAGAAAAAGTTATTAGCCGAGATAAATTTGCTTTTTTTTAGCACTTTGAGCACTTTTCCTAAATGGCACTTCCCAAGGTCCTAGAGCCTCGGAGTTGGTACCAATCGATCCGGAATGACCTGATTAGTGGGGGTAGATGCAACTTCCGAGTCTCTACGACCTTCAGAGAAAAAGTTATTAGCCGAGATAAATTTGCTTTTTTAAACACTTTGAGCACTTTTCCTAAATGGCACTTCCCAAGGTCCTAGAGCCTCGGAGTTGGTACCAATCGATCCGGAATGACCTGATTAGTGGGGGTAGATGCAACTTCCGAGTCTCTACGACCTTCAGAGAAAAAGTTATTAGCCGAGATAAATTTGCTTTTTTTAGCACTTTGAGCACTTTTCCTAAATGGCACTTCCCAAGGACCTAGAGCCTCGGGGTTGGTACCAATCGATCCGGAATGACCTGATTAGTGGGGGTAGATGCAACTTCCGAGTCTCTACGACCTTCAGAGAAAAAGTTATTAGCCGAGATAAATTTGCTTTTTTTAACACTTTGAGCACTTTTCCTAAATGGCACTTCCCAAGGTCCTAGAGCCTCGTGGTTGGTACCAATCGATCCGGAATGACCTGATTAGTGGGGGTAGATGCAACTTTTAAGTCTCTACGACCTTCAGAGAAAAAGTTATTAGCCGAGATAAATTTGCTTTTTTTAGCACTTTGAGCACTTTTCCTAAATGGCACTTCCCAAGGTCCTAGAGCCTCGTGGTTGGTACCAATCGATCCGGAATGACCTGATTAGTGGGGGTAGATGCAACTTCCGAGTCTCTACGACCTTCAGAGAAAAAGTTATTAGCCGAGATAAATTTGCTTTTTTTTAGCACTTTGAGCACTTTTCCTAAATGGCACTTCCCAAGGTCCTAGAGCCTCGGAGTTGGTACCAATCGATCCGGAATGACCTGATTAGTGGGGGTAGATGCAACTTCCGAGTCTCTACAACCTTCAGAAGGAAAGTTAAGAAATAAAATGTGAAAAAAATAAAAATTGCCATGAGCGGGATTTGAACACTCAACCTTGTGTTCCAAAGGCGGGCGCACTACCACTGCACCACCGCTCCAGCTGAAAACGCATTTTTCAGAAATGGCACTTCCCAAGGTCCTAGAGCCTCGTGGTTGGTACCAATCGATCCGGAATGACCTGATTAGTGGGGGTAGATGCAACTTTTAAGTCTCTACGACCTTCAGAGAAAAAGTTATTAGCCGAGATAAATTTGCTTTTTTTTAGCACTTTGAGCACTTTTCCTAAATGGCACTTCCCAAGGTCCTAGAGCCTCGGAGTTGGTACCAATCGATCCGGAATGACCTGATTAGTGGGGGTAGATGCAACTTCCGAGTCTCTACGACCTTCAGAGAAAAAGTTATTAGCCGAGATAAATTTGCTTTTTTAAACACTTTGAGCACTTTTCCTAAATGGCACTTCCCAAGGTCCTAGAGCCTCGGAGTTGGTACCAATCGATCCGGAATGACCTGATTAGTGGGGGTAGATGCAACTTCCGAGTCTCTACGACCTTCAGAGAAAAAGTTATTAGCCGAGATAAATTTGCTTTTTTTAGCACTTTGAGCACTTTTCCTAAATGGCACTTCCCAAGGACCTAGAGCCTCGGGGTTGGTACCAATCGATCCGGAATGACCTGATTAGTGGGGGTAGATGCAACTTCCGAGTCTCTACGACCTTCAGAGAAAAAGTTATTAGCCGAGATAAATTTGCTTTTTTTAACACTTTGAGCACTTTTCCTAAATGGCACTTCCCAAGGTCCTAGAGCCTCGTGGTTGGTACCAATCGATCCGGAATGACCTGATTAGTGGGGGTAGATGCAACTTTTAAGTCTCTACGACCTTCAGAGAAAAAGTTATTAGCCGAGATAAATTTGCTTTTTTTAGCACTTTGAGCACTTTTCCTAAATGGCACTTCCCAAGGTCCTAGAGCCTCGTGGTTGGTACCAATCGATCCGGAATGACCTGATTAGTGGGGGTAGATGCAACTTCCGAGTCTCTACGACCTTCAGAGAAAAAGTTATTAGCCGAGATAAATTTGCTTTTTTTAGCACTTTGAGCACTTTTCAGAGAAAAAGTTATTAGCCGAGATAAATTTGCTTTTTTTAACACTTTGAGCACTTTTCCTAAATGGCACTTCCCAAGGTCCTAGAGCCTCGTGGTTGGTACCAATCGATCCGGAATGACCTGATTAGTGGGGGTAGATGCAACTTTTAAGTCTCTACGACCTTCAGAGAAAAAGTTATTAGCCGAGATAAATTTGCTTTTTTTAGCACTTTGAGCACTTTTCCTAAATGGCACTTCCCAAGGACCTAGAGCCTCGGGGTTGGTACCAATCGATCCGGAATGACCTGATTAGTGGGGGTAGATGCAACTTCCGAGTCTCTACGACCTTCAGAGAAAAAGTTATTAGCCGAGATAAATTTGCTTTTTTTAGCACTTTGAGCACTTTTCCTAAATTGCACTTCCCAAGGTCCTAGAGCCTCGGGGTTGGTACCAATCGATCCGGAATGACCTGATTAGTGGGGGTAGATGCAACTTCCGAGTCTCTACGACCTTCAGAGAAAAAGTTATTAGCCGAGATAAATTTGCTTTTTTTAGCACTTTGAGCACTTTTCCTAAATTGCACTTCCCAAGGTCCTAGAGCCTCGGGGTTGGTACCAATCGATCCGGAATGACCTGATTAGTGGGGGTAGATGCAACTTCCGAGTCTCTACGACCTTCAGAAGGAAAGTTAAGAAATAAAATGTGAAAAAAATAAAAATTGCCATGAGCGGGATTTGAACACTCAACCTTGTGTTCCAAAGGCGGGCGCACTACCACTGCACCACCGCTCCAGCTGAAAACGCATTTTTCAGAAATGGCACTTCCCAAGGTCCTAGAGCCTCGTGGTTGGTACCAATCGATCCGGAATGACCTGATTAGTGGGGGTAGATGCAACTTCCGAGTCTCTACGACCTTCAGAGAAAAAGTTATTAGCCGAGATAAATTTGCTTTTTTTAGCACTTTGAGCACTTTTCCTAAATGGCACTTCCCAAGGTCCTAGAGCCTCGGGGTTGGTACCAATCGATCCGGAATGACCTGATTAGTGGGGGTAGATGCAACTTCCGAGTCTCTACGACCTTCAGAGAAAAAGTTATTAGCCGAGATAAATTTGCTTTTTTTAACACTTTGAGCACTTTTCCTAAATGGCACTTCCCAAGGTCCTAGAGCCTCGTGGTTGGTACCAATCGATCCGGAATGACCTGATTAGTGGGGGTAGATGCAACTTTTAAGTCTCTACGACCTTCAGAGAAAAAGTTATTAGCCGAGATAAATTTGCTTTTTTTAGCACTTTGAGCACTTTTCCTAAATGGCACTTCCCAAGGACCTAGAGCCTCGGGGTTGGTACCAATCGATCCGGAATGACCTGATTAGTGGGGGTAGATGCAACTTCCGAGTCTCTACGACCTTCAGAGAAAAAGTTATTAGCCGAGATAAATTTGCTTTTTTTAGCACTTTGAGCACTTTTCCTAAATTGCACTTCCCAAGGTCCTAGAGCCTCGTGGTTGGTACCAATCGATCCGGAATGACCTGATTAGTGGGGGTAGATGCAACTTTTAAGTCTCTACGACCTTCAGAGAAAAAGTTATTAGCCGAGATAAATTTGCTTTTTTTAGCACTTTGAGCACTTTTCCTAAATGGCACTTCCCAAGGACCTAGAGCCTCGGGGTTGGTACCAATCGATCCGGAATGACCTGATTAGTGGGGGTAGATGCAACTTCCGAGTCTCTACGACCTTCAGAGAAAAAGTTATTAGCCGAGATAAATTTGCTTTTTTTAGCACTTTGAGCACTTTTCCTAAATTGCACTTCCCAAGGTCCTAGAGCCTCGGGGTTGGTACCAATCGATCCGGAATGACCTGATTAGTGGGGGTAGATGCAACTTCCGAGTCTCTACGACCTTCAGAAGGAAAGTTAAGAAATAAAATGTGAAAAAAATAAAAATTGCCATGAGCGGGATTTGAACACTCAACCTTGTGTTCCAAAGGCGGGCGCACTACCACTGCACCACCGCTCCAGCTGAAAACGCATTTTTCAGAAATGGCACTTCCCAAGGTCCTAGAGCCTCGTGGTTGGTACCAATCGATCCGGAATGACCTGATTAGTGGGGGTAGATGCAACTTCCGAGTCTCTACGACCTTCAGAGAAAAAGTTATTAGCCGAGATAAATTTGCTTTTTTTAGCACTTTGAGCACTTTTCCTAAATTGCACTTCCCAAGGTCCTAGAGCCTCGGGGTTGGTACCAATCGATCCGGAATGACCTGATTAGTGGGGGTAGATGCAACTTCCGAGTCTCTACGACCTTCAGAGAAAAAGTTATTAGCCGAGATAAATTTGCTTTTTTTAACACTTTGAGCACTTTTCCTAAATGGCACTTCCCAAGGTCCTAGAGCCTCGTGGTTGGTACCAATCGATCCGGAATGACCTGATTAGTGGGGGTAGATGCAACTTTTAAGTCTCTACGACCTTCAGAGAAAAAGTTATTAGCCGAGATAAATTTGCTTTTTTTTAGCACTTTGAGCACTTTTCCTAAATGGCACTTCCCAAGGTCCTAGAGCCTCGGAGTTGGTACCAATCGATCCGGAATGACCTGATTAGTGGGGGTAGATGCAACTTCCGAGTCTCTACGACCTTCAGAAGGAAAGTTAAGAAATAAAATGTGAAAAAAATAAAAATTGCCATGAGCGGGATTTGAACACTCAACCTTGTGTTCCAAAGGCGGGCGCACTACCACTGCACCACCGCTCCAGCTGAAAACGCATTTTTCAGAAATGGCACTTCCCAAGGTCCTAGAGCCTCGTGGTTGGTACCAATCGATCCGGAATGACCTGATTAGTGGGGGTAGATGCAACTTCCGAGTCTCTACGACCTTCAGAGAAAAAGTTATTAGCCGAGATAAATTTGCTTTTTTTAGCACTTTGAGCACTTTTCCTAAATGGCACTTCCCAAGGTCCTAGAGCCTCGGGGTTGGTACCAATCGATCCGGAATGACCTGATTAGTGGGGGTAGATGCAACTTTTAAGTCTCTACGACCTTCAGAGAAAAAGTTATTAGCCGAGATAAATTTGCTTTTTTTTAGCACTTTGAGCACTTTTCCTAAATGGCACTTCCCAAGGTCCTAGAGCCTCGGAGTTGGTACCAATCGATCCGGAATGACCTGATTAGTGGGGGTAGATGCAACTTCCGAGTCTCTACAACCTTCAGAAGGAAAGTTAAGAAATAAAATGTGAAAAAAATAAAAATTGCCATGAGCGGGATTTGAACACTCAACCTTGTGTTCCAAAGGCGGGCGCACTACCACTGCACCACCGCTCCAGCTGAAAACGCATTTTTCAGAAATGGCACTTCCCAAGGTCCTAGAGCCTCGTGGTTGGTACCAATCGATCCGGAATGACCTGATTAGTGGGGGTAGATGCAACTTTTAAGTCTCTACGACCTTCAGAGAAAAAGTTATTAGCCGAGATAAATTTGCTTTTTTTAGCACTTTGAGCACTTTTCCTAAATGGCACTTCCCAAGGTCCTAGAGCCTCGGGGTTGGTACCAATCGATCCGGAATGACCTGATTAGTGGGGGTAGATGCAACTTCCGAGTCTCTACGACCTTCAGAAGGAAAGTTAAGAAATAAAATGTGAAAAAAATAAAAATTGCCATGAGCGGGATTTGAACACTCAACCTTGTGTTCCAAAGGCGGGCGCACTACCACTGCACCACCGCTCCAGCTGAAAACGCATTTTTCAGAAATGGCACTTCCCAAGGTCCTAGAGCCTCGTGGTTGGTACCAATCGATCCGGAATGACCTGATTAGTGGGGGTAGATGCAACTTTTAAGTCTCTACGACCTTCAGAGAAAAAGTTATTAGCCGAGATAAATTTGCTTTTTTTAGCACTTTGAGCACTTTTCCTAAATGGCACTTCCCAAGGTCCTAGAGCCTCGGGGTTGGTACCAATCGATCCGGAATGACCTGATTAGTGGGGGTAGATGCAACTTCCGAGTCTCTACGACCTTCAGAGAAAAAGTTATTAGCCGAGATAAATTTGCTTTTTTTAACACTTTGAGCACTTTTCCTAAATGGCACTTCCCAAGGTCCTAGAGCCTCGTGGTTGGTACCAATCGATCCGGAATGACCTGATTAGTGGGGGTAGATGCAACTTTTAAGTCTCTACGACCTTCAGAGAAAAAGTTATTAGCCGAGATAAATTTGCTTTTTTTTTAGCACTTTGAGCACTTTTCCTAAATGGCACTTCCCAAGGTCCTAGAGCCTCGGAGTTGGTACCAATCGATCCGGAATGACCTGATTAGTGGGGGTAGATGCAACTTCCGAGTCTCTACGACCTTCAGAGAAAAAGTTATTAGCCGAGATAAATTTGCTTTTTTTAGCACTTTTCCTAAATTGCACTTCCCAAGGTCCTAGAGCCTCGGGGTTGGTACCAATCGATCCGGAATGACCTGATTAGTGGGGGTAGATGCAACTTCCGAGTCTCTACGGCCTTCAGAGAAAAAGTTATTAGCCGAGATAAATTTGCTTTTTTTAGCACTTTGAGCACTTTTCCTAAATGGCACTTCCCAAGGTCCTAGAGCCTCGTGGTTGGTACCAATCGATCCGGAATGACCTGATTAGTGGGGGTAGATGCAACTTTTAAGTCTCTACGACCTTCAGAGAAAAAGTTATTAGCCGAGATAAATTTGCTTTTTTTTAGCACTTTGAGCACTTTTCCTAAATGGCACTTCCCAAGGTCCTAGAGCCTCGGAGTTGGTACCAATCGATCCGGAATGACCTGATTAGTGGGGGTAGATGCAACTTCCGAGTCTCTACGACCTTCAGAAGGAAAGTTAAGAAATAAAATGTGAAAAAAATAAAAATTGCCATGAGCGGGATTTGAACACTCAACCTTGTGTTCCAAAGGCGGGCGCACTACCACTGCACCACCGCTCCAGCTGAAAACGCATTTTTCAGAAATGGCACTTCCCAAGGTCCTAGAGCCTCGTGGTTGGTACCAATCGATCCGGAATGACCTGATTAGTGGGGGTAGATGCAACTTTTAAGTCTCTACGACCTTCAGAGAAAAAGTTATTAGCCGAGATAAATTTGCTTTTTTTAGCACTTTGAGCACTTTTCCTAAATGGCACTTCCCAAGGTCCTAGAGCCTCATGGTTGGTACCAATCGATCCGGAATGACCTGATTAGTGGGGGTAGATGCAACTTTTAAGTCTCTACGACCTTCAGAGAAAAAGTTATTAGCCGAGATAAATTTGCTTTTTTTAGCACTTTGAGCACTTTTCCTAAATGGCACTTCCCAAGGTCCTAGAGCCTCGTGGTTGGTACCAATCGATCCGGAATGACCTGATTAGTGGGGGTAGATGCAACTTTTAAGTCTCTACGACCTTCAGAGAAAAAGTTATTAGCCGAGATAAATTTGCTTTTTTTTTAGCACTTTGAGCACTTTTCCTAAATGGCACTTCCCAAGGTCCTAGAGCCTCGGAGTTGGTACCAATCGATCCGGAATGACCTGATTAGTGGGGGTAGATGCAACTTCCGAGTCTCTACGACCTTCAGAGAAAAAGTTATTAGCCGAGATAAATTTGCTTTTTTTAGCACTTTTCCTAAATTGCACTTCCCAAGGTCCTAGAGCCTCGGGGTTGGTACCAATCGATCCGGAATGACCTGATTAGTGGGGGTAGATGCAACTTCCGAGTCTCTACGGCCTTCAGAGAAAAAGTTATTAGCCGAGATAAATTTGCTTTTTTTAGCACTTTGAGCACTTTTCCTAAATGGCACTTCCCAAGGTCCTAGAGCCTCGTGGTTGGTACCAATCGATCCGGAATGACCTGATTAGTGGGGGTAGATGCAACTTTTAAGTCTCTACGACCTTCAGAGAAAAAGTTATTAGCCGAGATAAATTTGCTTTTTTTTAGCACTTTGAGCACTTTTCCTAAATGGCACTTCCCAAGGTCCTAGAGCCTCGGAGTTGGTACCAATCGATCCGGAATGACCTGATTAGTGGGGGTAGATGCAACTTCCGAGTCTCTACGACCTTCAGAAGGAAAGTTAAGAAATAAAATGTGAAAAAAATAAAAATTGCCATGAGCGGGATTTGAACACTCAACCTTGTGTTCCAAAGGCGGGCGCACTACCACTGCACCACCGCTCCAGCTGAAAACGCATTTTTCAGAAATGGCACTTCCCAAGGTCCTAGAGCCTCGTGGTTGGTACCAATCGATCCGGAATGACCTGATTAGTGGGGGTAGATGCAACTTTTAAGTCTCTACGACCTTCAGAGAAAAAGTTATTAGCCGAGATAAATTTGCTTTTTTTAGCACTTTGAGCACTTTTCCTAAATGGCACTTCCCAAGGTCCTAGAGCCTCATGGTTGGTACCAATCGATCCGGAATGACCTGATTAGTGGGGGTAGATGCAACTTTTAAGTCTCTACGACCTTCAGAGAAAAAGTTATTAGCCGAGATAAATTTGCTTTTTTTAGCACTTTGAGCACTTTTCCTAAATGGCACTTCCCAAGGTCCTAGAGCCTCGGGGTTGGTACCAATCGATCCGGAATGACCTGATTAGTGGGGGTAGATGCAACTTCCGAGTCTCTACGACCTTCAGAGAAAAAGTTATTAGCCGAGATAAATTTGCTTTTTTTAACACTTTGAGCACTTTTCCTAAATGGCACTTCCCAAGGTCCTAGAGCCTCGTGGTTGGTACCAATCGATCCGGAATGACCTGATTAGTGGGGGTAGATGCAACTTTTAAGTCTCTACGACCTTCAGAGAAAAAGTTATTAGCCGAGATAAATTTGCTTTTTTTAGCACTTTGAGCACTTTTCCTAAATGGCACTTCCCAAGGTCCTAGAGCCTCATGGTTGGTACCAATCGATCCGGAATGACCTGATTAGTGGGGGTAGATGCAACTTTTAAGTCTCTACGACCTTCAGAGAAAAAGTTATTAGCCGAGATAAATTTGCTTTTTTTAGCACTTTGAGCACTTTTCCTAAATGGCACTTCCCAAGGTCCTAGAGCCTCGGGGTTGGTACCAATCGATCCGGAATGACCTGATTAGTGGGGGTAGATGCAACTTCCGAGTCTCTACGACCTTCAGAGAAAAAGTTATTAGCCGAGATAAATTTGCTTTTTTTAACACTTTGAGCACTTTTCCTAAATGGCACTTCCCAAGGTCCTAGAGCCTCGTGGTTGGTACCAATCGATCCGGAATGACCTGATTAGTGGGGGTAGATGCAACTTTTAAGTCTCTACGACCTTCAGAGAAAAAGTTATTAGCCGAGATAAATTTGCTTTTTTTTAGCACTTTGAGCACTTTTCCTAAATGGCACTTCCCAAGGTCCTAGAGCCTCGGAGTTGGTACCAATCGATCCGGAATGACCTGATTAGTGGGGGTAGATGCAACTTCCGAGTCTCTACGACCTTCAGAGAAAAAGTTATTAGCCGAGATAAATTTGCTTTTTTTAGCACTTTTCCTAAATTGCACTTCCCAAGGTCCTAGAGCCTCGGGGTTGGTACCAATCGATCCGGAATGACCTGATTAGTGGGGGTAGATGCAACTTCCGAGTCTCTACGGCCTTCAGAGAAAAAGTTATTAGCCGAGATAAATTTGCTTTTTTTAGCACTTTGAGCACTTTTCCTAAATGGCACTTCCCAAGGTCCTAGAGCCTCGTGGTTGGTACCAATCGATCCGGAATGACCTGATTAGTGGGGGTAGATGCAACTTTTAAGTCTCTACGACCTTCAGAGAAAAAGTTATTAGCCGAGATAAATTTGCTTTTTTTTAGCACTTTGAGCACTTTTCCTAAATGGCACTTCCCAAGGTCCTAGAGCCTCGGAGTTGGTACCAATCGATCCGGAATGACCTGATTAGTGGGGGTAGATGCAACTTCCGAGTCTCTACGACCTTCAGAGAAAAAGTTATTAGCCGAGATAAATTTGCTTTTTTTAACACTTTGAGCACTTTTCCTAAATGGCACTTCCCAAGGTCCTAGAGCCTCGTGGTTGGTACCAATCGATCCGGAATGACCTGATTAGTGGGGGTAGATGCAACTTTTAAGTCTCTACGACCTTCAGAGAAAAAGTTATTAGCCGAGATAAATTTGCTTTTTTTTAGCACTTTGAGCACTTTTCCTAAATGGCACTTCCCAAGGTCCTAGAGCCTCGGAGTTGGTACCAATCGATCCGGAATGACCTGATTAGTGGGGGTAGATGCAACTTCCGAGTCTCTACGACCTTCAGAGAAAAAGTTATTAGCCGAGATAAATTTGCTTTTTTTAGCACTTTTCCTAAATTGCACTTCCCAAGGTCCTAGAGCCTCGGGGTTGGTACCAATCGATCCGGAATGACCTGATTAGTGGGGGTAGATGCAACTTCCGAGTCTCTACGGCCTTCAGAGAAAAAGTTATTAGCCGAGATAAATTTGCTTTTTTTAGCACTTTGAGCACTTTTCCTAAATGGCACTTCCCAAGGTCCTAGAGCCTCGTGGTTGGTACCAATCGATCCGGAATGACCTGATTAGTGGGGGTAGATGCAACTTTTAAGTCTCTACGACCTTCAGAGAAAAAGTTATTAGCCGAGATAAATTTGCTTTTTTTTAGCACTTTGAGCACTTTTCCTAAATGGCACTTCCCAAGGTCCTAGAGCCTCGGAGTTGGTACCAATCGATCCGGAATGACCTGATTAGTGGGGGTAGATGCAACTTCCGAGTCTCTACGACCTTCAGAAGGAAAGTTAAGAAATAAAATGTGAAAAAAATAAAAATTGCCATGAGCGGGATTTGAACACTCAACCTTGTGTTCCAAAGGCGGGCGCACTACCACTGCACCACCGCTCCAGCTGAAAACGCATTTTTCAGAAATGGCACTTCCCAAGGTCCTAGAGCCTCGTGGTTGGTACCAATCGATCCGGAATGACCTGATTAGTGGGGGTAGATGCAACTTTTAAGTCTCTACGACCTTCAGAGAAAAAGTTATTAGCCGAGATAAATTTGCTTTTTTTTAGCACTTTGAGCACTTTTCCTAAATGGCACTTCCCAAGGTCCTAGAGCCTCGGAGTTGGTACCAATCGATCCGGAATGACCTGATTAGTGGGGGTAGATGCAACTTCCGAGTCTCTACGACCTTCAGAGAAAAAGTTATTAGCCGAGATAAATTTGCTTTTTTTAGCACTTTTCCTAAATTGCACTTCCCAAGGTCCTAGAGCCTCGGGGTTGGTACCAATCGATCCGGAATGACCTGATTAGTGGGGGTAGATGCAACTTCCGAGTCTCTACGACCTTCAGAGAAAAAGTTATTAGCCGAGATAAATTTGCTTTTTTTAGCACTTTGAGCACTTTTCCTAAATGGCACTTCCCAAGGTCCTAGAGCCTCGTGGTTGGTACCAATCGATCCGGAATGACCTGATTAGTGGGGGTAGATGCAACTTTTAAGTCTCTACGACCTTCAGAGAAAAAGTTATTAGCCGAGATAAATTTGCTTTTTTTTAGCACTTTGAGCACTTTTCCTAAATGGCACTTCCCAAGGTCCTAGAGCCTCGGAGTTGGTACCAATCGATCCGGAATGACCTGATTAGTGGGGGTAGATGCAACTTCCGAGTCTCTACGACCTTCAGAAGGAAAGTTAAGAAATAAAATGTGAAAAAAATAAAAATTGCCATGAGCGGGATTTGAACACTCAACCTTGTGTTCCAAAGGCGGGCGCACTACCACTGCACCACCGCTCCAGCTGAAAACGCATTTTTCAGAAATGGCACTTCCCAAGGTCCTAGAGCCTCGTGGTTGGTACCAATCGATCCGGAATGACCTGATTAGTGGGGGTAGATGCAACTTTTAAGTCTCTACGACCTTCAGAGAAAAAGTTATTAGCCGAGATAAATTTGCTTTTTTTAGCACTTTGAGCACTTTTCCTAAATGGCACTTCCCAAGGTCCTAGAGCCTCGGGGTTGGTACCAATCGATCCGGAATGACCTGATTAGTGGGGGTAGATGCAACTTCCGAGTCTCTACGGCCTTCAGAGAAAAAGTTATTAGCCGAGATAAATTTGCTTTTTTTAGCACTTTGAGCACTTTTCCTAAATGGCACTTCCCAAGGTCCTAGAGCCTCGGGGTTGGTACCAATCGATCCGGAATGACCTGATTAGTGGGGGTAGATGCAACTTTTAAGTCTCTACGACCTTCAGAGAAAAAGTTATTAGCCGAGATAAATTTGCTTTTTTTAGCACTTTGAGCACTTTTCCTAAATGGCACTTCCCAAGGTCCTAGAGCCTCGGGGTTGGTACCAATCGATCCGGAATGACCTGATTAGTGGGGGTAGATGCAACTTCCGAGTCTCTACGACCTTCAGAGAAAAAGTTATTAGCCGAGATAAATTTGCTTTTTTTAACACTTTGAGCACTTTTCCTAAATGGCACTTCCCAAGGTCCTAGAGCCTCGTGGTTGGTACCAATCGATCCGGAATGACCTGATTAGTGGGGGTAGATGCAACTTTTAAGTCTCTACGACCTTCAGAGAAAAAGTTATTAGCCGAGATAAATTTGCTTTTTTTAGCACTTTGAGCACTTTTCCTAAATGGCACTTCCCAAGGTCCTAGAGCCTCATGGTTGGTACCAATCGATCCGGAATGACCTGATTAGTGGGGGTAGATGCAACTTTTAAGTCTCTACGACCTTCAGAGAAAAAGTTATTAGCCGAGATAAATTTGCTTTTTTTAGCACTTTGAGCACTTTTCCTAAATGGCACTTCCCAAGGTCCTAGAGCCTCGGGGTTGGTACCAATCGATCCGGAATGACCTGATTAGTGGGGGTAGATGCAACTTCCGAGTCTCTACGACCTTCAGAGAAAAAGTTATTAGCCGAGATAAATTTGCTTTTTTTAACACTTTGAGCACTTTTCCTAAATGGCACTTCCCAAGGTCCTAGAGCCTCGTGGTTGGTACCAATCGATCCGGAATGACCTGATTAGTGGGGGTAGATGCAACTTTTAAGTCTCTACGACCTTCAGAGAAAAAGTTATTAGCCGAGATAAATTTGCTTTTTTTTAGCACTTTGAGCACTTTTCCTAAATGGCACTTCCCAAGGTCCTAGAGCCTCGGAGTTGGTACCAATCGATCCGGAATGACCTGATTAGTGGGGGTAGATGCAACTTCCGAGTCTCTACGACCTTCAGAGAAAAAGTTATTAGCCGAGATAAATTTGCTTTTTTTAGCACTTTTCCTAAATTGCACTTCCCAAGGTCCTAGAGCCTCGGGGTTGGTACCAATCGATCCGGAATGACCTGATTAGTGGGGGTAGATGCAACTTCCGAGTCTCTACGGCCTTCAGAGAAAAAGTTATTAGCCGAGATAAATTTGCTTTTTTTAGCACTTTGAGCACTTTTCCTAAATGGCACTTCCCAAGGTCCTAGAGCCTCGTGGTTGGTACCAATCGATCCGGAATGACCTGATTAGTGGGGGTAGATGCAACTTTTAAGTCTCTACGACCTTCAGAGAAAAAGTTATTAGCCGAGATAAATTTGCTTTTTTTTAGCACTTTGAGCACTTTTCCTAAATGGCACTTCCCAAGGTCCTAGAGCCTCGGAGTTGGTACCAATCGATCCGGAATGACCTGATTAGTGGGGGTAGATGCAACTTCCGAGTCTCTACGACCTTCAGAGAAAAAGTTATTAGCCGAGATAAATTTGCTTTTTTTAACACTTTGAGCACTTTTCCTAAATGGCACTTCCCAAGGTCCTAGAGCCTCGTGGTTGGTACCAATCGATCCGGAATGACCTGATTAGTGGGGGTAGATGCAACTTTTAAGTCTCTACGACCTTCAGAGAAAAAGTTATTAGCCGAGATAAATTTGCTTTTTTTTAGCACTTTGAGCACTTTTCCTAAATGGCACTTCCCAAGGTCCTAGAGCCTCGGAGTTGGTACCAATCGATCCGGAATGACCTGATTAGTGGGGGTAGATGCAACTTCCGAGTCTCTACGACCTTCAGAGAAAAAGTTATTAGCCGAGATAAATTTGCTTTTTTTAGCACTTTTCCTAAATTGCACTTCCCAAGGTCCTAGAGCCTCGGGGTTGGTACCAATCGATCCGGAATGACCTGATTAGTGGGGGTAGATGCAACTTCCGAGTCTCTACGGCCTTCAGAGAAAAAGTTATTAGCCGAGATAAATTTGCTTTTTTTAGCACTTTGAGCACTTTTCCTAAATGGCACTTCCCAAGGTCCTAGAGCCTCGTGGTTGGTACCAATCGATCCGGAATGACCTGATTAGTGGGGGTAGATGCAACTTTTAAGTCTCTACGACCTTCAGAGAAAAAGTTATTAGCCGAGATAAATTTGCTTTTTTTTAGCACTTTGAGCACTTTTCCTAAATGGCACTTCCCAAGGTCCTAGAGCCTCGGAGTTGGTACCAATCGATCCGGAATGACCTGATTAGTGGGGGTAGATGCAACTTCCGAGTCTCTACGACCTTCAGAAGGAAAGTTAAGAAATAAAATGTGAAAAAAATAAAAATTGCCATGAGCGGGATTTGAACACTCAACCTTGTGTTCCAAAGGCGGGCGCACTACCACTGCACCACCGCTCCAGCTGAAAACGCATTTTTCAGAAATGGCACTTCCCAAGGTCCTAGAGCCTCGTGGTTGGTACCAATCGATCCGGAATGACCTGATTAGTGGGGGTAGATGCAACTTTTAAGTCTCTACGACCTTCAGAGAAAAAGTTATTAGCCGAGATAAATTTGCTTTTTTTTAGCACTTTGAGCACTTTTCCTAAATGGCACTTCCCAAGGTCCTAGAGCCTCGGAGTTGGTACCAATCGATCCGGAATGACCTGATTAGTGGGGGTAGATGCAACTTCCGAGTCTCTACGACCTTCAGAGAAAAAGTTATTAGCCGAGATAAATTTGCTTTTTTTAGCACTTTTCCTAAATTGCACTTCCCAAGGTCCTAGAGCCTCGGGGTTGGTACCAATCGATCCGGAATGACCTGATTAGTGGGGGTAGATGCAACTTCCGAGTCTCTACGACCTTCAGAGAAAAAGTTATTAGCCGAGATAAATTTGCTTTTTTTAGCACTTTGAGCACTTTTCCTAAATGGCACTTCCCAAGGTCCTAGAGCCTCGTGGTTGGTACCAATCGATCCGGAATGACCTGATTAGTGGGGGTAGATGCAACTTTTAAGTCTCTACGACCTTCAGAGAAAAAGTTATTAGCCGAGATAAATTTGCTTTTTTTTAGCACTTTGAGCACTTTTCCTAAATGGCACTTCCCAAGGTCCTAGAGCCTCGGAGTTGGTACCAATCGATCCGGAATGACCTGATTAGTGGGGGTAGATGCAACTTCCGAGTCTCTACGACCTTCAGAAGGAAAGTTAAGAAATAAAATGTGAAAAAAATAAAAATTGCCATGAGCGGGATTTGAACACTCAACCTTGTGTTCCAAAGGCGGGCGCACTACCACTGCACCACCGCTCCAGCTGAAAACGCATTTTTCAGAAATGGCACTTCCCAAGGTCCTAGAGCCTCGTGGTTGGTACCAATCGATCCGGAATGACCTGATTAGTGGGGGTAGATGCAACTTTTAAGTCTCTACGACCTTCAGAGAAAAAGTTATTAGCCGAGATAAATTTGCTTTTTTTAGCACTTTGAGCACTTTTCCTAAATGGCACTTCCCAAGGTCCTAGAGCCTCGGGGTTGGTACCAATCGATCCGGAATGACCTGATTAGTGGGGGTAGATGCAACTTCCGAGTCTCTACGGCCTTCAGAGAAAAAGTTATTAGCCGAGATAAATTTGCTTTTTTTAGCACTTTGAGCACTTTTCCTAAATGGCACTTCCCAAGGTCCTAGAGCCTCGTGGTTGGTACCAATCGATCCGGAATGACCTGATTAGTGGGGGTAGATGCAACTTCCGAGTCTCTACGACCTTCAGAAGGAAAGTTAAGAAATAAAATGTGAAAAAAATAAAAATTGCCATGAGCGGGATTTGAACACTCAACCTTGTGTTCCAAAGGCGGGCGCACTACCACTGCACCACCGCTCCAGCTGAAAACGCATTTTTCAGAAATGGCACTTCCCAAGGTCCTAGAGCCTCGTGGTTGGTACCAATCGATCCGGAATGACCTGATTAGTGGGGGTAGATGCAACTTTTAAGTCTCTACGACCTTCAGAGAAAAAGTTATTAGCCGAGATAAATTTGCTTTTTTTTAGCACTTTGAGCACTTTTCCTAAATGGCACTTCCCAAGGTCCTAGAGCCTCGGAGTTGGTACCAATCGATCCGGAATGACCTGATTAGTGGGGGTAGATGCAACTTCCGAGTCTCTACGACCTTCAGAGAAAAAGTTATTAGCCGAGATAAATTTGCTTTTTTTAGCACTTTTCCTAAATTGCACTTCCCAAGGTCCTAGAGCCTCGGGGTTGGTACCAATCGATCCGGAATGACCTGATTAGTGGGGGTAGATGCAACTTCCGAGTCTCTACGACCTTCAGAGAAAAAGTTATTAGCCGAGATAAATTTGCTTTTTTTAGCACTTTGAGCACTTTTCCTAAATGGCACTTCCCAAGGTCCTAGAGCCTCGTGGTTGGTACCAATCGATCCGGAATGACCTGATTAGTGGGGGTAGATGCAACTTTTAAGTCTCTACGACCTTCAGAGAAAAAGTTATTAGCCGAGATAAATTTGCTTTTTTTTAGCACTTTGAGCACTTTTCCTAAATGGCACTTCCCAAGGTCCTAGAGCCTCGGAGTTGGTACCAATCGATCCGGAATGACCTGATTAGTGGGGGTAGATGCAACTTCCGAGTCTCTACGACCTTCAGAAGGAAAGTTAAGAAATAAAATGTGAAAAAAATAAAAATTGCCATGAGCGGGATTTGAACACTCAACCTTGTGTTCCAAAGGCGGGCGCACTACCACTGCACCACCGCTCCAGCTGAAAACGCATTTTTCAGAAATGGCACTTCCCAAGGTCCTAGAGCCTCGTGGTTGGTACCAATCGATCCGGAATGACCTGATTAGTGGGGGTAGATGCAACTTTTAAGTCTCTACGACCTTCAGAGAAAAAGTTATTAGCCGAGATAAATTTGCTTTTTTTAGCACTTTGAGCACTTTTCCTAAATGGCACTTCCCAAGGTCCTAGAGCCTCGGGGTTGGTACCAATCGATCCGGAATGACCTGATTAGTGGGGGTAGATGCAACTTCCGAGTCTCTACGGCCTTCAGAGAAAAAGTTATTAGCCGAGATAAATTTGCTTTTTTTAGCACTTTGAGCACTTTTCCTAAATGGCACTTCCCAAGGTCCTAGAGCCTCGTGGTTGGTACCAATCGATCCGGAATGACCTGATTAGTGGGGGTAGATGCAACTTTTAAGTCTCTACGACCTTCAGAGAAAAAGTTATTAGCCGAGATAAATTTGCTTTTTTTTAGCACTTTGAGCACTTTTCCTAAATGGCACTTCCCAAGGTCCTAGAGCCTCGGAGTTGGTACCAATCGATCCGGAATGACCTGATTAGTGGGGGTAGATGCAACTTCCGAGTCTCTACGACCTTCAGAGAAAAAGTTATTAGCCGAGATAAATTTGCTTTTTTTAGCACTTTTCCTAAATTGCACTTCCCAAGGTCCTAGAGCCTCGGGGTTGGTACCAATCGATCCGGAATGACCTGATTAGTGGGGGTAGATGCAACTTCCGAGTCTCTACGACCTTCAGAGAAAAAGTTATTAGCCGAGATAAATTTGCTTTTTTTAGCACTTTGAGCACTTTTCCTAAATGGCACTTCCCAAGGTCCTAGAGCCTCGTGGTTGGTACCAATCGATCCGGAATGACCTGATTAGTGGGGGTAGATGCAACTTTTAAGTCTCTACGACCTTCAGAGAAAAAGTTATTAGCCGAGATAAATTTGCTTTTTTTTAGCACTTTGAGCACTTTTCCTAAATGGCACTTCCCAAGGTCCTAGAGCCTCGGAGTTGGTACCAATCGATCCGGAATGACCTGATTAGTGGGGGTAGATGCAACTTCCGAGTCTCTACGACCTTCAGAAGGAAAGTTAAGAAATAAAATGTGAAAAAAATAAAAATTGCCATGAGCGGGATTTGAACACTCAACCTTGTGTTCCAAAGGCGGGCGCACTACCACTGCACCACCGCTCCAGCTGAAAACGCATTTTTCAGAAATGGCACTTCCCAAGGTCCTAGAGCCTCGTGGTTGGTACCAATCGATCCGGAATGACCTGATTAGTGGGGGTAGATGCAACTTTTAAGTCTCTACGACCTTCAGAGAAAAAGTTATTAGCCGAGATAAATTTGCTTTTTTTAGCACTTTGAGCACTTTTCCTAAATGGCACTTCCCAAGGTCCTAGAGCCTCGGGGTTGGTACCAATCGATCCGGAATGACCTGATTAGTGGGGGTAGATGCAACTTCCGAGTCTCTACGGCCTTCAGAGAAAAAGTTATTAGCCGAGATAAATTTGCTTTTTTTAGCACTTTGAGCACTTTTCCTAAATGGCACTTCCCAAGGTCCTAGAGCCTCGTGGTTGGTACCAATCGATCCGGAATGACCTGATTAGTGGGGGTAGATGCAACTTTTAAGTCTCTACGACCTTCAGAGAAAAAGTTATTAGCCGAGATAAATTTGCTTTTTTTTAGCACTTTGAGCACTTTTCCTAAATGGCACTTCCCAAGGTCCTAGAGCCTCGGAGTTGGTACCAATCGATCCGGAATGACCTGATTAGTGGGGGTAGATGCAACTTCCGAGTCTCTACGACCTTCAGAAGGAAAGTTAAGAAATAAAATGTGAAAAAAATAAAAATTGCCATGAGCGGGATTTGAACACTCAACCTTGTGTTCCAAAGGCGGGCGCACTACCACTGCACCACCGCTCCAGCTGAAAATGCATTTTTCAGAAATGGCACTTCCCAAGGTCCTAGAGCCTCGTGGTTGGTACCAATCGATCCGGAATGACCTGATTAGTGGGGGTAGATGCAACTTTTAAGTCTCTACGACCTTCAGAGAAAAAGTTATTAGCCGAGATAAATTTGCTTTTTTTAGCACTTTGAGCACTTTTCCTAAATGGCACTTCCCAAGGTCCTAGAGCCTCGGGGTTGGTACCAATCGATCCGGAATGACCTGATTAGTGGGGGTAGATGCAACTTCCGAGTCTCTACGGCCTTCAGAGAAAAAGTTATTAGCCGAGATAAATTTGCTTTTTTTAGCACTTTGAGCACTTTTCCTAAATGGCACTTCCCAAGGTCCTAGAGCCTCGTGGTTGGTACCAATCGATCCGGAATGACCTGATTAGTGGGGGTAGATGCAACTTTTAAGTCTCTACGACCTTCAGAGAAAAAGTTATTAGCCGAGATAAATTTGCTTTTTTTTAGCACTTTGAGCACTTTTCCTAAATGGCACTTCCCAAGGTCCTAGAGCCTCGGAGTTGGTACCAATCGATCCGGAATGACCTGATTAGTGGGGGTAGATGCAACTTCCGAGTCTCTACGACCTTCAGAAGGAAAGTTAAGAAATAAAATGTGAAAAAAATAAAAATTGCCATGAGCGGGATTTGAACACTCAACCTTGTGTTCCAAAGGCGGGCGCACTACCACTGCACCACCGCTCCAGCTGAAAATGCATTTTTCAGAAATGGCACTTCCCAAGGTCCTAGAGCCTCGTGGTTGGTACCAATCGATCCGGAATGACCTGATTAGTGGGGGTAGATGCAACTTTTAAGTCTCTACGACCTTCAGAGAAAAAGTTATTAGCCGAGATAAATTTGCTTTTTTTAGCACTTTGAGCACTTTTCCTAAATGGCACTTCCCAAGGTCCTAGAGCCTCGGGGTTGGTACCAATCGATCCGGAATGACCTGATTAGTGGGGGTAGATGCAACTTCCGAGTCTCTACGGCCTTCAGAGAAAAAGTTATTAGCCGAGATAAATTTGCTTTTTTTAGCACTTTGAGCACTTTTCCTAAATGGCACTTCCCAAGGTCCTAGAGCCTCGTGGTTGGTACCAATCGATCCGGAATGACCTGATTAGTGGGGGTAGATGCAACTTTTAAGTCTCTACGACCTTCAGAGAAAAAGTTATTAGCCGAGATAAATTTGCTTTTTTTTAGCACTTTGAGCACTTTTCCTAAATGGCACTTCCCAAGGTCCTAGAGCCTCGGAGTTGGTACCAATCGATCCGGAATGACCTGATTAGTGGGGGTAGATGCAACTTCCGAGTCTCTACGACCTTCAGAAGGAAAGTTAAGAAATAAAATGTGAAAAAAATAAAAATTGCCATGAGCGGGATTTGAACACTCAACCTTGTGTTCCAAAGGCGGGCGCACTACCACTGCACCACCGCTCCAGCTGAAAACGCATTTTTCAGAAATGGCACTTCCCAAGGTCCTAGAGCCTCGTGGTTGGTACCAATCGATCCGGAATGACCTGATTAGTGGGGGTAGATGCAACTTTTAAGTCTCTACGACCTTCAGAGAAAAAGTTATTAGCCGAGATAAATTTGCTTTTTTTTAGCACTTTGAGCACTTTTCCTAAATGGCACTTCCCAAGGTCCTAGAGCCTCGGAGTTGGTACCAATCGATCCGGAATGACCTGATTAGTGGGGGTAGATGCAACTTCCGAGTCTCTACGACCTTCAGAGAAAAAGTTATTAGCCGAGATAAATTTGCTTTTTTTAGCACTTTTCCTAAATGGCACTTCCCAAGGTCCTAGAGCCTCGTGGTTGGTACCAATCGATCCGGAATGACCTGATTAGTGGGGGTAGATGCAACTTTTAAGTCTCTACGACCTTCAGAGAAAAAGTTATTAGCCGAGATAAATTTGCTTTTTTTTAGCACTTTGAGCACTTTTCCTAAATGGCACTTCCCAAGGTCCTAGAGCCTCGGAGTTGGTACCAATCGATCCGGAATGACCTGATTAGTGGGGGTAGATGCAACTTCCGAGTCTCTACGACCTTCAGAAGGAAAGTTAAGAAATAAAATGTGAAAAAAATAAAAATTGCCATGAGCGGGATTTGAACACTCAACCTTGTGTTCCAAAGGCGGGCGCACTACCACTGCACCACCGCTCCAGCTGAAAACGCATTTTTCAGAAATGGCACTTCCCAAGGTCCTAGAGCCTCGTGGTTGGTACCAATCGATCCGGAATGACCTGATTAGTGGGGGTAGATGCAACTTTTAAGTCTCTACGACCTTCAGAGAAAAAGTTATTAGCCGAGATAAATTTGCTTTTTTTAGCACTTTGAGCACTTTTCCTAAATTGCACTTCCCAAGGTCCTAGAGCCTCGGGGTTGGTACCAATCGATCCGGAATGACCTGATTAGTGGGGGTAGATGCAACTTCCGAGTCTCTACGACCTTCAGAAGGAAAGTTAAGAAATAAAATGTGAAAAAAATAAAAATTGCCATGAGCGGGATTTGAACACTCAACCTTGTGTTCCAAAGGCGGGCGCACTACCACTGCACCACCGCTCCAGCTGAAAACGCATTTTTGAGAAATGGCACTTCCCAAGGTCCTAGAGCCTAGTGGTTGGTACCAATCAATCCGGAATGACCTGATTAGTGGGGGTAGATGCAACTTTTAAGTCTCTACGACCTTCAGAGAAAAAGTTATTAGCCGAGATAAATTTGCTTTTTTTAGCACTTTGAGCACTTTTCCTAAATGGCACTTCCCAAGGTCCTAGAGCCTCGGGGTTGGTACCAATCGATCCGGAATGACCTGATTAGTGGGGGTAGATGCAACTTTTAAGTCTCTACGACCTTCAGAGAAAAAGTTATTAGCCGAGATAAATTTGCTTTTTTTTAGCACTTTGAGCACTTTTCCTAAATGGCACTTCCCAAGGTCCTAGAGCCTCGTGGTTGGTACCAATCGATCCGGAATGACCTGATTAGTGGGGGTAGATGCAACTTTTAAGTCTCTACGACCTTCAGAGAAAAAGTTATTAGCCGAGATAAATTTGCTTTTTTTTAGCACTTTGAGCACTTTTCCTAAATGGCACTTCCCAAGGTCCTAGAGCCTCGGAGTTGGTACCAATCGATCCGGAATGACCTGATTAGTGGGGGTAGATGCAACTTCCGAGTCTCTACGACCTTCAGAAGGAAAGTTAAGAAATAAAATGTGAAAAAAATAAAAATTGCCATGAGCGGGATTTGAACACTCAACCTTGTGTTCCAAAGGCGGGCGCACTACCACTGCACCACCGCTCCAGCTGAAAACGCATTTTTGAGAAATGGCACTTCCCAAGGTCCTAGAGCCTCGTGGTTGGTACCAATCGATCCGGAATGACCTGATTAGTGGGGGTAGATGCAACTTTTAAGTCTCTACGACCTTCAGAGAAAAAGTTATTAGCCGAGATAAATTTGCTTTTTTTTAGCACTTTGAGCACTTTTCCTAAATGGCACTTCCCAAGGTCCTAGAGCCTCGGAGTTGGTACCAATCGATCCGGAATGACCTGATTAGTGGGGGTAGATGCAACTTCCGAGTCTCTACGACCTTCAGAAGGAAAGTTAAGAAATAAAATGTGAAAAAAATAAAAATTGCCATGAGCGGGATTTGAACACTCAACCTTGTGTTCCAAAGGCGGGCGCACTACCACTGCACCACCGCTCCAGCTGAAAACGCATTTTTCAGAAATGGCACTTCCCAAGGTCCTAGAGCCTCGTGGTTGGTACCAATCGATCCGGAATGACCTGATTAGTGGGGGTAGATGCAACTTTTAAGTCTCTACGACCTTCAGAGAAAAAGTTATTAGCCGAGATAAATTTGCTTTTTTTAGCACTTTGAGCACTTTTCCTAAATGGCACTTCCCAAGGTCCTAGAGCCTCGGGGTTGGTACCAATCGATCCGGAATGACCTGATTAGTGGGGGTAGATGCAACTTCCGAGTCTCTACGGCCTTCAGAGAAAAAGTTATTAGCCGAGATAAATTTGCTTTTTTTAGCACTTTGAGCACTTTTCCTAAATGGCACTTCCCAAGGTCCTAGAGCCTCGTGGTTGGTACCAATCGATCCGGAATGACCTGATTAGTGGGGGTAGATGCAACTTCCGAGTCTCTACGACCTTCAGAAGGAAAGTTAAGAAATAAAATGTGAAAAAAATAAAAATTGCCATGAGCGGGATTTGAACACTCAACCTTGTGTTCCAAAGGCGGGCGCACTACCACTGCACCACCGCTCCAGCTGAAAACGCATTTTTGAGAAATGGCACTTCCCAAGGTCCTAGAGCCTCGTGGTTGGTACCAATCGATCCGGAATGACCTGATTAGTGGGGGTAGATGCAACTTTTAAGTCTCTACGACCTTCAGAGAAAAAGTTATTAGCCGAGATAAATTTGCTTTTTTTAGCACTTTGAGCACTTTTCCTAAATGGCACTTCCCAAGGTCCTAGAGCCTCGGGGTTGGTACCAATCGATCCGGAATGACCTGATTAGTGGGGGTAGATGCAACTTCCGAGTCTCTACGGCCTTCAGAGAAAAAGTTATTAGCCGAGATAAATTTGCTTTTTTTAGCACTTTGAGCACTTTTCCTAAATGGCACTTCCCAAGGTCCTAGAGCCTCGTGGTTGGTACCAATCGATCCGGAATGACCTGATTAGTGGGGGTAGATGCAACTTTTAAGTCTCTACGACCTTCAGAGAAAAAGTTATTAGCCGAGATAAATTTGCTTTTTTTTAGCACTTTGAGCACTTTTCCTAAATGGCACTTCCCAAGGTCCTAGAGCCTCGGAGTTGGTACCAATCGATCCGGAATGACCTGATTAGTGGGGGTAGATGCAACTTCCGAGTCTCTACGACCTTCAGAAGGAAAGTTAAGAAATAAAATGTGAAAAAAATAAAAATTGCCATGAGCGGGATTTGAACACTCAACCTTGTGTTCCAAAGGCGGGCGCACTACCACTGCACCACCGCTCCAGCTGAAAACGCATTTTTCAGAAATGGCACTTCCCAAGGTCCTAGAGCCTCGTGGTTGGTACCAATCGATCCGGAATGACCTGATTAGTGGGGGTAGATGCAACTTTTAAGTCTCTACGACCTTCAGAGAAAAAGTTATTAGCCGAGATAAATTTGCTTTTTTTTAGCACTTTGAGCACTTTTCCTAAATGGCACTTCCCAAGGTCCTAGAGCCTCGGAGTTGGTACCAATCGATCCGGAATGACCTGATTAGTGGGGGTAGATGCAACTTCCGAGTCTCTACGACCTTCAGAAGGAAAGTTAAGAAATAAAATGTGAAAAAAATAAAAATTGCCATGAGCGGGATTTGAACACTCAACCTTGTGTTCCAAAGGCGGGCGCACTACCACTGCACCACCGCTCCAGCTGAAAACGCATTTTTCAGAAATGGCACTTCCCAAGGTCCTAGAGCCTCGTGGTTGGTACCAATCGATCCGGAATGACCTGATTAGTGGGGGTAGATGCAACTTTTAAGTCTCTACGACCTTCAGAGAAAAAGTTATTAGCCGAGATAAATTTGCTTTTTTTTAGCACTTTGAGCACTTTTCCTAAATGGCACTTCCCAAGGTCCTAGAGCCTCGGAGTTGGTACCAATCGATCCGGAATGACCTGATTAGTGGGGGTAGATGCAACTTCCGAGTCTCTACGGCCTTCAGAGAAAAAGTTATTAGCCGAGATAAATTTGCTTTTTTTAGCACTTTGAGCACTTTTCCTAAATGGCACTTCCCAAGGTCCTAGAGCCTCGTGGTTGGTACCAATCGATCCGGAATGACCTGATTAGTGGGGGTAGATGCAACTTCCGAGTCTCTACGACCTTCAGAAGGAAAGTTAAGAAATAAAATGTGAAAAAAATAAAAATTGCCATGAGCGGGATTTGAACACTCAACCTTGTGTTCCAAAGGCGGGCGCACTACCACTGCACCACCGCTCCAGCTGAAAACGCATTTTTGAGAAATGGCACTTCCCAAGGTCCTAGAGCCTCGTGGTTGGTACCAATCGATCCGGAATGACCTGATTAGTGGGGGTAGATGCAACTTTTAAGTCTCTACGACCTTCAGAGAAAAAGTTATTAGCCGAGATAAATTTGCTTTTTTTAGCACTTTGAGCACTTTTCCTAAATGGCACTTCCCAAGGTCCTAGAGCCTCGGGGTTGGTACCAATCGATCCGGAATGACCTGATTAGTGGGGGTAGATGCAACTTCCGAGTCTCTACGGCCTTCAGAGAAAAAGTTATTAGCCGAGATAAATTTGCTTTTTTTAGCACTTTGAGCACTTTTCCTAAATGGCACTTCCCAAGGTCCTAGAGCCTCGTGGTTGGTACCAATCGATCCGGAATGACCTGATTAGTGGGGGTAGATGCAACTTTTAAGTCTCTACGACCTTCAGAGAAAAAGTTATTAGCCGAGATAAATTTGCTTTTTTTTAGCACTTTGAGCACTTTTCCTAAATGGCACTTCCCAAGGTCCTAGAGCCTCGGAGTTGGTACCAATCGATCCGGAATGACCTGATTAGTGGGGGTAGATGCAACTTCCGAGTCTCTACGACCTTCAGAAGGAAAGTTAAGAAATAAAATGTGAAAAAAATAAAAATTGCCATGAGCGGGATTTGAACACTCAACCTTGTGTTCCAAAGGCGGGCGCACTACCACTGCACCACCGCTCCAGCTGAAAACGCATTTTTCAGAAATGGCACTTCCCAAGGTCCTAGAGCCTCGTGGTTGGTACCAATCGATCCGGAATGACCTGATTAGTGGGGGTAGATGCAACTTTTAAGTCTCTACGACCTTCAGAGAAAAAGTTATTAGCCGAGATAAATTTGCTTTTTTTTAGCACTTTGAGCACTTTTCCTAAATGGCACTTCCCAAGGTCCTAGAGCCTCGGAGTTGGTACCAATCGATCCGGAATGACCTGATTAGTGGGGGTAGATGCAACTTCCGAGTCTCTACGACCTTCAGAAGGAAAGTTAAGAAATAAAATGTGAAAAAAATAAAAATTGCCATGAGCGGGATTTGAACACTCAACCTTGTGTTCCAAAGGCGGGCGCACTACCACTGCACCACCGCTCCAGCTGAAAACGCATTTTTGAGAAATGGCACTTCCCAAGGTCCTAGAGCCTCGTGGTTGGTACCAATCGATCCGGAATGACCTGATTAGTGGGGGTAGATGCAACTTTTAAGTCTCTACGACCTTCAGAGAAAAAGTTATTAGCCGAGATAAATTTGCTTTTTTTTAGCACTTTGAGCACTTTTCCTAAATGGCACTTCCCAAGGTCCTAGAGCCTCGGAGTTGGTACCAATCGATCCGGAATGACCTGATTAGTGGGGGTAGATGCAACTTCCGAGTCTCTACGACCTTCAGAAGGAAAGTTAAGAAATAAAATGTGAAAAAAATAAAAATTGCCATGAGCGGGATTTGAACACTCAACCTTGTGTTCCAAAGGCGGGCGCACTACCACTGCACCACCGCTCCAGCTGAAAACGCATTTTTCAGAAATGGCACTTCCCAAGGTCCTAGAGCCTCGTGGTTGGTACCAATCGATCCGGAATGACCTGATTAGTGGGGGTAGATGCAACTTTTAAGTCTCTACGACCTTCAGAGAAAAAGTTATTAGCCGAGATAAATTTGCTTTTTTTAGCACTTTGAGCACTTTTCCTAAATTGCACTTCCCAAGGTCCTAGAGCCTCGGGGTTGGTACCAATCGATCCGGAATGACCTGATTAGTGGGGGTAGATGCAACTTCCGAGTCTCTACGACCTTCAGAAGGAAAGTTAAGAAATAAAATGTGAAAAAAATAAAAATTGCCATGAGCGGGATTTGAACACTCAACCTTGTGTTCCAAAGGCGGGCGCACTACCACTGCACCACCGCTCCAGCTGAAAACGCATTTTTGAGAAATGGCACTTCCCAAGGTCCTAGAGCCTCGTGGTTGGTACCAATCGATCCGGAATGACCTGATTAGTGGGGGTAGATGCAACTTTTAAGTCTCTACGACCTTCAGAGAAAAAGTTATTAGCCGAGATAAATTTGCTTTTTTTAGCACTTTGAGCACTTTTCCTAAATGGCACTTCCCAAGGTCCTAGAGCCTCGGGGTTGGTACCAATCGATCCGGAATGACCTGATTAGTGGGGGTAGATGCAACTTTTAAGTCTCTACGACCTTCAGAGAAAAAGTTATTAGCCGAGATAAATTTGCTTTTTTTTAGCACTTTGAGCACTTTTCCTAAATGGCACTTCCCAAGGTCCTAGAGCCTCGTGGTTGGTACCAATCGATCCGGAATGACCTGATTAGTGGGGGTAGATGCAACTTTTAAGTCTCTACGACCTTCAGAGAAAAAGTTATTAGCCGAGATAAATTTGCTTTTTTTTAGCACTTTGAGCACTTTTCCTAAATGGCACTTCCCACGGTCCTAGAGCCTCGGAGTTGGTACCAATCGATCCGGAATGACCTGATTAGTGGGGGTAGATGCAACTTCCGAGTCTCTACGACCTTCAGAGAAAAAGTTATTAGCCGAGATAAATTTGCTTTTTTTAGCACTTTGAGCACTTTTCCTAAATTGCACTTCCCAAGGTCCTAGAGCCTCGGGGTTGGTACCAATCGATCCGGAATGACCTGATTAGTGGGGGTAGATGCAACTTCCGAGTCTCTACGGCCTTCAGAGAAAAAGTTATTAGCCGAGATAAATTTGCTTTTTTTAGCACTTTGAGCACTTTTCCTAAATGGCACTTCCCAAGGTCCTAGAGCCTCGTGGTTGGTACCAATCGATCCGGAATGACCTGATTACTGGGGGTAGATGCAACTTTTAAGTCTCTACGACCTTCAGAGAAAAAGTTATTAGCCGAGATAAATTTGCTTTTTTTTAGCACTTTGAGCACTTTTCCTAAATGGCACTTCCCAAGGTCCTAGAGCCTCGGAGTTGGTACCAATCGATCCGGAATGACCTGATTAGTGGGGGTAGATGCAACTTCCGAGTCTCTACGACCTTCAGAAGGAAAGTTAAGAAATAAAATGTGAAAAAAATAAAAATTGCCATGAGCGGGATTTGAACACTCAACCTTGTGTTCCAAAGGCGGGCGCACTACCACTGCACCACCGCTCCAGCTGAAAACGCATTTTTCAGAAATGGCACTTCCCAAGGTCCTAGAGCCTCGTGGTTGGTACCAATCGATCCGGAATGACCTGATTAGTGGGGGTAGATGCAACTTTTAAGTCTCTACGACCTTCAGAGAAAAAGTTATTAGCCGAGATAAATTTGCTTTTTTTAGCACTTTGAGCACTTTTCCTAAATGGCACTTCCCAAGGTCCTAGAGCCTCGGGGTTGGTACCAATCGATCCGGAATGACCTGATTAGTGGGGGTAGATGCAACTTCCGAGTCTCTACGACCTTCAGAGAAAAAGTTATTAGCCGAGATAAATTTGCTTTTTTTAACACTTTGAGCACTTTTCCTAAATGGCACTTCCCAAAGTCCTAGAGCCTCGTGGTTGGTACCAATCGATCCGGAATGACCTGATTAGTGGGGGTAGATGCAACTTTTAAGTCTCTACGACCTTCAGAGAAAAAGTTATTAGCCGAGATAAATTTGCTTTTTTTTAGCACTTTGAGCACTTTTCCTAAATGGCACTTTCCAAGGTCCTAGAGCCTCGGAGTTGGTACCAATCGATCCGGAATGACCTGATTAGTGGGGGTAGATGCAACTTCCGAGTCTCTACGACCTTCAGAGAAAAAGTTATTAGCCGAGATAAATTTGCTTTTTTTAGCACTTTTCCTAAATTGCACTTCCCAAGGTCCTAGAGCCTCGGGGTTGGTACCAATCGATCCGGAATGACCTGATTAGTGGGGGTAGATGCAACTTCCGAGTCTCTACGGCCTTCAGAGAAAAAGTTATTAGCCGAGATACATTTGCTTTTTTTAGCACTTTGAGCACTTTTCCTAAATGGCACTTCCCAAGGTCCTAGAGCCTCGTGGTTGGTACCAATCGATCCGGAATGACCTGATTAGTGGGGGTAGATGCAACTTTTAAGTCTCTACGACCTTCAGAGAAAAAGTTATTAGCCGAGATAAATTTGCTTTTTTTTAGCACTTTGAGCACTTTTCCTAAATGGCACTTCCCAAGGTCCTAGAGCCTCGGAGTTGGTACCAATCGATCCGGAATGACCTGATTAGTGGGGGTAGATGCAACTTCCGAGTCTCTACGACCTTCAGAAGGAAAGTTAAGAAATAAAATGTGAAAAAAATAAAAATTGCCATGAGCGGGATTTGAACACTCAACCTTGTGTTCCAAAGGCGGGCGCACTACCACTGCACCACCGCTCCAGCTGAAAACGCATTTTTCAGAAATGGCACTTCCCAAGGTCCTAGAGCCTCGTGGTTGGTACCAATCGATCCGGAATGACCTGATTAGTGGGGGTAGATGCAACTTTTAAGTCTCTACGACCTTCAGAGAAAAAGTTATTAGCCGAGATAAATTTGCTTTTTTTAGCACTTTGAGCACTTTTCCTAAATGGCACTTCCCAAGGTCCTAGAGCCTCGTGGTTGGTACCAATCGATCCGGAATGACCTGATTAGTGGGGGTAGATGCAACTTTTAAGTCTCTACGACCTTCAGAGAAAAAGTTATTAGCCGAGATAAATTTGCTTTTTTTAGCACTTTGAGCACTTTTCCTAAATGGCACTTCCCAAGGACCTAGAGCCTCGGGGTTGGTACCAATCGATCCGGAATGACCTGATTAGTGGGGGTAGATGCAACTTTTAAGTCTCTACGACCTTCAGAGAAAAAGTTATTAGCCGAGATAAATTTGCTTTTTTTTAGCACTTTGAGCACTTTTCCTAAATGGCACTTCCCAAGGTCCTAGAGCCTCGGAGTTGGTACCAATCGATCCGGAATGACCTGATTAGTGGGGGTAGATGCAACTTCCGAGTCTCTACGACCTTCAGAAGGAAAGTTAAGAAATAAAATGTGAAAAAAATAAAAATTGCCATGAGCGGGATTTGAACACTCAACCTTGTGTTCCAAAGGCGGGCGCACTACCACTGCACCACCGCTCCAGCTGAAAACGCATTTTTCAGAAATGGCACTTCCCAAGGTCCTAGAGCCTCGTGGTTGGTACCAATCGATCCGGAATGACCTGATTAGTGGGGGTAGATGCAACTTCCGAGTCTCTACGACCTTCAGAGAAAAAGTTATTAGCCGAGATAAATTTGCTTTTTTTAGCACTTTGAGCACTTTTCCTAAATGGCACTTCCCAAGGTCCTAGAGCCTCGGGGTTGGTACCAATCGATCCGGAATGACCTGATTAGTGGGGGTAGATGCAACTTTTAAGTCTCTACGACCTTCAGAGAAAAAGTTATTAGCCGAGATAAATTTGCTTTTTTTTAGCACTTTGAGCACTTTTCCTAAATGGCACTTCCCAAGGTCCTAGAGCCTCGGAGTTGGTACCAATCGATCCGGAATGACCTGATTAGTGGGGGTAGATGCAACTTCCGAGTCTCTACGACCTTCAGAAGGAAAGTTAAGAAATAAAATGTGAAAAAAATAAAAATTGCCATGAGCGGGATTTGAACACTCAACCTTGTGTTCCAAAGGCGGGCGCACTACCACTGCACCACCGCTCCAGCTGAAAACGCATTTTTCAGAAATGGCACTTCCCAAGGTCCTAGAGCCTCGTGGTTGGTACCAATCGATCCGGAATGACCTGATTAGTGGGGGTAGATGCAACTTTTAAGTCTCTACGACCTTCAGAGAAAAAGTTATTAGCCGAGATAAATTTGCTTTTTTTAGCACTTTGAGCACTTTTCCTAAATTGCACTTCCCAAGGTCCTAGAGCCTCGGGGTTGGTACCAATCGATCCGGAATGACCTGATTAGTGGGGGTAGATGCAACTTCCGAGTCTCTACGACCTTCAGAAGGAAAGTTAAGAAATAAAATGTGAAAAAAATAAAAATTGCCATGAGCGGGATTTGAACACTCAACCTTGTGTTCCAAAGGCGGGCGCACTACCACTGCACCACCGCTCCAGCTGAAAACGCATTTTTCAGAAATGGCACTTCCCAAGGTCCTAGAGCCTCGTGGTTGGTACCAATCGATCCGGAATGACCTGATTAGTGGGGGTAGATGCAACTTTTAAGTCTCTACGACCTTCAGAGAAAAAGTTATTAGCCGAGATAAATTTGCTTTTTTTAGCACTTTGAGCACTTTTCCTAAATGGCACTTCCCAAGGTCCTAGAGCCTCGGGGTTGGTACCAATCGATCCGGAATGACCTGATTAGTGGGGGTAGATGCAACTTCCGAGTCTCTACGACCTTCAGAGAAAAAGTTATTAGCCGAGATAAATTTGCTTTTTTTAACACTTTGAGCACTTTTCCTAAATGGCACTTCCCAAGGTCCTAGAGCCTCGTGGTTGGTACCAATCGATCCGGAATGACCTGATTAGTGGGGGTAGATGCAACTTTTAAGTCTCTACGACCTTCAGAGAAAAAGTTATTAGCCGAGATAAATTTGCTTTTTTTTAGCACTTTGAGCACTTTTCCTAAATGGCACTTCCCAAGGTCCTAGAGCCTCGGAGTTGGTACCAATCGATCCGGAATGACCTGATTAGTGGGGGTAGATGCAACTTCCGAGTCTCTACGACCTTCAGAGAAAAAGTTATTAGCCGAGATAAATTTGCTTTTTTTAGCACTTTGAGCACTTTTCCTAAATTGCACTTCCCAAGGTCCTAGAGCCTCGGGGTTGGTACCAATCGATCCGGAATGACCTGATTAGTGGGGGTAGATGCAACTTCCGAGTCTCTACGGCCTTCAGAGAAAAAGTTATTAGCCGAGATAAATTTGCTTTTTTTAGCACTTTGAGCACTTTTCCTAAATGGCACTTCCCAAGGTCCTAGAGCCTCGTGGTTGGTACCAATCGATCCGGAATGACCTGATTAGTGGGGGTAGATGCAACTTTTAAGTCTCTACGACCTTCAGAGAAAAAGTTATTAGCCGAGATAAATTTGCTTTTTTTTAGCACTTTGAGCACTTTTCCTAAATGGCACTTCCCAAGGTCCTAGAGCCTCGGAGTTGGTACCAATCGATCCGGAATGACCTGATTAGTGGGGGTAGATGCAACTTCCGAGTCTCTACGACCTTCAGAAGGAAAGTTAAGAAATAAAATGTGAAAAAAATAAAAATTGCCATGAGCGGGATTTGAACACTCAACCTTGTGTTCCAAAGGCGGGCGCACTACCACTGCACCACCGCTCCAGCTGAAAACGCATTTTTCAGAAATGGCACTTCCCAAGGTCCTAGAGCCTCGTGGTTGGTACCAATCGATCCGGAATGACCTGATTAGTGGGGGTAGATGCAACTTTTAAGTCTCTACGACCTTCAGAGAAAAAGTTATTAGCCGAGATAAATTTGCTTTTTTTAGCACTTTGAGCACTTTTCCTAAATGGCACTTCCCAAGGTCCTAGAGCCTCGTGGTTTGTACCAATCGATCCGGAATGACCTGATTAGTGGGGGTAGATGCAACTTTTAAGTCTCTACGACCTTCAGAGAAAAAGTTATTAGCCGAGATAAATTTGCTTTTTTTAGCACTTTGAGCACTTTTCCTAAATGGCACTTCCCAAGGACCTAGAGCCTCGGGGTTGGTACCAATCGATCCGGAATGACCTGATTAGTGGGGGTAGATGCAACTTTTAAGTCTCTACGACCTTCAGAGAAAAAGTTATTAGCCGAGATAAATTTGCTTTTTTTAGCACTTTGAGCACTTTTCCTAAATGGCACTTCCCAAGGTCCTAGAGCCTCGTGGTTTGTACCAATCGATCCGGAATGACCTGATTAGTGGGGGTAGATGCAACTTTTAAGTCTCTACGACCTTCAGAGAAAAAGTTATTATTCGAGATAAATTTGCTTTTTTTAGCACTTTGAGCACTTTTCCTAAATGGCACTTCCCAAGGACCTAGAGCCTCGGGGTTGGTACCAATCGATCCGGAATGACCTGATTAGTGGGGGTAGATGCAACTTTTAAGTCTCTACGACCTTCAGAGAAAAAGTTATTAGCCGAGATAAATTTGCTTTTTTTTAGCACTTTGAGCACTTTTCCTAAATGGCACTTCCCAAGGTCCTAGAGCCTCGGAGTTGGTACCAATCGATCCGGAATGACCTGATTAGTGGGGGTAGATGCAACTTCCGAGTCTCTACGACCTTCAGAAGGAAAGTTAAGAAATAAAATGTGAAAAAAATAAAAATTGCCATGAGCGGGATTTGAACACTCAACCTTGTGTTCCAAAGGCGGGCGCACTACCACTGCACCACCGCTCCAGCTGAAAACGCATTTTTCAGAAATGGCACTTCCCAAGGTCCTAGAGCCTCGTGGTTGGTACCAATCGATCCGGAATGACCTGATTAGTGGGGGTAGATGCAACTTCCGAGTCTCTACGACCTTCAGAGAAAAAGTTATTAGCCGAGATAAATTTGCTTTTTTTAGCACTTTGAGCACTTTTCCTAAATGGCACTTCCCAAGGTCCTAGAGCCTCGGGGTTGGTACCAATCGATCCGGAATGACCTGATTAGTGGGGGTAGATGCAACTTTTAAGTCTCTACGACCTTCAGAGAAAAAGTTATTAGCCGAGATAAATTTGCTTTTTTTTAGCACTTTGAGCACTTTTCCTAAATGGCACTTCCCAAGGTCCTAGAGCCTCGGAGTTGGTACCAATCGATCCGGAATGACCTGATTAGTGGGGGTAGATGCAACTTCCGAGTCTCTACGACCTTCAGAAGGAAAGTTAAGAAATAAAATGTGAAAAAAATAAAAATTGCCATGAGCGGGATTTGAACACTCAACCTTGTGTTCCAAAGGCGGGCGCACTACCACTGCACCACCGCTCCAGCTGAAAACGCATTTTTCAGAAATGGCACTTCCCAAGGTCCTAGAGCCTCGTGGTTGGTACCAATCGATCCGGAATGACCTGATTAGTGGGGGTAGATGCAACTTTTAAGTCTCTACGACCTTCAGAGAAAAAGTTATTAGCCGAGATAAATTTGCTTTTTTTAGCACTTTGAGCACTTTTCCTAAATTGCACTTCCCAAGGTCCTAGAGCCTCGGGGTTGGTACCAATCGATCCGGAATGACCTGATTAGTGGGGGTAGATGCAACTTCCGAGTCTCTACGACCTTCAGAAGGAAAGTTAAGAAATAAAATGTGAAAAAAATAAAAATTGCCATGAGCGGGATTTGAACACTCAACCTTGTGTTCCAAAGGCGGGCGCACTACCACTGCACCACCGCTCCAGCTGAAAACGCATTTTTCAGAAATGGCACTTCCCAAGGTCCTAGAGCCTCGTGGTTGGTACCAATCGATCCGGAATGACCTGATTAGTGGGGGTAGATGCAACTTTTAAGTCTCTACGACCTTCAGAGAAAAAGTTATTAGCCGAGATAAATTTGCTTTTTTTAGCACTTTGAGCACTTTTCCTAAATGGCACTTCCCAAGGTCCTAGAGCCTCGGGGTTGGTACCAATCGATCCGGAATGACCTGATTAGTGGGGGTAGATGCAACTTCCGAGTCTCTACGACCTTCAGAGAAAAAGTTATTAGCCGAGATAAATTTGCTTTTTTTAACACTTTGAGCACTTTTCCTAAATGGCACTTCCCAAGGTCCTAGAGCCTCGTGGTTGGTACCAATCGATCCGGAATGACCTGATTAGTGGGGGTAGATGCAACTTTTAAGTCTCTACGACCTTCAGAGAAAAAGTTATTAGCCGAGATAAATTTGCTTTTTTTTAGCACTTTGAGCACTTTTCCTAAATGGCACTTCCCAAGGTCCTAGAGCCTCGGAGTTGGTACCAATCGATCCGGAATGACCTGATTAGTGGGGGTAGATGCAACTTCCGAGTCTCTACGACCTTCAGAGAAAAAGTTATTAGCCGAGATAAATTTGCTTTTTTTAGCACTTTGAGCACTTTTCCTAAATTGCACTTCCCAAGGTCCTAGAGCCTCGGGGTTGGTACCAATCGATCCGGAATGACCTGATTAGTGGGGGTAGATGCAACTTCCGAGTCTCTACGGCCTTCAGAGAAAAAGTTATTAGCCGAGATAAATTTGCTTTTTTTAGCACTTTGAGCACTTTTCCTAAATGGCACTTCCCAAGGTCCTAGAGCCTCGTGGTTGGTACCAATCGATCCGGAATGACCTGATTAGTGGGGGTAGATGCAACTTTTAAGTCTCTACGACCTTCAGAGAAAAAGTTATTAGCCGAGATAAATTTGCTTTTTTTTAGCACTTTGAGCACTTTTCCTAAATGGCACTTCCCAAGGTCCTAGAGCCTCGGAGTTGGTACCAATCGATCCGGAATGACCTGATTAGTGGGGGTAGATGCAACTTCCGAGTCTCTACGACCTTCAGAAGGAAAGTTAAGAAATAAAATGTGAAAAAAATAAAAATTGCCATGAGCGGGATTTGAACACTCAACCTTGTGTTCCAAAGGCGGGCGCACTACCACTGCACCACCGCTCCAGCTGAAAACGCATTTTTCAGAAATGGCACTTCCCAAGGTCCTAGAGCCTCGGGGTTGGTACCAATCGATCCGGAATGACCTGATTAGTGGGGGTAGATGCAACTTCCGAGTCTCTACGACCTTCAGAAGGAAAGTTAAGAAATAAAATGTGAAAAAAATAAAAATTGCCATGAGCGGGATTTGAACACTCAACCTTGTGTTCCAAAGGCGGGCGCACTACCACTGCACCACCGCTCCAGCTGAAAACGCATTTTTCAGAAATGGCACTTCCCAAGGTCCTAGAGCCTCGTGGTTGGTACCAATCGATCCGGAATGACCTGATTAGTGGGGGTAGATGCAACTTTTAAGTCTCTACGACCTTCAGAGAAAAAGTTATTAGCCGAGATAAATTTGCTTTTTTTAGCACTTTGAGCACTTTTCCTAAATGGCACTTCCCAAGGTCCTAGAGCCTCGGGGTTGGTACCAATCGATCCGGAATGACCTGATTAGTGGGGGTAGATGCAACTTCCGAGTCTCTACGACCTTCAGAGAAAAAGTTATTAGCCGAGATAAATTTGCTTTTTTTAACACTTTGAGCACTTTTCCTAAATGGCACTTCCCAAGGTCCTAGAGCCTCGGAGTTGGTACCAATCGATCCGGAATGACCTGATTAGTGGGGGTAGATGCAACTTCCGAGTCTCTACGACCTTCAGAGAAAAAGTTATTAGCCGAGATAAATTTGCTTTTTTTAGCACTTTGAGCACTTTTCCTAAATTGCACTTCCCAAGGTCCTAGAGCCTCGGGGTTGGTACCAATCGATCCGGAATGACCTGATTAGTGGGGGTAGATGCAACTTCCGAGTCTCTACGGCCTTCAGAGAAAAAGTTATTAGCCGAGATAAATTTGCTTTTTTTAGCACTTTGAGCACTTTTCCTAAATGGCACTTCCCAAGGTCCTAGAGCCTCGTGGTTGGTACCAATCGATCCGGAATGACCTGATTAGTGGGGGTAGATGCAACTTTTAAGTCTCTACGACCTTCAGAGAAAAAGTTATTAGCCGAGATAAATTTGCTTTTTTTTAGCACTTTGAGCACTTTTCCTAAATGGCACTTCCCAAGGTCCTAGAGCCTCGGGGTTGGTACCAATCGATCCGGAATGACCTGATTAGTGGGGGTAGATGCAACTTCCGAGTCTCTACGACCTTCAGAAGGAAAGTTAAGAAATAAAATGTGAAAAAAATAAAAATTGCCATGAGCGGGATTTGAACACTCAACCTTGTGTTCCAAAGGCGGGCGCACTACCACTGCACCACCGCTCCAGCTGAAAACGCATTTTTCAGAAATGGCACTTCCCAAGGTCCTAGAGCCTCGTGGTTGGTACCAATCGATCCGGAATGACCTGATTAGTGGGGGTAGATGCAACTTCCGAGTCTCTACGACCTTCAGAGAAAAAGTTATTAGCCGAGATAAATTTGCTTTTTTTAGCACTTTGAGCACTTTTCCTAAATGGCACTTCCCAAGGTCCTAGAGCCTCGGGGTTGGTACCAATCGATCCGGAATGACCTGATTAGTGGGGGTAGATGCAACTTTTAAGTCTCTACGACCTTCAGAGAAAAAGTTATTAGCCGAGATAAATTTGCTTTTTTTTAGCACTTTGAGCACTTTTCCTAAATGGCACTTCCCAAGGTCCTAGAGCCTCGGAGTTGGTACCAATCGATCCGGAATGACCTGATTAGTGGGGGTAGATGCAACTTCCGAGTCTCTACAACCTTCAGAAGGAAAGTTAAGAAATAAAATGTGAAAAAAATAAAAATTGCCATGAGCGGGATTTGAACACTCAACCTTGTGTTCCAAAGGCGGGCGCACTACCACTGCACCACCGCTCCAGCTGAAAACGCATTTTTCAGAAATGGCACTTCCCAAGGTCCTAGAGCCTCGTGGTTGGTACCAATCGATCCGGAATGACCTGATTAGTGGGGGTAGATGCAACTTTTAAGTCTCTACGACCTTCAGAGAAAAAGTTATTAGCCGAGATAAATTTGCTTTTTTTTAGCACTTTGAGCACTTTTCCTAAATGGCACTTCCCAAGGTCCTAGAGCCTCGGAGTTGGTACCAATCGATCCGGAATGACCTGATTAGTGGGGGTAGATGCAACTTCCGAGTCTCTACGACCTTCAGAGAAAAAGTTATTAGCCGAGATAAATTTGCTTTTTTAAACACTTTGAGCACTTTTCCTAAATGGCACTTCCCAAGGTCCTAGAGCCTCGGAGTTGGTACCAATCGATCCGGAATGACCTGATTAGTGGGGGTAGATGCAACTTCCGAGTCTCTACGACCTTCAGAGAAAAAGTTATTAGCCGAGATAAATTTGCTTTTTTTAGCACTTTGAGCACTTTTCCTAAATGGCACTTCCCAAGGACCTAGAGCCTCGGGGTTGGTACCAATCGATCCGGAATGACCTGATTAGTGGGGGTAGATGCAACTTCCGAGTCTCTACGACCTTCAGAGAAAAAGTTATTAGCCGAGATAAATTTGCTTTTTTTAACACTTTGAGCACTTTTCCTAAATGGCACTTCCCAAGGTCCTAGAGCCTCGTGGTTGGTACCAATCGATCCGGAATGACCTGATTAGTGGGGGTAGATGCAACTTTTAAGTCTCTACGACCTTCAGAGAAAAAGTTATTAGCCGAGATAAATTTGCTTTTTTTAGCACTTTGAGCACTTTTCCTAAATGGCACTTCCCAAGGTCCTAGAGCCTCGTGGTTGGTACCAATCGATCCGGAATGACCTGATTAGTGGGGGTAGATGCAACTTCCGAGTCTCTACGACCTTCAGAGAAAAAGTTATTAGCCGAGATAAATTTGCTTTTTTTAGCACTTTGAGCACTTTTCAGAGAAAAAGTTATTAGCCGAGATAAATTTGCTTTTTTTAACACTTTGAGCACTTTTCCTAAATGGCACTTCCCAAGGTCCTAGAGCCTCGTGGTTGGTACCAATCGATCCGGAATGACCTGATTAGTGGGGGTAGATGCAACTTTTAAGTCTCTACGACCTTCAGAGAAAAAGTTATTAGCCGAGATAAATTTGCTTTTTTTAGCACTTTGAGCACTTTTCCTAAATGGCACTTCCCAAGGACCTAGAGCCTCGGGGTTGGTACCAATCGATCCGGAATGACCTGATTAGTGGGGGTAGATGCAACTTCCGAGTCTCTACGACCTTCAGAGAAAAAGTTATTAGCCGAGATAAATTTGCTTTTTTTAGCACTTTGAGCACTTTTCCTAAATTGCACTTCCCAAGGTCCTAGAGCCTCGGGGTTGGTACCAATCGATCCGGAATGACCTGATTAGTGGGGGTAGATGCAACTTCCGAGTCTCTACGACCTTCAGAGAAAAAGTTATTAGCCGAGATAAATTTGCTTTTTTTAACACTTTGAGCACTTTTCCTAAATGGCACTTCCCAAGGTCCTAGAGCCTCGTGGTTGGTACCAATCGATCCGGAATGACCTGATTAGTGGGGGTAGATGCAACTTTTAAGTCTCTACGACCTTCAGAGAAAAAGTTATTAGCCAAGATAAATTTGCTTTTTTTAGCACTTTGAGCACTTTTCCTAAATTGCACTTCCCAAGGTCCTAGAGCCTCGGGGTTGGTACCAATCGATCCGGAATGACCTGATTAGTGGGGGTAGATGCAACTTCCGAGTCTCTACGACCTTCAGAAGGAAAGTTAAGAAATAAAATGTGAAAAAAATAAAAATTGCCATGAGCGGGATTTGAACACTCAACCTTGTGTTCCAAAGGCGGGCGCACTACCACTGCACCACCGCTCCAGCTGAAAACGCATTTTTCAGAAATGGCACTTCCCAAGGTCCTAGAGCCTCGTGGTTGGTACCAATCGATCCGGAATGACCTGATTAGTGGGGGTAGATGCAACTTCCGAGTCTCTACGACCTTCAGAGAAAAAGTTATTAGCCGAGATAAATTTGCTTTTTTTAGCACTTTGAGCACTTTTCCTAAATTGCACTTCCCAAGGTCCTAGAGCCTCGGGGTTGGTACCAATCGATCCGGAATGACCTGATTAGTGGGGGTAGATGCAACTTCCGAGTCTCTACGACCTTCAGAGAAAAAGTTATTAGCCGAGATAAATTTGCTTTTTTTAGCACTTTGAGCACTTTTCCTAAATGGCACTTCCCAAGGTCCTAGAGCCTCGTGGTTGGTACCAATCGATCCGGAATGACCTGATTAGTGGGGGTAGATGCAACTTCCGAGTCTCTACGACCTTCAGAGAAAAAGTTATTAGCCGAGATAAATTTGCTTTTTTTAGCACTTTGAGCACTTTTCAGAGAAAAAGTTATTAGCCGAGATAAATTTGCTTTTTTTAACACTTTGAGCACTTTTCCTAAATGGCACTTCCCAAGGTCCTAGAGCCTCGTGGTTGGTACCAATCGATCCGGAATGACCTGATTAGTGGGGGTAGATGCAACTTTTAAGTCTCTACGACCTTCAGAGAAAAAGTTATTAGCCGAGATAAATTTGCTTTTTTTAGCACTTTGAGCACTTTTCCTAAATGGCACTTCCCAAGGACCTAGAGCCTCGGGGTTGGTACCAATCGATCCGGAATGACCTGATTAGTGGGGGTAGATGCAACTTCCGAGTCTCTACGACCTTCAGAGAAAAAGTTATTAGCCGAGATAAATTTGCTTTTTTTAGCACTTTGAGCACTTTTCCTAAATTGCACTTCCCAAGGTCCTAGAGCCTCGGGGTTGGTACCAATCGATCCGGAATGACCTGATTAGTGGGGGTAGATGCAACTTCCGAGTCTCTACGACCTTCAGAGAAAAAGTTATTAGCCGAGATAAATTTGCTTTTTTTAACACTTTGAGCACTTTTCCTAAATGGCACTTCCCAAGGTCCTAGAGCCTCGTGGTTGGTACCAATCGATCCGGAATGACCTGATTAGTGGGGGTAGATGCAACTTTTAAGTCTCTACGACCTTCAGAGAAAAAGTTATTAGCCGAGATAAATTTGCTTTTTTTAGCACTTTGAGCACTTTTCCTAAATTGCACTTCCCAAGGTCCTAGAGCCTCGGGGTTGGTACCAATCGATCCGGAATGACCTGATTAGTGGGGGTAGATGCAACTTCCGAGTCTCTACGACCTTCAGAAGGAAAGTTAAGAAATAAAATGTGAAAAAAATAAAAATTGCCATGAGCGGGATTTGAACACTCAACCTTGTGTTCCAAAGGCGGGCGCACTACCACTGCACCACCGCTCCAGCTGAAAACGCATTTTTCAGAAATGGCACTTCCCAAGGTCCTAGAGCCTCGTGGTTGGTACCAATCGATCCGGAATGACCTGATTAGTGGGGGTAGATGCAACTTCCGAGTCTCTACGACCTTCAGAGAAAAAGTTATTAGCCGAGATAAATTTGCTTTTTTTAGCACTTTGAGCACTTTTCCTAAATTGCACTTCCCAAGGTCCTAGAGCCTCGGGGTTGGTACCAATCGATCCGGAATGACCTGATTAGTGGGGGTAGATGCAACTTCCGAGTCTCTACGACCTTCAGAGAAAAAGTTATTAGCCGAGATAAATTTGCTTTTTTTAACACTTTGAGCACTTTTCCTAAATGGCACTTCCCAAGGTCCTAGAGCCTCGTGGTTGGTACCAATCGATCCGGAATGACCTGATTAGTGGGGGTAGATGCAACTTTTAAGTCTCTACGACCTTCAGAGAAAAAGTTATTAGCCGAGATAAATTTGCTTTTTTTTAGCACTTTGAGCACTTTTCCTAAATGGCACTTCCCAAGGTCCTAGAGCCTCGGAGTTGGTACCAATCGATCCGGAATGACCTGATTAGTGGGGGTAGATGCAACTTCCGAGTCTCTACGACCTTCAGAAGGAAAGTTAAGAAATAAAATGTGAAAAAAATAAAAATTGCCATGAGCGGGATTTGAACACTCAACCTTGTGTTCCAAAGGCGGGCGCACTACCACTGCACCACCGCTCCAGCTGAAAACGCATTTTTCAGAAATGGCACTTCCCAAGGTCCTAGAGCCTCGTGGTTGGTACCAATCGATCCGGAATGACCTGATTAGTGGGGGTAGATGCAACTTTTAAGTCTCTACGACCTTCAGAGAAAAAGTTATTAGCCGAGATAAATTTGCTTTTTTTAGCACTTTGAGCACTTTTCCTAAATGGCACTTCCCAAGGTCCTAGAGCCTCGGGGTTGGTACCAATCGATCCGGAATGACCTGATTAGTGGGGGTAGATGCAACTTCCGAGTCTCTACGACCTTCAGAGAAAAAGTTATTAGCCGAGATAAATTTGCTTTTTTTAACACTTTGAGCACTTTTCCTAAATGGCACTTCCCAAGGTCCTAGAGCCTCGTGGTTGGTACCAATCGATCCGGAATGACCTGATTAGTGGGGGTAGATGCAACTTTTAAGTCTCTACGACCTTCAGAGAAAAAGTTATTAGCCGAGATAAATTTGCTTTTTTTAGCACTTTGAGCACTTTTCCTAAATGGCACTTCCCAAGGACCTAGAGCCTCGGGGTTGGTACCAATCGATCCGGAATGACCTGATTAGTGGGGGTAGATGCAACTTCCGAGTCTCTACGACCTTCAGAGAAAAAGTTATTAGCCGAGATAAATTTGCTTTTTTTAGCACTTTGAGCACTTTTCCTAAATTGCACTTCCCAAGGTCCTAGAGCCTCGGGGTTGGTACCAATCGATCCGGAATGACCTGATTAGTGGGGGTAGATGCAACTTCCGAGTCTCTACGACCTTCAGAAGGAAAGTTAAGAAATAAAATGTGAAAAAAATAAAAATTGCCATGAGCGGGATTTGAACACTCAACCTTGTGTTCCAAAGGCGGGCGCACTACCACTGCACCACCGCTCCAGCTGAAAACGCATTTTTCAGAAATGGCACTTCCCAAGGTCCTAGAGCCTCGTGGTTGGTACCAATCGATCCGGAATGACCTGATTAGTGGGGGTAGATGCAACTTCCGAGTCTCTACGACCTTCAGAGAAAAAGTTATTAGCCGAGATAAATTTGCTTTTTTTAGCACTTTGAGCACTTTTCCTAAATTGCACTTCCCAAGGTCCTAGAGCCTCGGGGTTGGTACCAATCGATCCGGAATGACCTGATTAGTGGGGGTAGATGCAACTTCCGAGTCTCTACGACCTTCAGAGAAAAAGTTATTAGCCGAGATAAATTTGCTTTTTTTAACACTTTGAGCACTTTTCCTAAATGGCACTTCCCAAGGTCCTAGAGCCTCGTGGTTGGTACCAATCGATCCGGAATGACCTGATTAGTGGGGGTAGATGCAACTTTTAAGTCTCTACGACCTTCAGAGAAAAAGTTATTAGCCGAGATAAATTTGCTTTTTTTTAGCACTTTGAGCACTTTTCCTAAATGGCACTTCCCAAGGTCCTAGAGCCTCGGAGTTGGTACCAATCGATCCGGAATGACCTGATTAGTGGGGGTAGATGCAACTTCCGAGTCTCTACGACCTTCAGAAGGAAAGTTAAGAAATAAAATGTGAAAAAAATAAAAATTGCCATGAGCGGGATTTGAACACTCAACCTTGTGTTCCAAAGGCGGGCGCACTACCACTGCACCACCGCTCCAGCTGAAAACGCATTTTTCAGAAATGGCACTTCCCAAGGTCCTAGAGCCTCGTGGTTGGTACCAATCGATCCGGAATGACCTGATTAGTGGGGGTAGATGCAACTTTTAAGTCTCTACGACCTTCAGAGAAAAAGTTATTAGCCGAGATAAATTTGCTTTTTTTTAGCACTTTGAGCACTTTTCCTAAATGGCACTTCCCAAGGTCCTAGAGCCTCGGAGTTGGTACCAATCGATCCGGAATGACCTGATTAGTGGGGGTAGATGCAACTTCCGAGTCTCTACGACCTTCAGAAGGAAAGTTAAGAAATAAAATGTGAAAAAAATAAAAATTGCCATGAGCGGGATTTGAACACTCAACCTTGTGTTCCAAAGGCGGGCGCACTACCACTGCACCACCGCTCCAGCTGAAAACGCATTTTTCAGAAATGGCACTTCCCAAGGTCCTAGAGCCTCGTGGTTGGTACCAATCGATCCGGAATGACCTGATTAGTGGGGGTAGATGCAACTTTTAAGTCTCTACGACCTTCAGAGAAAAAGTTATTAGCCGAGATAAATTTGCTTTTTTTAGCACTTTGAGCACTTTTCCTAAATGGCACTTCCCAAGGTCCTAGAGCCTCGGGGTTGGTACCAATCGATCCGGAATGACCTGATTAGTGGGGGTAGATGCAACTTCCGAGTCTCTACGACCTTCAGAGAAAAAGTTATTAGCCGAGATAAATTTGCTTTTTTTAACACTTTGAGCACTTTTCCTAAATGGCACTTCCCAAGGTCCTAGAGCCTCGTGGTTGGTACCAATCGATCCGGAATGACCTGATTAGTGGGGGTAGATGCAACTTTTAAGTCTCTACGACCTTCAGAGAAAAAGTTATTAGCCGAGATAAATTTGCTTTTTTTAGCACTTTGAGCACTTTTCCTAAATGGCACTTCCCAAGGACCTAGAGCCTCGGGGTTGGTACCAATCGATCCGGAATGACCTGATTAGTGGGGGTAGATGCAACTTCCGAGTCTCTACGACCTTCAGAGAAAAAGTTATTAGCCGAGATAAATTTGCTTTTTTTAGCACTTTGAGCACTTTTCCTAAATTGCACTTCCCAAGGTCCTAGAGCCTCGGGGTTGGTACCAATCGATCCGGAATGACCTGATTAGTGGGGGTAGATGCAACTTCCGAGTCTCTACGACCTTCAGAAGGAAAGTTAAGAAATAAAATGTGAAAAAAATAAAAATTGCCATGAGCGGGATTTGAACACTCAACCTTGTGTTCCAAAGGCGGGCGCACTACCACTGCACCACCGCTCCAGCTGAAAACGCATTTTTCAGAAATGGCACTTCCCAAGGTCCTAGAGCCTCGTGGTTGGTACCAATCGATCCGGAATGACCTGATTAGTGGGGGTAGATGCAACTTCCGAGTCTCTACGACCTTCAGAGAAAAAGTTATTAGCCGAGATAAATTTGCTTTTTTTAGCACTTTGAGCACTTTTCCTAAATGGCACTTCCCAAGGTCCTAGAGCCTCGGGGTTGGTACCAATCGATCCGGAATGACCTGATTAGTGGGGGTAGATGCAACTTTTAAGTCTCTACGACCTTCAGAGAAAAAGTTATTAGCCGAGATAAATTTGCTTCTTTTTAGCACTTTGAGCACTTTTCCTAAATGGCACTTCCCAAGGTCCTAGAGCCTCGGAGTTGGTACCAATCGATCCGGAATGACCTGATTAGTGGGGGTAGATGCAACTTCCGAGTCTCTACGACCTTCAGAAGGAAAGTTAAGAAATAAAATGTGAAAAAAATAAAAATTGCCATGAGCGGGATTTGAACACTCAACCTTGTGTTCCAAAGGCGGGCGCACTACCACTGCACCACCGCTCCAGCTGAAAACGCATTTTTCAGAAATGGCACTTCCCAAGGTCCTAGAGCCTCGTGGTTGGTACCAATCGATCCGGAATGACCTGATTAGTGGGGGTAGATGCAACTTTTAAGTCTCTACGACCTTCAGAGAAAAAGTTATTAGCCGAGATAAATTTGCTTTTTTTAGCACTTTGAGCACTTTTCCTAAATGGCACTTCCCAAGGTCCTAGAGCCTCGGGGTTGGTACCAATCGATCCGGAATGACCTGATTAGTGGGGGTAGATGCAACTTCCGAGTCTCTACGACCTTCAGAGAAAAAGTTATTAGCCGAGATAAATTTGCTTTTTTTAACACTTTGAGCACTTTTCCTAAATGGCACTTCCCAAGGTCCTAGAGCCTCGTGGTTGGTACCAATCGATCCGGAATGACCTGATTAGTGGGGGTAGATGCAACTTTTAAGTCTCTACGACCTTCAGAGAAAAAGTTATTAGCCGAGATAAATTTGCTTTTTTTAGCACTTTGAGCACTTTTCCTAAATGGCACTTCCCAAGGACCTAGAGCCTCGGGGTTGGTACCAATCGATCCGGAATGACCTGATTAGTGGGGGTAGATGCAACTTCCGAGTCTCTACGACCTTCAGAGAAAAAGTTATTAGCCGAGATAAATTTGCTTTTTTTAGCACTTTGAGCACTTTTCCTAAATTGCACTTCCCAAGGTCCTAGAGCCTCGGGGTTGGTACCAATCGATCCGGAATGACCTGATTAGTGGGGGTAGATGCAACTTCCGAGTCTCTACGACCTTCAGAAGGAAAGTTAAGAAATAAAATGTGAAAAAAATAAAAATTGCCATGAGCGGGATTTGAACACTCAACCTTGTGTTCCAAAGGCGGGCGCACTACCACTGCACCACCGCTCCAGCTGAAAACGCATTTTTCAGAAATGGCACTTCCCAAGGTCCTAGAGCCTCGTGGTTGGTACCAATCGATCCGGAATGACCTGATTAGTGGGGGTAGATGCAACTTCCGAGTCTCTACGACCTTCAGAGAAAAAGTTATTAGCCGAGATAAATTTGCTTTTTTTAGCACTTTGAGCACTTTTCCTAAATGGCACTTCCCAAGGTCCTAGAGCCTCGGGGTTGGTACCAATCGATCCGGAATGACCTGATTAGTGGGGGTAGATGCAACTTTTAAGTCTCTACGACCTTCAGAGAAAAAGTTATTAGCCGAGATAAATTTGCTTCTTTTTAGCACTTTGAGCACTTTTCCTAAATGGCACTTCCCAAGGTCCTAGAGCCTCGGAGTTGGTACCAATCGATCCGGAATGACCTGATTAGTGGGGGTAGATGCAACTTCCGAGTCTCTACGACCTTCAGAAGGAAAGTTAAGAAATAAAATGTGAAAAAAATAAAAATTGCCATGAGCGGGATTTGAACACTCAACCTTGTGTTCCAAAGGCGGGCGCACTACCACTGCACCACCGCTCCAGCTGAAAACGCATTTTTCAGAAATGGCACTTCCCAAGGTCCTAGAGCCTCGTGGTTGGTACCAATCGATCCGGAATGACCTGATTAGTGGGGGTAGATGCAACTTTTAAGTCTCTACGACCTTCAGAGAAAAAGTTATTAGCCGAGATAAATTTGCTTTTTTTAGCACTTTGAGCACTTTTCCTAAATGGCACTTCCCAAGGTCCTAGAGCCTCGGGGTTGGTACCAATCGATCCGGAATGACCTGATTAGTGGGGGTAGATGCAACTTCCGAGTCTCTACGACCTTCAGAAGGAAAGTTAAGAAATAAAATGTGAAAAAAATAAAAATTGCCATGAGCGGGATTTGAACACTCAACCTTGTGTTCCAAAGGCGGGCGCACTACCACTGCACCACCGCTCCAGCTGAAAACGCATTTTTCAGAAATGGCACTTCCCAAGGTCCTAGAGCCTCGTGGTTGGTACCAATCGATCCGGAATGACCTGATTAGTGGGGGTAGATGCAACTTTTAAGTCTCTACGACCTTCAGCGAAAAAGTTATTAGCCGAGATAAATTTGCTTTTTTTAGCACTTTGAGCACTTTTCCTAAATGGCACTTCCCAAGGTCCTAGAGCCTCGGGGTTGGTACCAATCGATCCGGAATGACCTGATTAGTGGGGGTAGATGCAACTTCCGAGTCTCTACGACCTTCAGAAGGAAAGTTAAGAAATAAAATGTGAAAAAAATAAAAATTGCCATGAGCGGGATTTGAACACTCAACCTTGTGTTCCAAAGGCGGGCGCACTACCACTGCACCACCGCTCCAGCTGAAAACGCATTTTTCAGAAATGGCACTTCCCAAGGTCCTAGAGCCTCGTGGTTGGTACCAATCGATCCGGAATGACCTGATTAGTGGGGGTAGATGCAACTTCCGAGTCTCTACGACCTTCAGAGAAAAAGTTATTAGCCGAGATAAATTTGCTTTTTTTAGCACTTTGAGCACTTTTCCTAAATTGCACTTCCCAAGGTTCTAGAGCTCTGTCTGCACACCTAACCTCAACCTGTCTTTCTGTACATAGGAACTCTAAAGTAACTGCATGTAAAACCCAATATTGTGTGTGTGCATGTTATTATAAGTATACAGTATATATTATGTTTTATTATAATAATTGTTATATAACAATGGATTAAGCCCAATAGTGCTAACATTTTTATAATGATGATATTATTACATAATACTGTAATGCTCAATTAACAGTTCTGAGGAAGAATATGTGGGGTTTTAGGACCTACTCGGGCCATTAGCGCCCTTGACCCTTGGCCTCTCACCCCCACCCTCCCTGTACTTTATAAGACGGTGTTGCAGACATGTTCTTTCTTTGGTGGCTGATGAAGGTCTGAATAGACCGAAACGTTCCACCTGTCACCTACCTGTTGCCGTGCCTTTCTGAAAATAAAAGGTAAAAACTTTATTAAGTTTCCTGATTATTTTCCACAATTAAAGGCTAAGGGCCCGCAGGGGCCCGGCCTCCCACCACGTACAAGTAGACGGTCGCTCGTCGATGAGCGCGAGGAGCATGGCGGGTGCACAGACCGCCGCTGGCTCACTCTCCGGAGCTACGTGCACAGCCAGGTGCATCACTCGACGAAGGAGGACACCAACGGAGCTGCACGCCAGGCCTTACAGCTCGACGCTACTAGGACCGGGGGTAAGCAGAGCCGACGTGAGTCACGAGACCGGAGGAAACGGAGCCAAGCCTGCGGGGGACCACGACGCGGACGGAGGAGGCCGCCAGTCCAACGCCGAAGCCACAGACCCTCGCACGAGGGACGCGCTCCTGCAGCCAGACGCGACGACGGAGCTACATGCTACATGCTACATGCTAGCGGACACGTGAGTTTCAGGGAGAGACCGGGCCTAGCGGGCCCCATCGGCGACAGCGCCAGAGGACTCAAGGACCGATCCAGACTTCACGGGACGTCCTGCAGAGCAAAGGGAAGAGGAGGAAAAGAGAAAAAACAAATAACAATATCCACACAGTTACTTACCTGTCATTGATTACATTATAATCATCATAATTGATATTCTGTTTTCTGAAATACTTACCTGTTATTGATTACATAATAATCAACATCATTGATATTGTGTGTTCTAAAATCATCTTTAATATGTACATGTGTGTATTGTTTGATGTTAAGGCCACTTAGCCACGCTATGAGGAATGAGCGGCTGGAGAAGATCCGGGCGGGGCCCTGGGGGACCGGATGCTGGCACCTGCATGGAGAGTGCATTGGCGGTCCTCTGTTGTTTTCACAGCGGGGGGCCGCCCCCCCTAACCCAACCCTTACCAGCCCGTGCCTGCTGGTGCTGGCTCTGGTCCCTCGGCGGTCCTACCCACAGGACTCTCCGGCTGCTCTCCATATTCATCTTCATTCTCATCTTTGAAGGATCAACTATCCCACTCCTTTAATCCCTAACCTCAACCACTCTGTCTGCACACCTAACCTCAACCTGTCTTTCTGTACATAGGAACTCTAAAGTAACTGCATGTAAAACCCAATATTGTGTGTGTGCATGTTATTATAAGTATACAGTATATATTATGTTTTATTATAATAATTGTTATATAACAATGGATTAAGCCCAATAGTGCTAACATTTTTATAATGATGATATTATTACATAATACTGTAATGCTCAATTAACAGTTCTGAGGAAGAATATGTGGGGTTTTAGGACCTACTCGGGCCATTAGCGCCCTTGACCCTTGGCCTCTCACCCCCACCCTCCCTGTACTTTATAAGACGGTGTTGCAGACATGTTCTTTCTTTGGTGGCTGATGAAGGTCTGAATAGACCGAAACGTTCCACCTGTCACCTACCTGTTGCCGTGCCTTTCTGAAAATAAAAGGTAAAAACTTTATTAAGTTTCCTGATTATTTTCCACAATTAAAGGCTAAGGGCCCGCAGGGGCCCGGCCTCCCACCACGTACAAGTAGACGGTCGCTCGTCGATGAGCGCGAGGAGCATGGCGGGTGCACAGACCGCCGCTGGCTCACTCTCCGGAGCTACGTGCACAGCCAGGTGCATCACTCGACGAAGGAGGACACCAACGGAGCTGCACGCCAGGCCTTACAGCTCGACGCTACTAGGACCGGGGGTAAGCAGAGCCGACGTGAGTCACGAGACCGGAGGAAACGGAGCCAAGCCTGCGGGGGACCACGACGCGGACGGAGGAGGCCGCCAGTCCAACGCCGAAGCCACAGACCCTCGCACGAGGGACGCGCTCCTGCAGCCAGACGCGACGACGGAGCTACATGCTACATGCTACATGCTAGCGGACACGTGAGTTTCAGGGAGAGACCGGGCCTAGCGGGCCCCATCGGCGACAGCGCCAGAGGACTCAAGGACCGATCCAGACTTCACGGGACGTCCTGCAGAGCAAAGGGAAGAGGAGGAAAAGAGAAAAAACAAATAACAATATCCACACAGTTACTTACCTGTCATTGATTACATTATAATCATCATAATTGATATTCTGTTTTCTGAAATACTTACCTGTTATTGATTACATAATAATCAACATCATTGATATTGTGTGTTCTAAAATCATCTTTAATATGTACATGTGTGTATTGTTTGATGTTAAGGCCACTTAGCCACGCTATGAGGAATGAGCGGCTGGAGAAGATCCGGGCGGGGCCCTGGGGGACCGGATGCTGGCACCTGCATGGAGAGTGCATTGGCGGTCCTCTGTTGTTTTCACAGCGGGGGGCCGCCCCCCCTAACCCAACCCTTACCAGCCCGTGCCTGCTGGTGCTGGCTCTGGTCCCTCGGCGGTCCTACCCACAGGACTCTCCGGCTGCTCTCCATATTCATCTTCATTCTCATCTTTGAAGGATCAACTATCCCACTCCTTTAATCCCTAACCTCAACCACTCTGTCTGCACACCTAACCTCAACCTGTCTTTCTGTACATAGGAACTCTAAAGTAACTGCATGTAAAACCCAATATTGTGTGTGTGCATGTTATTATAAGTATACAGTATATATTATGTTTTATTATAATAATTGTTATATAACAATGGATTAAGCCCAATAGTGCTAACATTTTTATAATGATGATATTATTACATAATACTGTAATGCTCAATTAACAGTTCTGAGGAAGAATATGTGGGGTTTTAGGACCTACTCGGGCCATTAGCGCCCTTGACCCTTGGCCTCTCACCCCCACCCTCCCTGTACTTTATAAGACGGTGTTGCAGACATGTTCTTTCTTTGGTGGCTGATGAAGGTCTGAATAGACCGAAACGTTCCACCTGTCACCTACCTGTTGCCGTGCCTTTCTGAAAATAAAAGGTAAAAACTTTATTAAGTTTCCTGATTATTTTCCACAATTAAAGGCTAAGGGCCCGCAGGGGCCCGGCCTCCCACCACGTACAAGTAGACGGTCGCTCGTCGATGAGCGCGAGGAGCATGGCGGGTGCACAGACCGCCGCTGGCTCACTCTCCGGAGCTACGTGCACAGCCAGGTGCATCACTCGACGAAGGAGGACACCAACGGAGCTGCACGCCAGGCCTTACAGCTCGACGCTACTAGGACCGGGGGTAAGCAGAGCCGACGTGAGTCACGAGACCGGAGGAAACGGAGCCAAGCCTGCGGGGGACCACGACGCGGACGGAGGAGGCCGCCAGTCCAACGCCGAAGCCACAGACCCTCGCACGAGGGACGCGCTCCTGCAGCCAGACGCGACGACGGAGCTACATGCTACATGCTACATGCTAGCGGACACGTGAGTTTCAGGGAGAGACCGGGCCTAGCGGGCCCCATCGGCGACAGCGCCAGAGGACTCAAGGACCGATCCAGACTTCACGGGACGTCCTGCAGAGCAAAGGGAAGAGGAGGAAAAGAGAAAAAACAAATAACAATATCCACACAGTTACTTACCTGTCATTGATTACATTATAATCATCATAATTGATATTCTGTTTTCTGAAATACTTACCTGTTATTGATTACATAATAATCAACATCATTGATATTGTGTGTTCTAAAATCATCTTTAATATGTACATGTGTGTATTGTTTGATGTTAAGGCCACTTAGCCACGCTATGAGGAATGAGCGGCTGGAGAAGATCCGGGCGGGGCCCTGGGGGACCGGATGCTGGCACCTGCATGGAGAGTGCATTGGCGGTCCTCTGTTGTTTTCACAGCGGGGGGCCGCCCCCCCTAACCCAACCCTTACCAGCCCGTGCCTGCTGGTGCTGGCTCTGGTCCCTCGGCGGTCCTACCCACAGGACTCTCCGGCTGCTCTCCATATTCATCTTCATTCTCATCTTTGAAGGATCAACTATCCCACTCCTTTAATCCCTAACCTCAACCACTCTGTCTGCACACCTAACCTCAACCTGTCTTTCTGTACATAGGAACTCTAAAGTAACTGCATGTAAAACCCAATATTGTGTGTGTGCATGTTATTATAAGTATACAGTATATATTATGTTTTATTATAATAATTGTTATATAACAATGGATTAAGCCCAATAGTGCTAACATTTTTATAATGATGATATTATTACATAATACTGTAATGCTCAATTAACAGTTCTGAGGAAGAATATGTGGGGTTTTAGGACCTACTCGGGCCATTAGCGCCCTTGACCCTTGGCCTCTCACCCCCACCCTCCCTGTACTTTATAAGACGGTGTTGCAGACATGTTCTTTCTTTGGTGGCTGATGAAGGTCTGAATAGACCGAAACGTTCCACCTGTCACCTACCTGTTGCCGTGCCTTTCTGAAAATAAAAGGTAAAAACTTTATTAAGTTTCCTGATTATTTTCCACAATTAAAGGCTAAGGGCCCGCAGGGGCCCGGCCTCCCACCACGTACAAGTAGACGGTCGCTCGTCGATGAGCGCGAGGAGCATGGCGGGTGCACAGACCGCCGCTGGCTCACTCTCCGGAGCTACGTGCACAGCCAGGTGCATCACTCGACGAAGGAGGACACCAACGGAGCTGCACGCCAGGCCTTACAGCTCGACGCTACTAGGACCGGGGGTAAGCAGAGCCGACGTGAGTCACGAGACCGGAGGAAACGGAGCCAAGCCTGCGGGGGACCACGACGCGGACGGAGGAGGCCGCCAGTCCAACGCCGAAGCCACAGACCCTCGCACGAGGGACGCGCTCCTGCAGCCAGACGCGACGACGGAGCTACATGCTACATGCTACATGCTAGCGGACACGTGAGTTTCAGGGAGAGACCGGGCCTAGCGGGCCCCATCGGCGACAGCGCCAGAGGACTCAAGGACCGATCCAGACTTCACGGGACGTCCTGCAGAGCAAAGGGAAGAGGAGGAAAAGAGAAAAAACAAATAACAATATCCACACAGTTACTTACCTGTCATTGATTACATTATAATCATCATAATTGATATTCTGTTTTCTGAAATACTTACCTGTTATTGATTACATAATAATCAACATCATTGATATTGTGTGTTCTAAAATCATCTTTAATATGTACATGTGTGTATTGTTTGATGTTAAGGCCACTTAGCCACGCTATGAGGAATGAGCGGCTGGAGAAGATCCGGGCGGGGCCCTGGGGGACCGGATGCTGGCACCTGCATGGAGAGTGCATTGGCGGTCCTCTGTTGTTTTCACAGCGGGGGGCCGCCCCCCCTAACCCAACCCTAACCCTAACCCTAACCCTAACCCTAACCCTGCACATTTGGGTAACCCTTACTTTAAAAACCTAACCCTAAACCCAACCATACCCTTAGGACCCCAATCCTAAACTTAACCCTAACCACAACCTTATCCCTTTTACTTACCTGATTTTAAGACAACCAGAATAGTGGGTTTACTTACCTTTTATGACGTTACAGGTGAAAGATGTGGGTCAAACAAAGGCCAAAACACATCGACCTGAAAACAGAAAACATAATATAGGTATAGGTTTCCCCTATTTTTAAACCCTAAACCGTTTTTATGAACACAGTGAGAGGATCTGGAGTCGAAATTTTAATAGGAGAAATAAGAGGATTAAAAAGTTGCTCCCGAGCCCGTGCATCTTGGTCCAACACCTGTTTGGACTAAGCTTTCCATTTTCCCAAACCTAACCCAACCCTAACCCTAACCCTAACCCTAACCCTAACCCTAACCCACCCTAACCCTAACCCTAACCCTAAAGTTTGGGACCAGTAGCTGCACGTTAAGGCACCCAAAAACCGTCCAAAAGGTCAAATTGGCTCCAGATTCCCTCCTTTTTTCATATCCTTTGATCAATGTAAAAGTGTCCATAACTTCACAACGGCTTGTACAATGTATCCGAAATTTTGCACAGACGCTCTGTACAGGGCCCACAAGGAGGCCATGTGGTGAAATTTCCTCCAAAGCATTCACAAGAGTTAATTGGCTGTCTGAAATCAGGGAGCTGGGAAGGCTGTACGCTGTAACGGATCTGAGAGCACCTGCAGATATTGAGCTGAACAAAGCTTTTTTTCTTCTAAACATGGCAGAGCTTAGCTTTCTTTTCCACCTTGTACCCACTCCCCAGTGGGGCCCAACCATGGCGGCCCTGACTCTGTAGCCCTCAGCATCTCTGCCTGAGAGGGTTTTGAAAAGCCCGAAAAAAGACCAATTAAGCCCCTTCAAAGGTTAATAACTCCTCAGGACAAGGTCAAAACTGCTCGATACTCGATGGGAACATTGACCCGGTTGCCTTGAGTGATAATCATAAAGCACAATTCTGCAGACCCTTTAGAAAGCTAACTTCCGGTAGCAGCTAGCCAGTGAGCTCAAACCAACAGATCTTGCAAGAGGGTGCTCTGGTGGATCCCCCAATATAGTGCTGTGTCAGAAAGTCCTTTAAATGTGTTTTTATTGCACCCAGCAATAACCCTGTCTGCTGGATCTTTCAAAGTAGCACAATTGCATGTTTTACCAGTCTGCTCCACTAGTTGGTGCCAGAGTACCCTCATCACTGATCCACCTGACCAACACCAACAGCAGGGGCCAATGACAGCCATATCAAGGAAAGCAGCTGGGGGCCCCAGACTTTGCTCAGGCGTGTAGCCCTGTAGTTTAGGCCATCTAGCCCCATCTAGCCCCTAACCCTAACCACAACCAGTGGGGTACACGCCTAACCACAACCAGTGGAGTGCACACCTAACCACAACCTCAGTGTTTATATATTAAAAAAAAGAAACCTAATTGTGTTCATTATATATATATATATATATATATATATACAAAAAAACTGTTATATTGTAAATAATATTGTGGGATCAATGTCACCTGGCCATCCAGTGGACAGCCTGATTTTTCGGCCTGAGGCCCTCCCACCGACTGACACAAGGCGGTGCCCGTGTCTCATGGAAGCCCAGCGGGTGTCACACAAGCACTTCAAGCCCCCTCCAGACACCCACAATACATTTAATAATGCCACAGGCACAAAACACTGTGTTTGATCCGAAGAAAGTGCACTTTTACGGGCAGGGGGCGGCTTAACCCTCTCTGATTCGCTCCTGGAGGACTCTGAGGTGTAGACCCGGGTCTCCTGAGCACCACAGTCCAAACCGCATCCTTCTAGGTGGTCCACAGCCTGATCCAGACCTGATTTAGTGTTGAAACCACTCCGCAGGAGACATTGATTTAAAAACGCTTTGGTTGTACCACACCACTCTCGCCAGCAGATGGCAGCATCGCCTAAGGAATGAAATGAAAGCAAAGGACTCAGCTCCTCCAATGTATTTGAATACAAGTCAGGGAGTTCAGTTCAATTTAATTCATTTTAATTCAATTTGATTCAAGTTTATTCAATGTAATTCCTCACCACCAGGGGTCTAACCCGGCCCACATGTACCCAGCATGCATGCACTGAGACATGCACGCACACACACACACACACACACACACACACACACACACACACACACACACACACCCATGCACACACATACACACAATGACAGCTATATCAAGGAAAGCAGCTAGGGGCCCCAGACTTTGCTCAGGCGTGTAGCTATGTAGGGCATATATACACCCCGAGTTTAAGCCACCTAGCCCCAACCGGGCCTCAGCTAGAGACGATCATCAAACACACAAATCAACAGGGGTCAATGACAGCCATATCAAGGAAAGCAGCTGGGGGCCCCAGACTTTGCTCAGGCGTGTAGCTCTGTAGGGCATATATACACCCCGAGTTTAAGCCACCTAGCCCCAACCGGGCCTCAGCTAGAGACGATCATCAAACACACAAATCAACAGGGGTCAATGACAGCCATATCAAGGAAAGCAGCTGGGGGCCCCAGACTTTGCTCAGGCGTGTAGCTCTGTAGGGCATATATACACCCCGAGTTTAAGCCACCTAGCCCCAACCGGGCCTCAGCTAGAGACGATCATCAAACACACAAATCAACAGGGGTCAATGACAGCCATATCAAGGAAAGCAGCTGGGGGCCCCAGACTTTGCTCAAACGTGAGGCCCTGTACAACAAACCCACACACCAAATTTCAGGTCTCTAGGACGAACACAAAGAAATCTACAGACGATCATCAAACGTTTCATCGGGTCATCACACCTTAACCTAACCCTAACCCTAACCCTAACCCTAACCCTAACCCTAACCCTAACTAAAAAGTTGCTCCCGAGCCCGTGCATCTTAGTCCAACACCTGTTTGGACTAAAAGATTTCTATTTTCCCAAACCTAACCGGCCAGCGCCGGGAGCTTTTAACTCACCTCTTACCTTTATATAACTCCGAAAACACAGACACTATACTGCACAACATTTTCTGGTGACTATAAAACCCTAAAAGTGAAAACACATTGGTTAAACAGGTCCCAGAAAACCTGCTCTATTCGGAAAATAAGAGTAGAATAAATGTCTTTAGTGATCTGATAAAGAATATTTTATTCATTTTGTACTCCTCTTTTACTCAGTGTGTTTTATGATTCAAAAGGGATTGTTTTAATATCTTTTTAAACACAGCCAGGTGGGCACAGGTGAGGGCAATTAGCAACTCTAATTAGAGCAAATCACCAACAGGTGTGTGCACCTCAGGCAGCCAACCAAAAGGCTCCTCCTGTTGCCCATTTTACTATATGTTGTTTGTCAGTTAGTCTTCCCCTCCATTCCTCTGAAGAAGCCACAGCGTGGCGAAACGTCAGGAGCTCAAACCTTCTCTTAAGACCTTCCATTTGGAGGGCACTTAAAGCACTTATTTCTTCGGGGTTACTTATTTTTTTAAATACTTGGATCTTTTAAAATCCGTATAAGTATTTTTAGTTCTTCTCGCCCAGATTTTTAAATACTGGTTTTTATAAAAACCGCTTTTTAAGTATTTATTATCTGACCTCCTTATGGGACAAACACTAAACGAATAATAAGATTTACGTCTTTTTAGAAAAGCCTAAAGCCAGGCGCTCAAAGCCTAAAGCCAGTGTATGTGTGTGTGTGTGTGTGTGTATAGATGTGTACACCTTTTAAAGTATTTAATACAGTTTGGCCACTTTTATTCTCCTAAAGAGTGTTTTTATTGTGTTTTAGAAACACCTTAATTGCATGCTTTTATAGAATACATTGGTAAACACAGAACGCTTCAGGCTTTTATACATTTTATCCTTTTAGTGTTTACACTTACCGTTGAACCCATGGCCTCTCATGGATGGGGCCCCTTTATAAAGGGAAGGAGGAAAACAGAAGAGAAGAAATAGTAATTAGTAGACCCTTTCCCCTTGTGTTTTATGTAATGTGTCGTTTTTAATAAAACAAACTTAGAGGGAATACTCACACCTGGATGTTCTCTCCACTTACCTCTGGGCTCCTCCTGGGTCCAATAACATCAGTGGGATAGTGGTTTTACTCACCTCTCTTTTGTGGTGCCCTGGGACAGAGTGTGGGTCATATTAACGGCCGATAACACACTTCTGCCCCAATGGCGATCATCGTGGGGTGGTCTTTCCCCTGTTTCATAAAACCTAAAACGTCAGTTTTTTAAGGCACGGGGGAATGGGAATGTATTAAGGGGGTTTACCTACCCTTTTCGTTGTGGTGCCCTGGGATAAGGTGTGGGTCAAACAAAGGCCGATAACACATACTTACACCAATGGCGATCATCGTTCGGTAGTCTTTTTTCCTTTTATTGACCCCAACTCGGCTTTTTGAGGCACGATGGGATGGGAATACCTGGAGTCTTGGGGTGTAGAGGGAATTTACATATTTGTGTAACCCTGACCCTTAAAAAACCTTACCCTAAACCCAACCATACCCTTAGGACCCCAATCCTAAACCGAACCCTAACCACAACCATATCCCTTTTACTTACCTGATTTTCTCTTTTTATGTCTGATTAAGACACAGAATAGTGGGTTTTACTTACCTTTTATGGCGCTACAGGAGAAAGATGTGGGTCAAACAAAGGCCAAAACACGTCCACCTGAAAGCACAAAACATAACACAGGTATACGTTTCCCCTATTTTTAAACCCTAAACAGTTTTATGAACACAATGAGAGGATCTGGAGTAAACTGTTTTATGGAGAAATAAGAGGATTAAAAAGTTGCTCCCGAGCCCGTGCATCTTAGTCCAACACCTGTTTGGACTAAAAGCTTTCTATTTTCCCAAACCTAACCCTAACCCTAACCCGACGATCATCAAACACACAAATCAACAGGGGTCAATGACAGCCATATCAAGGAAAGCAGCTGGGGGCCCCAGACTTTGCTCAAACGTGAGGCCCTGTACAACAAACCCACACACCAAATTTCAGGTCTCTAGGACGAACACAAAGAAATCTACAGACGATCATCAAACGTTTCATCGGGTCATCACACCTTAACCTAACCCTAACCCTAACCCTAACCCTAACCCTAACCCTAACCCTACTCACCTTTGAACCCATGGCCTCTCATAGATGGGGCCCCTTTATAAAAGGGAGGAGGAAACAAAAGAGAAGAAAAAGTAATTAGCAGATCCCTTCCCTCGGTGTTTTGTCATGTGTCGTCTTTTTTTAAAAATACAATCTTAGAGGGAATACTCACACCTGGATATCCCCTCCACTTACCTCTGGGCTCCCCTTAGGTCCAAGAACATCAATAGGATGGTGGTTTGACTTACCTCTCCTTTGTGGTGCCCTGGGACAGGGTGTGGGTCAAACAAAGGCCGAAAACACACATTTGCTCCGGTGGCGATCATCGTTGGGTGGTCTCTTCCCCTATTTTATTAACCCCAAAACTTCGGTTTTTTAAGGCACGGGGGGATGGGAATGTATTAAGGGGGTTTACCTACCTCTCCTTTGTGGTGCCCTGGGATAAGGTGTGGGTCAAATGAAGGCCGATAACACATTTTACACCAATGGCGATCATTGTCGGTAGTCTTTTTCCCTTTTATTGACCCCAACTCGGCCTTTTTAAGCACGATGGGATGGGAATACCTGGAGTCTTAGGGTGTAGGGGGAGTATGCACATTTGTGTAACCCTGACCCTAAAAAACCTTACCCTAAACCCAACCATACCCTTAGGACCCCAATCCTAAACCGAACCCTAACCACAACCATATCCCTTTTACTTACCTGATTATCTTTTTATGTCTGATTAAGACACAGAATAGTGGGTTTTACTTACCTTTTATGGCGCTACAGGAGAAAGATGTGGGTCAAACAAAGGCCGAAACACGTCCACCTGAAAGCACAAAACATAACACAGGTATACGTTTCCCCTATTTTTAAACCCTAAATAGTTTTATGAACACAGTGAGAGGATCTGGAGTAAACTGTTTAATGGAGAAATAAGAGGACTAAAAAGTTGCTCCCGAGCCCGTGCATCTTAGTCCAACACCTGTTTGGACTAAAAGATTTCTATTTTCCCAAACCTAACCGGCCAGCGCCGGGAGCTTTTAACTCACCTCTTACCTTTATATAACTCCGAAAACACAGACACTATACTGCACAACATTTTCTGGTGACTATAAAACCCTAAAAGTGAAAACACATTGGTTAAACAGGTCCCAGAAAAACTGCTCTATTCGGAAAATAAGAGTAGAACAAATGTCTTTAGTGATCTGATAAAGAATATTTTATTCATTTTGTACTCCTCTTTTACTCGGTGTGTTTTATGATTCAAAAGGGATTGTTTTAATTGTTTTAATATCTTTTTAAACACAGCCAGGTGGGCACAGGTGAGGGCAATTAGCAACTCTAATTAGAGCAAATCACCAACAGGTGTGTGCACCTCAGGCAGCCAACCAAAAGGCTCTTCCTGTTGCCCATTTTACTATATGTTGTCTGTCAGTTAGTCTTCCCCTTTATTCCTCTGAAGAAGCCACAGCGTGGCGAAACGTCAGGAGCTCAAACCTTCTCTTAAGACCTTCCATTCGGAAGGCACTCATAGCACTTATTTCTTCGGGGTTGCTTATTTTTAAATATACTTGGATCTTTTAAAGTCCAAATAAGTATATTTTTTAGTTCTTCTCGCACAGATTTTTAAATACTGGTTTTTATAAAAACCTTTTTTTAAAGTATTTATTATCTGACCTCCTTATGGGATAAACACTAGAAAAAAACATTAAGAAGCACGTTGTTTTAAAGCCTAAAGCCAGGCGCTCAAAGCCAGTGTATATGTGTGTGTGTGTAGATGTGTACACCTTTTTAAAGTATTTTTATACAGTGTGACCACTTTTATTCTCTTAAAGAGTGTTTTTATTGTGTTTTAGAAACACCTTAATTGCATGCTTTTATTGAATACATTGGCAAACACAGCACTTCAGGCTTTTATACATTTTACTCACAGCTTCTTTTAGTGTTTATACTCACCTTTGAACCCATGGCCTCTCATAGATGGGGCCCCTTTATAAAAGGGAGGAGGAAACAAAAGAGAAGAAAAAGTAATTAGCAGATCCCTTCCCTCGGTGTTTTGTCATGTGTCGTCTTTTTTTAAAAATACAATCTTAGAGGGAATACTCACACCTGGATATCCCCTCCACTTACCTCTGGGCTCCCCTTAGGTCCAAGAACATCAATAGGATGGTGGTTTGACTTACCTCTCCTTTGTGGTGCCCTGGGACAGGGTGTGGGTCAAACAAAGGCCGAAAACACACATTTGCTCCGGTGGCGATCATCGTTGGGTGGTCTCTTCCCCTATTTTATTAACCCCAAAACTTCGGTTTTTTAAGGCACGGGGGGATGGGAATGTATTAAGGGGGTTTACCTACCTCTCCTTTGTGGTGCCCTGGGATAAGGTGTGGGTCAAATGAAGGCCGATAACACATTTTACACCAATGGCGATCATTGTCGGTAGTCTTTTTCCCTTTTATTGACCCCAACTCGGCCTTTTTAAGCACGATGGGATGGGAATACCTGGAGTCTTAGGGTGTAGGGGGAGTATGCACATTTGTGTAACCCTGACCCTAAAAAACCTTACCCTAAACCCAACCATACCCTTAGGACCCCAATCCTAAACCGAACCCTAACCACAACCATATCCCTTTTACTTACCTGATTATCTTTTTATGTCTGATTAAGACACAGAATAGTGGGTTTTACTTACCTTTTATGGCGCTACAGGAGAAAGATGTGGGTCAAACAAAGGCCGAAACACGTCCACCTGAAAGCACAAAACATAACACAGGTATACGTTTCCCCTATTTTTAAACCCTAAATAGTTTTATGAACACAGTGAGAGGATCTGGAGTAAACTGTTTAATGGAGAAATAAGAGGACTAAAAAGTTGCTCCCGAGCCCGTGCATCTTAGTCCAACACCTGTTTGGACTAAAAGATTTCTATTTTCCCAAACCTAACCGGCCAGCGCCGGGAGCTTTTAACTCACCTCTTACCTTTATATAACTCCGAAAACACAGACACTATACTGCACAACATTTTCTGGTGACTATAAAACCCTAAAAGTGAAAACACATTGGTTAAACAGGTCCCAGAAAAACTGCTCTATTCGGAAAATAAGAGTAGAACAAATGTCTTTAGTGATCTGATAAAGAATATTTTATTCATTTTGTACTCCTCTTTTACTCGGTGTGTTTTATGATTCAAAAGGGATTGTTTTAATTGTTTTAATATCTTTTTAAACACAGCCAGGTGGGCACAGGTGAGGGCAATTAGCAACTCTAATTAGAGCAAATCACCAACAGGTGTGTGCACCTCAGGCAGCCAACCAAAAGGCTCTTCCTGTTGCCCATTTTACTATATGTTGTCTGTCAGTTAGTCTTCCCCTTTATTCCTCTGAAGAAGCCACAGCGTGGCGAAACGTCAGGAGCTCAAACCTTCTCTTAAGACCTTCCATTCGGAAGGCACTCATAGCACTTATTTCTTCGGGGTTGCTTATTTTTAAATATACTTGGATCTTTTAAAGTCCAAATAAGTATATTTTTTAGTTCTTCTCGCACAGATTTTTAAATACTGGTTTTTATAAAAACCTTTTTTTAAAGTATTTATTATCTGACCTCCTTATGGGATAAACACTAGAAAAAAACATTAAGAAGCACGTTGTTTTAAAGCCTAAAGCCAGGCGCTCAAAGCCAGTGTATATGTGTGTGTGTGTAGATGTGTACACCTTTTTAAAGTATTTTTATACAGTGTGACCACTTTTATTCTCTTAAAGAGTGTTTTTATTGTGTTTTAGAAACACCTTAATTGCATGCTTTTATTGAATACATTGGCAAACACAGCACTTCAGGCTTTTATACATTTTACTCACAGCTTCTTTTAGTGTTTATACTCACCTTTGAACCCATGGCCTCTCATAGATGGGGCCCCTTTATAAAAGGGAGGAGGAAACAAAAGAGAAGAAAAAGTAATTAGCAGATCCCTTCCCTCGGTGTTTTGTCATGTGTCGTCTTTTTTTAAAAATACAATCTTAGAGGGAATACTCACACCTGGATATCCCCTCCACTTACCTCTGGGCTCCCCTTAGGTCCAAGAACATCAATAGGATGGTGGTTTGACTTACCTCTCCTTTGTGGTGCCCTGGGACAGGGTGTGGGTCAAACAAAGGCCGAAAACACACATTTGCTCCGGTGGCGATCATCGTTGGGTGGTCTCTTCCCCTATTTTAGGCTCTAGAACCTTGCTAACTGTTTACCTTTTATTCTTGGTAGTTTTTTTATATAAACATAAAACAAATAAACAAATACAGCAACGTTTCGGTTATTGTTTAACCTTCATCAGGCTGGAAATAACTTTGTAAAACAAGTATTATTACAAAATCGTTTGGGCCGTGCTCCGTACGTCCGTACAGGTGCACGTCCGGGACGAAAGGAAGAGGCGAGGCTGGCGACTCGACAGGTCACATGTCAACCGGAAATGGGTGTGTGGGTGACCCCTTGACGCTGTGACACCAGGCCTCCTTCTGTCCGGCTCCAAGGTGTGTCTGGCAGTAACAGTGTAATAAAATACATACAATCTTGTGTATCACAGGATAATCACAGCAGGTTGTCTGTAAATTACAATAAAAGCTTCTGTGCAACTACAGAAAACAACATTTGCATTGATATTACTTGTACATTCGTAATGATTGTTTTTACAGGTTGAACACTGTACATGCAGGTGAGTATTGAAGTGATGAAATTGTGCCAAAATATATATGATGAACAGGTAAGTATTTTTTTAGAATAACAAAGGTATTTACATGTGTATTTACAGATTTTGTGTTCAGTTTGTATTTCCCTTGGTTCAGGTGAGTACACGAACAAACATTAAGAGTTAGAAGGGAGCTCCCCCTGGAGGTGGGGGGGAAAAAGGAAAGGTGGGGTTTCATCATAACATTGTACATGTAGGTAAGTACAAGGTGCTGGAATGATAACCGGAAATACATGACATAATGAGCAGGTAAGTGCTTTTTAAATAACCAAAATAAAGTTTACATGTGTAGTAACAGATTGTATGTTTAGTTTGTATTCACAGTGATTAAGGTGAGTATACAAAAACATGTTAGGACATAGAAGAGAGACCCCCTGGGGTTATATTCAGGGGTAGTGAATCATCACACTGTACATGCAGGTTAACCATGAAATGATGACAGAACCTACATCACATAATGAACAGGTAAGTACTTATTGAGTGACAGCAGTCGGATTTACATGTGTGTTTGTAGGTTGTGTGTTCACATTGTGTTCTAATGGTTAAGGTACGTATATAGAATCAAATAGGATGTAGAATAAAGCCCCCACTAGGTTGTGTTTAGGGGTGGGAAATCACAGTAGATGAGGTACGGTCCCCAGAATGGTGGGATTAGGTTAAGGTGTCGCCCTTATTTGGGTTGTGGTGTGAGTTGGAGAACCAGTTGGGGGTCCCCCTAGGGGACCGCGGAGGACCCAGACCGGACAGGAAAGGCACTGGCTGGGTAGGTTAGGGTTGGGGTTTGGCTAGCCCCCCGCTAAAAAACGCAGTGGGCTAGCCGGTGCACTGTCCATTTCCTCATCCAGTCCGGGATCCCCACAGTCAACCCCAGGGAACCCCCAGGCTCCCCAGTGCCCAGTTTGGCCACTGGTGTTGCCGTGCCTCTTAAGTGTGTCAATAACACTACTGGATGTTGATCCTGGGTGGGAAGGGTTAAGGTTGGAGGGGTTAAAGTTAGGATTAAAAGGGTTAATTTTAGTTAGAGTTAGAATTAAAATGTTTAGGATTAGAGAGGTTGAGGTTAGAGATAGAATCAGAGTGTTTAGGATTAGATAGGTTGAGGTTAGAGTAAGAATCAGAGTGTTTAGGATTAGATAGGTTGAGGTTAGAGATAGAATCAGAGTGTTTAGGATTAGATAGGTTGAGGTTAGAGATAGAATCAGAGTGTTTAGGATTAGATAGGTTGAGGTTAGAGTTAGAATCAGAGTGTTTAGGATTAGATAGGTTGAGGTTAGAGATAGAATCAGAGTGTTTAGGATTAGATAGGTTGAGGTTAGAGATAGAATCAGAGTGTTTAGGATTAGATAGGTTGAGGTTAGAGTTAGAATCAGAGTGTTTAGGATTAGATAGGTTGAGGTTAGAGTAAGAATCAGAGTGTTTAGGATTAGATAGGTTGAGGTTAGAGTAAGAATCAGAGTGTTTAGGATTAGATAGGTTGAGGTTAGAGTTAGAATTAGAATGGTTAGAGTTAGAGAGGTTGAGGTTAGAGCTAGGTCAGTGGGTCCGGATCAGGGACCACTCAGGCCTCGTTGAGTCCACCAGGCTGTCTGGTGCCTAATTTGACCATCCAACCTCTCTCACAAGTCCTCCTCTGCGTTGTGGACCACAGTGGATTGCACTCGATAATTGTGGCTCTGAGTGCCTCCCAGCTATGTAAAATAAAATGTTTAACTAATTGTGTGGATGTATTCTTTTTTCTGATTATGTTATATTTATGCTGTGAGAATCTGGTGGAGAGGGAATTGCCCGTTTCCCCCACATATTGCAACTTGCATTGTGTGCAATAAATTAAATAAACACAATTAGTTATGCCAATATTACCTTTAATTTGTGATTGAAAAACCTCCCCTGTATTTTGATTTCTAATCCATTGTTTATGTTTAAAGTATAAATTATTTTTTTGGAATTTAGGTGCCGAATCCGGTCTTAATTTGGCCTTAACCAGGAGATCCTTAAGGTTTTTGTTTCTCCTGTAGGCAGGTAGAACACTGTGTTCCTTCAACACACTGGTGCCTGCAGTGATTTTATTGAAATTCTTTCTGCACTCATATGCTAGTTGCACAGTGGAGGGCGAGAACGTGGTGATCAGAGGGATGTGACAGGAGACTGTTTTGGCTTTGGTTTGCAGGAAAGTTTTAAAACATTTCCTGCAGAAGGTCCTGGAATACCCCCTGGTGGACAAAGCCTGGAATAGGATTTTGACCGCTTCATGGAAGTGCTCCGGCCTGGTGCTGATTCTATGGAATCTAAGTAACTGTGACTTTATGAGTCCTGCAAATGTATGTTTGGGGTGGAAACTGTTCTTAAAAAGTAAAGCGTGTGTATCTGTTTCCTTAAAGAATACCTTAATATCAAGGATGTTACTGTCTTTAAATGTGTCCCCTTTAAATGTGGTTGTGTCTAAAAAATTAACTGTTGTGTGACTATGTGTGGATTTAATTTTTATTGATTCTCTGTGATTGTGTAGAGTGCTTATAAATGTGTCAAATTCTTCTCTGGAATGTGGCCATATTCCCCAGATGTCATCTAAAAATCTGTAATAATGTAATGGTTTAAGTGTGCATGCCTTAAGGGCTGACATTTCCCACTCTGCCATAAATATATTGGCGTAGGCCGGAGCAAACTTCTTACCCATGGCTGTTCCCTTTATTTGTAAGAAGAATTCATTGTTGAATTCAAAATCATTCCTCATCAGATTGATCTCTAAGAGTTGAAGGAGCTCTTTGTCAGGTCTATGTTTATTAGGATTATTTTGGAATACGTTTTTAATGGCTTGTATGCCTTCTTTGATATCAATGTTGGTATAAAGGCTGTCAATGTCAATGGTAAATATAATTGAATTTGTGGGGATAATTAACCCTTTGACAATGTCAACAAAATGGTACGTGTCCTTAATGTAGCTGGGATATGACACCGACAGGGGATTGAGGAAGTGGTCCAGATACTCTGCTGTGCGATATGTCTCACTGCTACAGTCAGAGACTATCGGTCTCCCCGGGGGAATTTTGTGTGGAGCGCTCCACTGTGCTGGATCCTTGTGGATTTTGGGCAGCATGTAAAATATTCTTGCCCTTGGTTTTGAATCTCCCATGAGATAGTGTTTTTGTTTACGATTAATGAATCGTTTGTCAAAGAGTGAATTTAGAATTTTGTTAACCATGGGAAGGGTTTCTAAATAAATTGGTTTCTCTAATTTAACATAATACTTTTGGTCATGTAGTTGTCTGTATCCTTCCCATAAGAACATTAATTAAGATTCTGCTTCCGTACCAATCGATCCGGAATGACCTGATTAGTGGGGGTAGATGCAACTTTTAAGTCTCTACGACCTTCAGAGAAAAAGTTATTAGCCGAGATAAATTTGCTTTTTTTAGCACTTTGAGCACTTTTCCTAAATGGCACTTCCCAAGGACCTAGAGCCTCGGGGTTGGTACCAATCGATCCGGAATGACCTGATTAGTGGGGGTAGATGCAACTTCCGAGTCTCTACGACCTTCAGAGAAAAAGTTATTAGCCGAGATAAATTTGCTTTTTTTAGCACTTTGAGCACTTTTCCTAAATGGCACTTCCCAAGGTCCTAGAGCCTCGGGGTTGGTACCAATCGATCCGGAATGACCTGATTAGTGGGGGTAGATGCAACTTCCGAGTCTCTACGACCTTCAGAAGGAAAGTTAAGAAATAAAATGTGAAAAAAATAAAAATTGCCATGAGCGGGATTTGAACACTCAACCTTGTGTTCCAAAGGCGGGCGCACTACCACTGCACCACCGCTCCAGCTGAAAACGCATTTTTCAGAAATGGCACTTCCCAAGGTCCTAGAGCCTCGTGGTTGGTACCAATCGATCCGGAATGACCTGATTAGTGGGGGTAGATGCAACTTCCGAGTCTCTACGACCTTCAGAGAAAAAGTTATTAGCCGAGATAAATTTGCTTTTTTTAGCACTTTGAGCACTTTTCCTAAATGGCACTTCCCAAGGTCCTAGAGCCTCGGGGTTGGTACCAATCGATCCGGAATGACCTGATTAGTGGGGGTAGATGCAACTTCTGAGTCTCTACGACCTTCAGAAGGAAAGTTAAGAAATAAAATGTGAAAAAAATAAAAATTGCCATGAGCTGGATTTGAACACTCAACCTTGTGTTCCAAAGGCGGGCGCACTACCACTGCACCACCGCTCCAGCTGAAAACGCATTTTTCAGAAATGGCACTTCCCAAGGTCCTAGAGCCTCGTGGTTGGTACCAATCGATCCGGAATGACCTGATTAGTGGGGGTAGATGCAACTTCCGAGTCTCTACGACCTTCAGAGAAAAAGTTATTAGCCGAGATAAATTTGCTTTTTTTAGCACTTTGAGCACTTTTCCTAAATTGCACTTCCCAAGGTTCTAGAGCCTCGGGGTTGGTACCAATCGATCCGGAATGACCTGATTAGTGGGGGTAGATGCAACTTTTAAGTCTCTACGACCTTCAGAGAAAAAGTTATTAGCCGAGATAAATTTGCTTTTTTTAGCACTTTGAGCACTTTTCCTAAATGGCACTTCCCAAGGTCCTAGAGCCTCGGGGTTGGTACCAATCGATCCGGAATGACCTGATTAGTGGGGGTAGATGCAACTTCCGAGTCTCTACGACCTTCAGAAGGAAAGTTAAGAAATAAAATGTGAAAAAAATAAAAATTGCCATGAGCGGGATTTGAACACTCAACCTTGTGTTCCAAAGGCGGGCGCACTACCACTGCACCACCGCTCCAGCTGAAAACGCATTTTTCAGAAATGGCACTTCCCAAGGTCCTAGAGCCTCGTGGTTGGTACCAATCGATCCGGAATGACCTGATTAGTGGGGGTAGATGCAACTTCCGAGTCTCTACGACCTTCAGAGAAAAAGTTATTAGCCGAGATAAATTTGCTTTTTTTAGCACTTTGAGCACTTTTCCTAAATTGCACTTCCCAAGGTCCTAGAGCCTCGGGGTTGGTACCAATCGATCCGGAATGACCTGATTAGTGGGGGTAGATGCAACTTCCGAGTCTCTACGACCTTCAGAGAAAAAGTTATTAGCCGAGATAAATTTGCTTTTTTTAGCACTTTGAGCACTTTTCCTAAATGGCACTTCCCAAGGTCCTAGAGCCTCGTGGTTGGTACCAATCGATCCGGAATGACCTGATTAGTGGGGGTAGATGCAACTTCCGAGTCTCTACGACCTTCAGAAGGAAAGTTAAGAAATAAAATGTGAAAAAAATAAAAATTGCCATGAGCGGGATTTGAACACTCAACCTTGTGTTCCAAAGGCGGGCGCACTACCACTGCACCACCGCTCCAGCTGAAAACGCATTTTTCAGAAATGGCACTTCCCAAGGTCCTAGAGCCTCGTGGTTGGTACCAATCGATCCGGAATGACCTGATTAGTGGGGGTAGATGCAACTTCCGAGTCTCTACGACCTTCAGAGAAAAAGTTATTAGCCGAGATAAATTTGCTTTTTTTAGCACTTTGAGCACTTTTCCTAAATTGCACTTCCCAAGGTTCTAGAGCCTCGGGGTTGGTACCAATCGATCCGGAATGACCTGATTAGTGGGGGTAGATGCAACTTTTAAGTCTCTACGACCTTCAGAGAAAAAGTTATTAGCCGAGATAAATTTGCTTTTTTTAGCACTTTGAGCACTTTTCCTAAATGGTACTTCCCAAGGTCCTAGAGCCTCGGGGTTGGTACCAATCGATCCGGAATGACCTGATTAGTGGGGGTAGATGCAACTTCCGAGTCTCTACGACCTTCAGAAGGAAAGTTAAGAAATAAAATGTGAAAAAAATAAAAATTGCCATGAGCGGGATTTGAACACTCAACCTTGTGTTCCAAAGGCGGGCGCACTACCACTGCACCACCGCTCCAGCTGAAAACGCATTTTTCAGAAATGGCACTTCCCAAGGTCCTAGAGCCTCGTGGTTGGTACCAATCGATCCGGAATGACCTGATTAGTGGGGGTAGATGCAACTTCCGAGTCTCTACGACCTTCAGAGAAAAAGTTATTAGCCGAGATAAATTTGCTTTTTTTAGCACTTTGAGCACTTTTCCTAAATTGCACTTCCCAAGGTTCTAGAGCCTCGGGGTTGGTACCAATCGATCCGGAATGACCTGATTAGTGGGGGTAGATGCAACTTTTAAGTCTCTACGACCTTCAGAGAAAAAGTTATTAGCCGAGATAAATTTGCTTTTTTTAGCACTTTGAGCACTTTTCCTAAATGGCACTTCCCAAGGTCCTAGAGCCTCGGGGTTGGTACCAATCGATCCGGAATGACCTGATTAGTGGGGGTAGATGCAACTTCCGAGTCTCTACGACCTTCAGAAGGAAAGTTAAGAAATAAAATGTGAAAAAAATAAAAATTGCCATGAGCGGGATTTGAACACTCAACCTTGTGTTCCAAAGGCGGGCGCACTACCACTGCACCACCGCTCCAGCTGAAAACGCATTTTTCAGAAATGGCACTTCCCAAGGTCCTAGAGCCTCGTGGTTGGTACCAATCGATCCGGAATGACCTGATTAGTGGGGGTAGATGCAACTTCCGAGTCTCTACGACCTTCAGAGAAAAAGTTATTAGCCGAGATAAATTTGCTTTTTTTAGCACTTTGAGCACTTTTCCTAAATTGCACTTCCCAAGGTCCTAGAGCCTCGGGGTTGGTACCAATCGATCCGGAATGACCTGATTAGTGGGGGTAGATGCAACTTCCGAGTCTCTACGACCTTCAGAGAAAAAGTTATTAGCCGAGATAAATTTGCTTTTTTTAGCACTTTGAGCACTTTTCCTAAATGGCACTTCCCAAGGTCCTAGAGCCTCGTGGTTGGTACCAATCGATCCGGAATGACCTGATTAGTGGGGGTAGATGCAACTTCCGAGTCTCTACGACCTTCAGAAGGAAAGTTAAGAAATAAAATGTGAAAAAAATAAAAATTGCCATGAGCGGGATTTGAACACTCAACCTTGTGTTCCAAAGGCGGGCGCACTACCACTGCACCACCGCTCCAGCTGAAAACGCATTTTTCAGAAATGGCACTTCCCAAGGTCCTAGAGCCTCGTGGTTGGTACCAATCGATCCGGAATGACCTGATTAGTGGGGGTAGATGCAACTTCCGAGTCTCTACGACCTTCAGAGAAAAAGTTATTAGCCGAGATAAATTTGCTTTTTTTAGCACTTTGAGCACTTTTCCTAAATTGCACTTCCCAAGGTTCTAGAGCCTCGGGGTTGGTACCAATCGATCCGGAATGACCTGATTAGTGGGGGTAGATGCAACTTTTAAGTCTCTACGACCTTCAGAGAAAAAGTTATTAGCCGAGATAAATTTGCTTTTTTTAGCACTTTGAGCACTTTTCCTAAATGGTACTTCCCAAGGTCCTAGAGCCTCGGGGTTGGTACCAATCGATCCGGAATGACCTGATTAGTGGGGGTAGATGCAACTTCCGAGTCTCTACGACCTTCAGAAGGAAAGTTAAGAAATAAAATGTGAAAAAAATAAAAATTGCCATGAGCGGGATTTGAACACTCAACCTTGTGTTCCAAAGGCGGGCGCACTACCACTGCACCACCGCTCCAGCTGAAAACGCATTTTTCAGAAATGGCACTTCCCAAGGTCCTAGAGCCTCGTGGTTGGTACCAATCGATCCGGAATGACCTGATTAGTGGGGGTAGATGCAACTTTTAAGTCTCTACGACCTTCAGAGAAAAAGTTATTAGCCGAGATAAATTTGCTTTTTTTAGCACTTTGAGCACTTTTCCTAAATGGCACTTCCCAAGGTCCTAGAGCCTCGGGGTTGGTACCAATCGATCCGGAATGACCTGATTAGTGGGGGTAGATGCAACTTCCGAGTCTCTACGACCTTCAGAAGGAAAGTTAAGAAATAAAATGTGAAAAAAATAAAAATTGCCATGAGCGGGATTTGAACACTCAACCTTGTGTTCCAAAGGCGGGCGCACTACCACTGCACCACCGCTCCAGCTGAAAACGCATTTTTCAGAAATGGCACTTCCCAAGGTCCTAGAGCCTCGTGGTTGGTACCAATCGATCCGGAATGACCTGATTAGTGGGGGTAGATGCAACTTTTAAGTCTCTACGACCTTCAGAGAAAAAGTTATTAGCCGAGATAAATTTGCTTTTTTTAGCACTTTGAGCACTTTTCCTAAATGGCACTTCCCAAGGTCCTAGAGCCTCGGGGTTGGTACCAATCGATCCGGAATGACCTGATTAGTGGGGGTAGATGCAACTTCCGAGTCTCTACGACCTTCAGAGAAAAAGTTATTAGCCGAGATAAATTTGCTTTTTTTAACACTTTGAGCACTTTTCCTAAATGGCACTTCCCAAGGTCCTAGAGCCTCGTGGTTGGTACCAATCGATCCGGAATGACCTGATTAGTGGGGGTAGATGCAACTTTTAAGTCTCTACGACCTTCAGAGAAAAAGTTATTAGCCGAGATAAATTTGCTTTTTTTAGCACTTTGAGCACTTTTCCTAAATGGCACTTCCCAAGGACCTAGAGCCTCGGGGTTGGTACCAATCGATCCGGAATGACCTGATTAGTGGGGGTAGATGCAACTTCCGAGTCTCTACGACCTTCAGAAGGAAAGTTAAGAAATAAAATGTGAAAAAAATAAAAATTGCCATGAGCGGGATTTGAACACTCAACCTTGTGTTCCAAAGGCGGGCGCACTACCACTGCACCACCGCTCCAGCTGAAAACGCATTTTTCAGAAATGGCACTTCCCAAGGTCCTAGAGCCTCGTGGTTGGTACCAATCGATCCGGAATGACCTGATTAGTGGGGGTAGATGCAACTTCCGAGTCTCTACGACCTTCAGAGAAAAAGTTATTAGCCGAGATAAATTTGCTTTTTTTAGCACTTTGAGCACTTTTCCTAAATGGCACTTCCCAAGGTCCTAGAGCCTCGGGGTTGGTACCAATCGATCCGGAATGACCTGATTAGTGGGGGTAGATGCAACTTCCGAGTCTCTACGACCTTCAGAAGGAAAGTTAAGAAATAAAATGTGAAAAAAATAAAAATTGCCATGAGCGGGATTTGAACACTCAACCTTGTGTTCCAAAGGCGGGCGCACTACCACTGCACCACCGCTCCAGCTGAAAACGCATTTTTCAGAAATGGCACTTCCCAAGGTCCTAGAGCCTCGTGGTTGGTACCAATCGATCCGGAATGACCTGATTAGTGGGGGTAGATGCAACTTCCGAGTCTCTACGACCTTCAGAGAAAAAGTTATTAGCCGAGATAAATTTGCTTTTTTTAGCACTTTGAGCACTTTTCCTAAATTGCACTTCCCAAGGTTCTAGAGCCTCGGGGTTGGTACCAATCGATCCGGAATGACCTGATTAGTGGGGGTAGATGCAACTTTTAAGTCTCTACGACCTTCAGAGAAAAAGTTATTAGCCGAGATAAATTTGCTTTTTTTAGCACTTTGAGCACTTTTCCTAAATGGCACTTCCCAAGGTCCTAGAGCCTCGGGGTTGGTACCAATCGATCCGGAATGACCTGATTAGTGGGGGTAGATGCAACTTCCGAGTCTCTACGACCTTCAGAAGGAAAGTTAAGAAATAAAATGTGAAAAAAATAAAAATTGCCATGAGCGGGATTTGAACACTCAACCTTGTGTTCCAAAGGCGGGCGCACTACCACTGCACCACCGCTCCAGCTGAAAACGCATTTTTCAGAAATGGCACTTCCCAAGGTCCTAGAGCCTCGTGGTTGGTACCAATCGATCCGGAATGACCTGATTAGTGGGGGTAGATGCAACTTCCGAGTCTCTACGACCTTCAGAGAAAAAGTTATTAGCCGAGATAAATTTGCTTTTTTTAGCACTTTGAGCACTTTTCCTAAATGGCACTTCCCAAGGACCTAGAGCCTCGGGGTTGGTACCAATCGATCCGGAATGACCTGATTAGTGGGGGTAGATGCAACTTCCGAGTCTCTACGACCTTCAGAGAAAAAGTTATTAGCCGAGATAAATTTGCTTTTTTTAGCACTTTGAGCACTTTTCCTAAATGGCACTTCCCAAGGTCCTAGAGCCTCGGGGTTGGTACCAATCGATCCGGAATGACCTGATTAGTGGGGGTAGATGCAACTTCCGAGTCTCTACGACCTTCAGAAGGAAAGTTAAGAAATAAAATGTGAAAAAAATAAAAATTGCCATGAGCGGGATTTGAACACTCAACCTTGTGTTCCAAAGGCGGGCGCACTACCACTGCACCACCGCTCCAGCTGAAAACGCATTTTTCAGAAATGGCACTTCCCAAGGTCCTAGAGCCTCGTGGTTGGTACCAATCGATCCGGAATGACCTGATTAGTGGGGGTAGATGCAACTTTTAAGTCTCTACGACCTTCAGAGAAAAAGTTATTAGCCGAGATAAATTTGCTTTTTTTAGCACTTTGAGCACTTTTCCTAAATGGCACTTCCCAAGGTCCTAGAGCCTCGGGGTTGGTACCAATCGATCCGGAATGACCTGATTAGTGGGGGTAGATGCAACTTCCGAGTCTCTACGACCTTCAGAAGGAAAGTTAAGAAATAAAATGTGAAAAAAATAAAAATTGCCATGAGCGGGATTTGAACACTCAACCTTGTGTTCCAAAGGCGGGCGCACTACCACTGCACCACCGCTCCTGCTGAAAACGCATTTTTCAGAAATGGCACTTCCCAAGGTCCTAGAGCCTCGTGGTTGGTACCAATCGATCCGGAATGACCTGATTAGTGGGGGTAGATGCAACTTCCGAGTCTCTACGACCTTCAGAGAAAAAGTTATTAGCCGAGATAAATTTGCTTTTTTTAGCACTTTGAGCACTTTTCCTAAATTGCACTTCCCAATGTCCTAGAGCCTCGGGGTTGGTACCAATCGATCCGGAATGACCTGATTAGTGGGGGTAGATGCAACTTCCGAGTCTCTACGACCTTCAGAAGGAAAGTTAAGAAATAAAATGTGAAAAAAATAAAAATTGCCATGAGCGGGATTTGAACACTCAACCTTGTGTTCCAAAGGCGGGCGCACTACCACTGCACCACCGCTCCAGCTGAAAACGCATTTTTCAGAAATGGCACTTCCCAAGGTCCTAGAGCCTCGTGGTTGGTACCAATCGATCCGGAATGACCTGATTAGTGGGGGTAGATGCAACTTCCGAGTCTCTACGACCTTCAGAGAAAAAGTTATTAGCCGAGATAAATTTGCTTTTTTTAGCACTTTGAGCACTTTTCCTAAATTGCACTTCCCAAGGTTCTAGAGCCTCGGGGTTGGTACCAATCGATCCGGAATGACCTGATTAGTGGGGGTAGATGCAACTTTTAAGTCTCTACGACCTTCAGAGAAAAAGTTATTAGCCGAGATAAATTTGCTTTTTTTAGCACTTTGAGCACTTTTCCTAAATGGCACTTCCCAAGGTCCTAGAGCCTCGTGGTTGGTACCAATCGATCCGGAATGACCTGATTAGTGGGGGTAGATGCAACTTCCGAGTCTCTACGACCTTCAGAAGGAAAGTTAAGAAATAAAATGTGAAAAAAATAAAAATTGCCATGAGCGGGATTTGAACACTCAACCTTGTGTTCCAAAGGCGGGCGCACTACCACTGCACCACCGCTCCAGCTGAAAACGCATTTTTCAGAAATGGCACTTCCCAAGGTCCTAGAGCCTCGTGGTTGGTACCAATCGATCCGGAATGACCTGATTAGTGGGGGTAGATGCAACTTCCGAGTCTCTACGACCTTCAGAGAAAAAGTTATTAGCCGAGATAAATTTGCTTTTTTTAGCACTTTGAGCACTTTTCCTAAATTGCACTTCCCAAGGTTCTAGAGCCTCGGGGTTGGTACCAATCGATCCGGAATGACCTGATTAGTGGGGGTAGATGCAACTTTTAAGTCTCTACGACCTTCAGAGAAAAAGTTATTAGCCGAGATAAATTTGCTTTTTTTAGCACTTTGAGCACTTTTCCTAAATGGCACTTCCCAAGGTCCTAGAGCCTCGGGGTTGGTACCAATCGATCCGGAATGACCTGATTAGTGGGGGTAGATGCAACTTCCGAGTCTCTACGACCTTCAGAAGGAAAGTTAAGAAATAAAATGTGAAAAAAATAAAAATTGCCATGAGCGGGATTTGAACACTCAACCTTGTGTTCCAAAGGCGGGCGCACTACCACTGCACCACCGCTCCAGCTGAAAACGCATTTTTCAGATATGGCACTTCCCAAGGTCCTAGAGCCTCGTGGTTGGTACCAATCGATCCGGAATGACCTGATTAGTGGGGGTAGATGCAACTTCCGAGTCTCTACGACCTTCAGAGAAAAAGTTATTAGCCGAGATAAATTTGCTTTTTTTAGCACTTTGAGCACTTTTCCTAAATTGCACTTCCCAATGTCCTAGAGCCTCGGGGTTGGTACCAATCGATCCGGAATGACCTGATTAGTGGGGGTAGATGCAACTTCCGAGTCTCTACGACCTTCAGAAGGAAAGTTAAGAAATAAAATGTGAAAAAAATAAAAATTGCCATGAGCGGGATTTGAACACTCAACCTTGTGTTCCAAAGGCGGGCGCACTACCACTGCACCACCGCTCCAGCTGAAAACGCATTTTTCAGAAATGGCACTTCCCAAGGTCCTAGAGCCTCGTGGTTGGTACCAATCGATCCGGAATGACCTGATTAGTGGGGGTAGATGCAACTCCCGAGTCTCTACGACCTTCAGAGAAAAAGTTATTAGCCGAGATAAATTTGCTTTTTTTAGCACTTTGAGCACTTTTCCTAAATTGCACTTCCCAAGGTTCTAGAGCCTCGGGGTTGGTACCAATCGATCCGGAATGACCTGATTAGTGGGGGTAGATGCAACTTTTAAGTCTCTACGACCTTCAGAGAAAAAGTTATTAGCCGAGATAAATTTGCTTTTTTTAGCACTTTGAGCACTTTTCCTAAATGGCACTTCCCAAGGTCCTAGAGCCTCGTGGTTGGTACCAATCGATCCGGAATGACCTGATTAGTGGGGGTAGATGCAACTTCCGAGTCTCTACGACCTTCAGAAGGAAAGTTAAGAAATAAAATGTGAAAAAAATAAAAATTGCCATGAGCGGGATTTGAACACTCAACCTTGTGTTCCAAAGGCGGGCGCACTACCACTGCACCACCGCTCCAGCTGAAAACGCATTTTTCAGAAATGGCACTTCCCAAGGTCCTAGAGCCTCGTGGTTGGTACCAATCGATCCGGAATGACCTGATTAGTGGGGGTAGATGCAACTTCCGAGTCTCTACGACCTTCAGAGAAAAAGTTATTAGCCGAGATAAATTTGCTTTTTTTAGCACTTTGAGCACTTTTCCTAAATTGCACTTCCCAAGGTTCTAGAGCCTCGGGGTTGGTACCAATCGATCCGGAATGACCTGATTAGTGGGGGTAGATGCAACTTTTAAGTCTCTACGACCTTCAGAGAAAAAGTTATTAGCCGAGATAAATTTGCTTTTTTTAGCACTTTGAGCACTTTTCCTAAATGGCACTTCCCAAGGTCCTAGAGCCTCGGGGTTGGTACCAATCGATCCGGAATGACCTGATTAGTGGGGGTAGATGCAACTTCCGAGTCTCTACGACCTTCAGAAGGAAAGTTAAGAAATAAAATGTGAAAAAAATAAAAATTGCCATGAGCGGGATTTGAACACTCAACCTTGTGTTCCAAAGGCGGGCGCACTACCACTGCACCACCGCTCCAGCTGAAAACGCATTTTTCAGATATGGCACTTCCCAAGGTCCTAGAGCCTCGTGGTTGGTACCAATCGATCCGGAATGACCTGATTAGTGGGGGTAGATGCAACTTCCGAGTCTCTACGACCTTCAGAGAAAAAGTTATTAGCCGAGATAAATTTGCTTTTTTTAGCACTTTGAGCACTTTTCCTAAATGGCACTTCCCAAGGACCTAGAGCCTCGGGGTTGGTACCAATCGATCCGGAATGACCTGATTAGTGGGGGTAGATGCAACTTCCGAGTCTCTACGACCTTCAGAGAAAAAGTTATTAGCCGAGATAAATTTGCTTTTTTTAGCACTTTGAGCACTTTTCCTAAATGGCACTTCCCAAGGTCCTAGAGCCTCGGGGTTGGTACCAATCGATCCGGAATGACCTGATTAGTGGGGGTAGATGCAACTTCCGAGTCTCTACGACCTTCAGAAGGAAAGTTAAGAAATAAAATGTGAAAAAAATAAAAATTGCCATGAGCGGGATTTGAACACTCAACCTTGTGTTCCAAAGGCGGGCGCACTACCACTGCACCACCGCTCCAGCTGAAAACGCATTTTTCAGAAATGGCACTTCCCAAGGTCCTAGAGCCTCGGGGTTGGTACCAATCGATCCGGAATGACCTGATTAGTGGGGGTAGATGCAACTTCCGAGTCTCTACGACCTTCAGAAGGAAAGTTAAGAAATAAAATGTGAAAAAAATAAAAATTGCCATGAGCGGGATTTGAACACTCAACCTTGTGTTCCAAAGGCGGGCGCACTACCACTGCACCACCGCTCCAGCTGAAAACGCATTTTTCAGAAATGGCACTTCCCAAGGTCCTAGAGCCTCGTGGTTGGTACCAATCGATCCGGAATGACCTGATTAGTGGGGGTAGATGCAACTTCCGAGTCTCTACGACCTTCAGAGAAAAAGTTATTAGCCGAGATAAATTTGCTTTTTTTAGCACTTTGAGCACTTTTCCTAAATTGCACTTCCCAATGTCCTAGAGCCTCGGGGTTGGTACCAATCGATCCGGAATGACCTGATTAGTGGGGGTAGATGCAACTTCCGAGTCTCTACGACCTTCAGAGAAAAAGTTATTAGCCGAGATAAATTTGCTTTTTTTAGCACTTTGAGCACTTTTCCTAAATTGCACTTCCCAAGGTTCTAGAGCCTCGGGGTTGGTACCAATCGATCCGGAATGACCTGATTAGTGGGGGTAGATGCAACTTTTAAGTCTCTACGACCTTCAGAGAAAAAGTTATTAGCCGAGATAAATTTGCTTTTTTTAGCACTTTGAGCACTTTTCCTAAATTGCACTTCCCAAGGTTCTAGAGCCTCGGGGTTGGTACCAATCGATCCGGAATGACCTGATTAGTGGGGGTAGATGCAACTTCCGAGTCTCTACGACCTTCAGAAGGAAAGTTAAGAAATAAAATGTGAAAAAAATAAAAATTGCCATGAGCGGGATTTGAACACTCAACCTTGTGTTCCAAAGGCGGGCGCACTACCACTGCACCACCGCTCCAGCTGAAAACGCATTTTTCAGAAATGGCACTTCCCAAGGTCCTAGAGCCTCGTGGTTGGTACCAATCGATCCGGAATGACCTGATTAGTGGGGGTAGATGCAACTTCCGAGTCTCTACGACCTTCAGAGAAAAAGTTATTAGCCGAGATAAATTTGCTTTTTTTAGCACTTTGAGCACTTTTCCTAAATTGCACTTCCCAAGGTTCTAGAGCCTCGGGGTTGGTACCAATCGATCCGGAATGACCTGATTAGTGGGGGTAGATGCAACTTTTAAGTCTCTACGACCTTCAGAGAAAAAGTTATTAGCCGAGATAAATTTGCTTTTTTTAGCACTTTGAGCACTTTTCCTAAATGGCACTTCCCAAGGTCCTAGAGCCTCGGGGTTGGTACCAATCGATCCGGAATGACCTGATTAGTGGGGGTAGATGCAACTTCCGAGTCTCTACGACCTTCAGAAGGAAAGTTAAGAAATAAAATGTGAAAAAAATAAAAATTGCCATGAGCGGGATTTGAACACTCAACCTTGTGTTCCAAAGGCGGGCGCACTACCACTGCACCACCGCTCCAGCTGAAAACGCATTTTTCAGATATGGCACTTCCCAAGGTCCTAGAGCCTCGTGGTTGGTACCAATCGATCCGGAATGACCTGATTAGTGGGGGTAGATGCAACTTCCGAGTCTCTACGACCTTCAGAGAAAAAGTTATTAGCCGAGATAAATTTGCTTTTTTTAGCACTTTGAGCACTTTTCCTAAATTGCACTTCCCAATGTCCTAGAGCCTCGGGGTTGGTACCAATCGATCCGGAATGACCTGATTAGTGGGGGTAGATGCAACTTCCGAGTCTCTACGACCTTCAGAAGGAAAGTTAAGAAATAAAATGTGAAAAAAATAAAAATTGCCATGAGCGGGATTTGAACACTCAACCTTGTGTTCCAAAGGCGGGGGCACTACCACTGCACCACCGCTCCAGCTGAAAACGCATTTTTCAGAAATGGCACTTCCCAAGGTCCTAGAGCCTCGTGGTTGGTACCAATCGATCCGGAATGACCTGATTAGTGGGGGTAGATGCAACTCCCGAGTCTCTACGACCTTCAGAGAAAAAGTTATTAGCCGAGATAAATTTGCTTTTTTTAGCACTTTGAGCACTTTTCCTAAATTGCACTTCCCAAGGTTCTAGAGCCTCGGGGTTGGTACCAATCGATCCGGAATGACCTGATTAGTGGGGGTAGATGCAACTTTTAAGTCTCTACGACCTTCAGAGAAAAAGTTATTAGCCGAGATAAATTTGCTTTTTTTAGCACTTTGAGCACTTTTCCTAAATGGCACTTCCCAAGGTCCTAGAGCCTCGTGGTTGGTACCAATCGATCCGGAATGACCTGATTAGTGGGGGTAGATGCAACTTCCGAGTCTCTACGACCTTCAGAAGGAAAGTTAAGAAATAAAATGTGAAAAAAATAAAAATTGCCATGAGCGGGATTTGAACACTCAACCTTGTGTTCCAAAGGCGGGCGCACTACCACTGCACCACCGCTCCAGCTGAAAACGCATTTTTCAGAAATGGCACTTCCCAAGGTCCTAGAGCCTCGTGGTTGGTACCAATCGATCCGGAATGACCTGATTAGTGGGGGTAGATGCAACTTCCGAGTCTCTACGACCTTCAGAGAAAAAGTTATTAGCCGAGATAAATTTGCTTTTTTTAGCACTTTGAGCACTTTTCCTAAATTGCACTTCCCAAGGTTCTAGAGCCTCGGGGTTGGTACCAATCGATCCGGAATGACCTGATTAGTGGGGGTAGATGCAACTTTTAAGTCTCTACGACCTTCAGAGAAAAAGTTATTAGCCGAGATAAATTTGCTTTTTTTAGCACTTTGAGCACTTTTCCTAAATGGCACTTCCCAAGGTCCTAGAGCCTCGGGGTTGGTACCAATCGATCCGGAATGACCTGATTAGTGGGGGTAGATGCAACTTCCGAGTCTCTACGACCTTCAGAAGGAAAGTTAAGAAATAAAATGTGAAAAAAATAAAAATTGCCATGAGCGGGATTTGAACACTCAACCTTGTGTTCCAAAGGCGGGCGCACTACCACTGCACCACCGCTCCAGCTGAAAACGCATTTTTCAGATATGGCACTTCCCAAGGTCCTAGAGCCTCGTGGTTGGTACCAATCGATCCGGAATGACCTGATTAGTGGGGGTAGATGCAACTTCCGAGTCTCTACGACCTTCAGAGAAAAAGTTATTAGCCGAGATAAATTTGCTTTTTTTAGCACTTTGAGCACTTTTCCTAAATGGCACTTCCCAAGGACCTAGAGCCTCGGGGTTGGTACCAATCGATCCGGAATGACCTGATTAGTGGGGGTAGATGCAACTTCCGAGTCTCTACGACCTTCAGAGAAAAAGTTATTAGCCGAGATAAATTTGCTTTTTTTAGCACTTTGAGCACTTTTCCTAAATGGCACTTCCCAAGGTCCTAGAGCCTCGGGGTTGGTACCAATCGATCCGGAATGACCTGATTAGTGGGGGTAGATGCAACTTCCGAGTCTCTACGACCTTCAGAAGGAAAGTTAAGAAATAAAATGTGAAAAAAATAAAAATTGCCATGAGCGGGATTTGAACACTCAACCTTGTGTTCCAAAGGCGGGCGCACTACCACTGCACCACCGCTCCAGCTGAAAACGCATTTTTCAGAAATGGCACTTCCCAAGGTCCTAGAGCCTCGTGGTTGGTACCAATCGATCCGGAATGACCTGATTAGTGGGGGTAGATGCAACTTTTAAGTCTCTACGACCTTCAGAGAAAAAGTTATTAGCCGAGATAAATTTGCTTTTTTTAGCACTTTGAGCACTTTTCCTAAATGGCACTTCCCAAGGTCCTAGAGCCTCGGGGTTGGTACCAATCGATCCGGAATGACCTGATTAGTGGGGGTAGATGCAACTTCCGAGTCTCTACGACCTTCAGAAGGAAAGTTAAGAAATAAAATGTGAAAAAAATAAAAATTGCCATGAGCGGGATTTGAACACTCAACCTTGTGTTCCAAAGGCGGGCGCACTACCACTGCACCACCGCTCCAGCTGAAAACGCATTTTTCAGAAATGGCACTTCCCAAGGTCCTAGAGCCTCGTGGTTGGTACCAATCGATCCGGAATGACCTGATTAGTGGGGGTAGATGCAACTTCCGAGTCTCTACGACCTTCAGAGAAAAAGTTATTAGCCGAGATAAATTTGCTTTTTTTAGCACTTTGAGCACTTTTCCTAAATTGCACTTCCCAATGTCCTAGAGCCTCGGGGTTGGTACCAATCGATCCGGAATGACCTGATTAGTGGGGGTAGATGCAACTTCCGAGTCTCTACGACCTTCAGAAGGAAAGTTAAGAAATAAAATGTGAAAAAAATAAAAATTGCCATGAGCGGGATTTGAACACTCAACCTTGTGTTCCAAAGGCGGGCGCACTACCACTGCACCACCGCTCCAGCTGAAAACGCATTTTTCAGAAATGGCACTTCCCAAGGTCCTAGAGCCTCGTGGTTGGTACCAATCGATCCGGAATGACCTGATTAGTGGGGGTAGATGCAACTTCCGAGTCTCTACGACCTTCAGAGAAAAAGTTATTAGCCGAGATAAATTTGCTTTTTTTAGCACTTTGAGCACTTTTCCTAAATTGCACTTCCCAAGGTTCTAGAGCCTCGGGGTTGGTACCAATCGATCCGGAATGACCTGATTAGTGGGGGTAGATGCAACTTTTAAGTCTCTACGACCTTCAGAGAAAAAGTTATTAGCCGAGATAAATTTGCTTTTTTTAGCACTTTGAGCACTTTTCCTAAATGGCACTTCCCAAGGTCCTAGAGCCTCGGGGTTGGTACCAATCGATCCGGAATGACCTGATTAGTGGGGGTAGATGCAACTTCCGAGTCTCTACGACCTTCAGAAGGAAAGTTAAGAAATAAAATGTGAAAAAAATAAAAATTGCCATGAGCGGGATTTGAACACTCAACCTTGTGTTCCAAAGGCGGGCGCACTACCACTGCACCACCGCTCCAGCTGAAAACGCATTTTTCAGATATGGCACTTCCCAAGGTCCTAGAGCCTCGTGGTTGGTACCAATCGATCCGGAATGACCTGATTAGTGGGGGTAGATGCAACTTCCGAGTCTCTACGACCTTCAGAGAAAAAGTTATTAGCCGAGATAAATTTGCTTTTTTTAGCACTTTGAGCACTTTTCCTAAATGGCACTTCCCAAGGACCTAGAGCCTCGGGGTTGGTACCAATCGATCCGGAATGACCTGATTAGTGGGGGTAGATGCAACTTCCGAGTCTCTACGACCTTCAGAGAAAAAGTTATTAGCCGAGATAAATTTGCTTTTTTTAGCACTTTGAGCACTTTTCCTAAATGGCACTTCCCAAGGTCCTAGAGCCTCGGGGTTGGTACCAATCGATCCGGAATGACCTGATTAGTGGGGGTAGATGCAACTTCCGAGTCTCTACGACCTTCAGAAGGAAAGTTAAGAAATAAAATGTGAAAAAAATAAAAATTGCCATGAGCGGGATTTGAACACTCAACCTTGTGTTCCAAAGGCGGGCGCACTACCACTGCACCACCGCTCCAGCTGAAAACGCATTTTTCAGAAATGGCACTTCCCAAGGTCCTAGAGCCTCGGGGTTGGTACCAATCGATCCGGAATGACCTGATTAGTGGGGGTAGATGCAACTTCCGAGTCTCTACGACCTTCAGAAGGAAAGTTAAGAAATAAAATGTGAAAAAAATAAAAATTGCCATGAGCGGGATTTGAACACTCAACCTTGTGTTCCAAAGGCGGGCGCACTACCACTGCACCACCGCTCCAGCTGAAAACGCATTTTTCAGAAATGGCACTTCCCAAGGTCCTAGAGCCTCGTGGTTGGTACCAATCGATCCGGAATGACCTGATTAGTGGGGGTAGATGCAACTTCCGAGTCTCTACGACCTTCAGAGAAAAAGTTATTAGCCGAGATAAATTTGCTTTTTTTAGCACTTTGAGCACTTTTCCTAAATTGCACTTCCCAATGTCCTAGAGCCTCGGGGTTGGTACCAATCGATCCGGAATGACCTGATTAGTGGGGGTAGATGCAACTTCCGAGTCTCTACGACCTTCAGAGAAAAAGTTATTAGCCGAGATAAATTTGCTTTTTTTAGCACTTTGAGCACTTTTCCTAAATTGCACTTCCCAAGGTTCTAGAGCCTCGGGGTTGGTACCAATCGATCCGGAATGACCTGATTAGTGGGGGTAGATGCAACTTTTAAGTCTCTACGACCTTCAGAGAAAAAGTTATTAGCCGAGATAAATTTGCTTTTTTTAGCACTTTGAGCACTTTTCCTAAATTGCACTTCCCAAGGTTCTAGAGCCTCGGGGTTGGTACCAATCGATCCGGAATGACCTGATTAGTGGGGGTAGATGCAACTTCCGAGTCTCTACGACCTTCAGAAGGAAAGTTAAGAAATAAAATGTGAAAAAAATAAAAATTGCCATGAGCGGGATTTGAACACTCAACCTTGTGTTCCAAAGGCGGGCGCACTACCACTGCACCACCGCTCCAGCTGAAAACGCATTTTTCAGAAATGGCACTTCCCAAGGTCCTAGAGCCTCGTGGTTGGTACCAATCGATCCGGAATGACCTGATTAGTGGGGGTAGATGCAACTTCCGAGTCTCTACGACCTTCAGAGAAAAAGTTATTAGCCGAGATAAATTTGCTTTTTTTAGCACTTTGAGCACTTTTCCTAAATTGCACTTCCCAAGGTTCTAGAGCCTCGGGGTTGGTACCAATCGATCCGGAATGACCTGATTAGTGGGGGTAGATGCAACTTTTAAGTCTCTACGACCTTCAGAGAAAAAGTTATTAGCCGAGATAAATTTGCTTTTTTTAGCACTTTGAGCACTTTTCCTAAATGGCACTTCCCAAGGTCCTAGAGCCTCGGGGTTGGTACCAATCGATCCGGAATGACCTGATTAGTGGGGGTAGATGCAACTTCCGAGTCTCTACGACCTTCAGAAGGAAAGTTAAGAAATAAAATGTGAAAAAAATAAAAATTGCCATGAGCGGGATTTGAACACTCAACCTTGTGTTCCAAAGGCGGGCGCACTACCACTGCACCACCGCTCCAGCTGAAAACGCATTTTTCAGATATGGCACTTCCCAAGGTCCTAGAGCCTCGTGGTTGGTACCAATCGATCCGGAATGACCTGATTAGTGGGGGTAGATGCAACTTCCGAGTCTCTACGACCTTCAGAGAAAAAGTTATTAGCCGAGATAAATTTGCTTTTTTTAGCACTTTGAGCACTTTTCCTAAATTGCACTTCCCAATGTCCTAGAGCCTCGGGGTTGGTACCAATCGATCCGGAATGACCTGATTAGTGGGGGTAGATGCAACTTCCGAGTCTCTACGACCTTCAGAAGGAAAGTTAAGAAATAAAATGTGAAAAAAATAAAAATTGCCATGAGCGGGATTTGAACACTCAACCTTGTGTTCCAAAGGCGGGCGCACTACCACTGCACCACCGCTCCAGCTGAAAACGCATTTTTCAGAAATGGCACTTCCCAAGGTCCTAGAGCCTCGTGGTTGGTACCAATCGATCCGGAATGACCTGATTAGTGGGGGTAGATGCAACTCCCGAGTCTCTACGACCTTCAGAGAAAAAGTTATTAGCCGAGATAAATTTGCTTTTTTTAGCACTTTGAGCACTTTTCCTAAATTGCACTTCCCAAGGTTCTAGAGCCTCGGGGTTGGTACCAATCGATCCGGAATGACCTGATTAGTGGGGGTAGATGCAACTTTTAAGTCTCTACGACCTTCAGAGAAAAAGTTATTAGCCGAGATAAATTTGCTTTTTTTAGCACTTTGAGCACTTTTCCTAAATGGCACTTCCCAAGGTCCTAGAGCCTCGTGGTTGGTACCAATCGATCCGGAATGACCTGATTAGTGGGGGTAGATGCAACTTCCGAGTCTCTACGACCTTCAGAAGGAAAGTTAAGAAATAAAATGTGAAAAAAATAAAAATTGCCATGAGCGGGATTTGAACACTCAACCTTGTGTTCCAAAGGCGGGCGCACTACCACTGCACCACCGCTCCAGCTGAAAACGCATTTTTCAGAAATGGCACTTCCCAAGGTCCTAGAGCCTCGTGGTTGGTACCAATCGATCCGGAATGACCTGATTAGTGGGGGTAGATGCAACTTCCGAGTCTCTACGACCTTCAGAGAAAAAGTTATTAGCCGAGATAAATTTGCTTTTTTTAGCACTTTGAGCACTTTTCCTAAATTGCACTTCCCAAGGTTCTAGAGCCTCGGGGTTGGTACCAATCGATCCGGAATGACCTGATTAGTGGGGGTAGATGCAACTTTTAAGTCTCTACGACCTTCAGAGAAAAAGTTATTAGCCGAGATAAATTTGCTTTTTTTAGCACTTTGAGCACTTTTCCTAAATTGCACTTCCCAAGGTTCTAGAGCCTCGGGGTTGGTACCAATCGATCCGGAATGACCTGATTAGTGGGGGTAGATGCAACTTTTAAGTCTCTACGACCTTCAGAGAAAAAGTTATTAGCCGAGATAAATTTGCTTTTTTTAGCACTTTGAGCACTTTTCCTAAATGGCACTTCCCAAGGTCCTAGAGCCTCGGGGTTGGTACCAATCGATCCGGAATGACCTGATTAGTGGGGGTAGATGCAACTTCCGAGTCTCTACGACCTTCAGAAGGAAAGTTAAGAAATAAAATGTGAAAAAAATAAAAATTGCCATGAGCGGGATTTGAACACTCAACCTTGTGTTCCAAAGGCGGGCGCACTACCACTGCACCACCGCTCCAGCTGAAAACGCATTTTTCAGATATGGCACTTCCCAAGGTCCTAGAGCCTCGTGGTTGGTACCAATCGATCCGGAATGACCTGATTAGTGGGGGTAGATGCAACTTCCGAGTCTCTACGACCTTCAGAGAAAAAGTTATTAGCCGAGATAAATTTGCTTTTTTTAGCACTTTGAGCACTTTTCCTAAATGGCACTTCCCAAGGACCTAGAGCCTCGGGGTTGGTACCAATCGATCCGGAATGACCTGATTAGTGGGGGTAGATGCAACTTCCGAGTCTCTACGACCTTCAGAGAAAAAGTTATTAGCCGAGATAAATTTGCTTTTTTTAGCACTTTGAGCACTTTTCCTAAATGGCACTTCCCAAGGTCCTAGAGCCTCGGGGTTGGTACCAATCGATCCGGAATGACCTGATTAGTGGGGGTAGATGCAACTTCCGAGTCTCTACGACCTTCAGAAGGAAAGTTAAGAAATAAAATGTGAAAAAAATAAAAATTGCCATGAGCGGGATTTGAACACTCAACCTTGTGTTCCAAAGGCGGGCGCACTACCACTGCACCACCGCTCCAGCTGAAAACGCATTTTTCAGAAATGGCACTTCCCAAGGTCCTAGAGCCTCGGGGTTGGTACCAATCGATCCGGAATGACCTGATTAGTGGGGGTAGATGCAACTTCCGAGTCTCTACGACCTTCAGAAGGAAAGTTAAGAAATAAAATGTGAAAAAAATAAAAATTGCCATGAGCGGGATTTGAACACTCAACCTTGTGTTCCAAAGGCGGGCGCACTACCACTGCACCACCGCTCCAGCTGAAAACGCATTTTTCAGAAATGGCACTTCCCAAGGTCCTAGAGCCTCGTGGTTGGTACCAATCGATCCGGAATGACCTGATTAGTGGGGGTAGATGCAACTTCCGAGTCTCTACGACCTTCAGAGAAAAAGTTATTAGCCGAGATAAATTTGCTTTTTTTAGCACTTTGAGCACTTTTCCTAAATTGCACTTCCCAATGTCCTAGAGCCTCGGGGTTGGTACCAATCGATCCGGAATGACCTGATTAGTGGGGGTAGATGCAACTTCCGAGTCTCTACGACCTTCAGAGAAAAAGTTATTAGCCGAGATAAATTTGCTTTTTTTAGCACTTTGAGCACTTTTCCTAAATTGCACTTCCCAAGGTTCTAGAGCCTCGGGGTTGGTACCAATCGATCCGGAATGACCTGATTAGTGGGGGTAGATGCAACTTTTAAGTCTCTACGACCTTCAGAGAAAAAGTTATTAGCCGAGATAAATTTGCTTTTTTTAGCACTTTGAGCACTTTTCCTAAATTGCACTTCCCAAGGTTCTAGAGCCTCGGGGTTGGTACCAATCGATCCGGAATGACCTGATTAGTGGGGGTAGATGCAACTTCCGAGTCTCTACGACCTTCAGAAGGAAAGTTAAGAAATAAAATGTGAAAAAAATAAAAATTGCCATGAGCGGGATTTGAACACTCAACCTTGTGTTCCAAAGGCGGGCGCACTACCACTGCACCACCGCTCCAGCTGAAAACGCATTTTTCAGAAATGGCACTTCCCAAGGTCCTAGAGCCTCGTGGTTGGTACCAATCGATCCGGAATGACCTGATTAGTGGGGGTAGATGCAACTTCCGAGTCTCTACGACCTTCAGAGAAAAAGTTATTAGCCGAGATAAATTTGCTTTTTTTAGCACTTTGAGCACTTTTCCTAAATTGCACTTCCCAAGGTTCTAGAGCCTCGGGGTTGGTACCAATCGATCCGGAATGACCTGATTAGTGGGGGTAGATGCAACTTTTAAGTCTCTACGACCTTCAGAGAAAAAGTTATTAGCCGAGATAAATTTGCTTTTTTTAGCACTTTGAGCACTTTTCCTAAATGGCACTTCCCAAGGTCCTAGAGCCTCGGGGTTGGTACCAATCGATCCGGAATGACCTGATTAGTGGGGGTAGATGCAACTTCCGAGTCTCTACGACCTTCAGAAGGAAAGTTAAGAAATAAAATGTGAAAAAAATAAAAATTGCCATGAGCGGGATTTGAACACTCAACCTTGTGTTCCAAAGGCGGGCGCACTACCACTGCACCACCGCTCCAGCTGAAAACGCATTTTTCAGATATGGCACTTCCCAAGGTCCTAGAGCCTCGTGGTTGGTACCAATCGATCCGGAATGACCTGATTAGTGGGGGTAGATGCAACTTCCGAGTCTCTACGACCTTCAGAGAAAAAGTTATTAGCCGAGATAAATTTGCTTTTTTTAGCACTTTGAGCACTTTTCCTAAATTGCACTTCCCAATGTCCTAGAGCCTCGGGGTTGGTACCAATCGATCCGGAATGACCTGATTAGTGGGGGTAGATGCAACTTCCGAGTCTCTACGACCTTCAGAAGGAAAGTTAAGAAATAAAATGTGAAAAAAATAAAAATTGCCATGAGCGGGATTTGAACACTCAACCTTGTGTTCCAAAGGCGGGGGCACTACCACTGCACCACCGCTCCAGCTGAAAACGCATTTTTCAGAAATGGCACTTCCCAAGGTCCTAGAGCCTCGTGGTTGGTACCAATCGATCCGGAATGACCTGATTAGTGGGGGTAGATGCAACTCCCGAGTCTCTACGACCTTCAGAGAAAAAGTTATTAGCCGAGATAAATTTGCTTTTTTTAGCACTTTGAGCACTTTTCCTAAATTGCACTTCCCAAGGTTCTAGAGCCTCGGGGTTGGTACCAATCGATCCGGAATGACCTGATTAGTGGGGGTAGATGCAACTTTTAAGTCTCTACGACCTTCAGAGAAAAAGTTATTAGCCGAGATAAATTTGCTTTTTTTAGCACTTTGAGCACTTTTCCTAAATGGCACTTCCCAAGGTCCTAGAGCCTCGTGGTTGGTACCAATCGATCCGGAATGACCTGATTAGTGGGGGTAGATGCAACTTCCGAGTCTCTACGACCTTCAGAAGGAAAGTTAAGAAATAAAATGTGAAAAAAATAAAAATTGCCATGAGCGGGATTTGAACACTCAACCTTGTGTTCCAAAGGCGGGCGCACTACCACTGCACCACCGCTCCAGCTGAAAACGCATTTTTCAGAAATGGCACTTCCCAAGGTCCTAGAGCCTCGTGGTTGGTACCAATCGATCCGGAATGACCTGATTAGTGGGGGTAGATGCAACTTCCGAGTCTCTACGACCTTCAGAGAAAAAGTTATTAGCCGAGATAAATTTGCTTTTTTTAGCACTTTGAGCACTTTTCCTAAATTGCACTTCCCAAGGTTCTAGAGCCTCGGGGTTGGTACCAATCGATCCGGAATGACCTGATTAGTGGGGGTAGATGCAACTTTTAAGTCTCTACGACCTTCAGAGAAAAAGTTATTAGCCGAGATAAATTTGCTTTTTTTAGCACTTTGAGCACTTTTCCTAAATGGCACTTCCCAAGGTCCTAGAGCCTCGGGGTTGGTACCAATCGATCCGGAATGACCTGATTAGTGGGGGTAGATGCAACTTCCGAGTCTCTACGACCTTCAGAAGGAAAGTTAAGAAATAAAATGTGAAAAAAATAAAAATTGCCATGAGCGGGATTTGAACACTCAACCTTGTGTTCCAAAGGCGGGCGCACTACCACTGCACCACCGCTCCAGCTGAAAACGCATTTTTCAGATATGGCACTTCCCAAGGTCCTAGAGCCTCGTGGTTGGTACCAATCGATCCGGAATGACCTGATTAGTGGGGGTAGATGCAACTTCCGAGTCTCTACGACCTTCAGAGAAAAAGTTATTAGCCGAGATAAATTTGCTTTTTTTAGCACTTTGAGCACTTTTCCTAAATGGCACTTCCCAAGGACCTAGAGCCTCGGGGTTGGTACCAATCGATCCGGAATGACCTGATTAGTGGGGGTAGATGCAACTTCCGAGTCTCTACGACCTTCAGAGAAAAAGTTATTAGCCGAGATAAATTTGCTTTTTTTAGCACTTTGAGCACTTTTCCTAAATGGCACTTCCCAAGGTCCTAGAGCCTCGGGGTTGGTACCAATCGATCCGGAATGACCTGATTAGTGGGGGTAGATGCAACTTCCGAGTCTCTACGACCTTCAGAAGGAAAGTTAAGAAATAAAATGTGAAAAAAATAAAAATTGCCATGAGCGGGATTTGAACACTCAACCTTGTGTTCCAAAGGCGGGCGCACTACCACTGCACCACCGCTCCAGCTGAAAACGCATTTTTCAGAAATGGCACTTCCCAAGGTCCTAGAGCCTCGTGGTTGGTACCAATCGATCCGGAATGACCTGATTAGTGGGGGTAGATGCAACTTTTAAGTCTCTACGACCTTCAGAGAAAAAGTTATTAGCCGAGATAAATTTGCTTTTTTTAGCACTTTGAGCACTTTTCCTAAATGGCACTTCCCAAGGTCCTAGAGCCTCGGGGTTGGTACCAATCGATCCGGAATGACCTGATTAGTGGGGGTAGATGCAACTTCCGAGTCTCTACGACCTTCAGAAGGAAAGTTAAGAAATAAAATGTGAAAAAAATAAAAATTGCCATGAGCGGGATTTGAACACTCAACCTTGTGTTCCAAAGGCGGGCGCACTACCACTGCACCACCGCTCCAGCTGAAAACGCATTTTTCAGAAATGGCACTTCCCAAGGTCCTAGAGCCTCGTGGTTGGTACCAATCGATCCGGAATGACCTGATTAGTGGGGGTAGATGCAACTTCCGAGTCTCTACGACCTTCAGAGAAAAAGTTATTAGCCGAGATAAATTTGCTTTTTTTAGCACTTTGAGCACTTTTCCTAAATTGCACTTCCCAATGTCCTAGAGCCTCGGGGTTGGTACCAATCGATCCGGAATGACCTGATTAGTGGGGGTAGATGCAACTTCCGAGTCTCTACGACCTTCAGAAGGAAAGTTAAGAAATAAAATGTGAAAAAAATAAAAATTGCCATGAGCGGGATTTGAACACTCAACCTTGTGTTCCAAAGGCGGGCGCACTACCACTGCACCACCGCTCCAGCTGAAAACGCATTTTTCAGAAATGGCACTTCCCAAGGTCCTAGAGCCTCGTGGTTGGTACCAATCGATCCGGAATGACCTGATTAGTGGGGGTAGATGCAACTCCCGAGTCTCTACGACCTTCAGAGAAAAAGTTATTAGCCGAGATAAATTTGCTTTTTTTAGCACTTTGAGCACTTTTCCTAAATTGCACTTCCCAAGGTTCTAGAGCCTCGGGGTTGGTACCAATCGATCCGGAATGACCTGATTAGTGGGGGTAGATGCAACTTTTAAGTCTCTACGACCTTCAGAGAAAAAGTTATTAGCCGAGATAAATTTGCTTTTTTTAGCACTTTGAGCACTTTTCCTAAATGGCACTTCCCAAGGTCCTAGAGCCTCGTGGTTGGTACCAATCGATCCGGAATGACCTGATTAGTGGGGGTAGATGCAACTTCCGAGTCTCTACGACCTTCAGAAGGAAAGTTAAGAAATAAAATGTGAAAAAAATAAAAATTGCCATGAGCGGGATTTGAACACTCAACCTTGTGTTCCAAAGGCGGGCGCACTACCACTGCACCACCGCTCCAGCTGAAAACGCATTTTTCAGAAATGGCACTTCCCAAGGTCCTAGAGCCTCGTGGTTGGTACCAATCGATCCGGAATGACCTGATTAGTGGGGGTAGATGCAACTTCCGAGTCTCTACGACCTTCAGAGAAAAAGTTATTAGCCGAGATAAATTTGCTTTTTTTAGCACTTTGAGCACTTTTCCTAAATTGCACTTCCCAAGGTTCTAGAGCCTCGGGGTTGGTACCAATCGATCCGGAATGACCTGATTAGTGGGGGTAGATGCAACTTTTAAGTCTCTACGACCTTCAGAGAAAAAGTTATTAGCCGAGATAAATTTGCTTTTTTTAGCACTTTGAGCACTTTTCCTAAATGGCACTTCCCAAGGTCCTAGAGCCTCGGGGTTGGTACCAATCGATCCGGAATGACCTGATTAGTGGGGGTAGATGCAACTTCCGAGTCTCTACGACCTTCAGAAGGAAAGTTAAGAAATAAAATGTGAAAAAAATAAAAATTGCCATGAGCGGGATTTGAACACTCAACCTTGTGTTCCAAAGGCGGGCGCACTACCACTGCACCACCGCTCCAGCTGAAAACGCATTTTTCAGATATGGCACTTCCCAAGGTCCTAGAGCCTCGTGGTTGGTACCAATCGATCCGGAATGACCTGATTAGTGGGGGTAGATGCAACTTCCGAGTCTCTACGACCTTCAGAGAAAAAGTTATTAGCCGAGATAAATTTGCTTTTTTTAGCACTTTGAGCACTTTTCCTAAATGGCACTTCCCAAGGACCTAGAGCCTCGGGGTTGGTACCAATCGATCCGGAATGACCTGATTAGTGGGGGTAGATGCAACTTCCGAGTCTCTACGACCTTCAGAGAAAAAGTTATTAGCCGAGATAAATTTGCTTTTTTTAGCACTTTGAGCACTTTTCCTAAATGGCACTTCCCAAGGTCCTAGAGCCTCGGGGTTGGTACCAATCGATCCGGAATGACCTGATTAGTGGGGGTAGATGCAACTTCCGAGTCTCTACGACCTTCAGAAGGAAAGTTAAGAAATAAAATGTGAAAAAAATAAAAATTGCCATGAGCGGGATTTGAACACTCAACCTTGTGTTCCAAAGGCGGGCGCACTACCACTGCACCACCGCTCCAGCTGAAAACGCATTTTTCAGAAATGGCACTTCCCAAGGTCCTAGAGCCTCGTGGTTGGTACCAATCGATCCGGAATGACCTGATTAGTGGGGGTAGATGCAACTTTTAAGTCTCTACGACCTTCAGAGAAAAAGTTATTAGCCGAGATAAATTTGCTTTTTTTAGCACTTTGAGCACTTTTCCTAAATGGCACTTCCCAAGGTCCTAGAGCCTCGGGGTTGGTACCAATCGATCCGGAATGACCTGATTAGTGGGGGTAGATGCAACTTCCGAGTCTCTACGACCTTCAGAAGGAAAGTTAAGAAATAAAATGTGAAAAAAATAAAAATTGCCATGAGCGGGATTTGAACACTCAACCTTGTGTTCCAAAGGCGGGCGCACTACCACTGCACCACCGCTCCAGCTGAAAACGCATTTTTCAGAAATGGCACTTCCCAAGGTCCTAGAGCCTCGTGGTTGGTACCAATCGATCCGGAATGACCTGATTAGTGGGGGTAGATGCAACTTCCGAGTCTCTACGACCTTCAGAGAAAAAGTTATTAGCCGAGATAAATTTGCTTTTTTTAGCACTTTGAGCACTTTTCCTAAATTGCACTTCCCAATGTCCTAGAGCCTCGGGGTTGGTACCAATCGATCCGGAATGACCTGATTAGTGGGGGTAGATGCAACTTCCGAGTCTCTACGACCTTCAGAAGGAAAGTTAAGAAATAAAATGTGAAAAAAATAAAAATTGCCATGAGCGGGATTTGAACACTCAACCTTGTGTTCCAAAGGCGGGCGCACTACCACTGCACCACCGCTCCAGCTGAAAACGCATTTTTCAGAAATGGCACTTCCCAAGGTCCTAGAGCCTCGTGGTTGGTACCAATCGATCCGGAATGACCTGATTAGTGGGGGTAGATGCAACTTCCGAGTCTCTACGACCTTCAGAGAAAAAGTTATTAGCCGAGATAAATTTGCTTTTTTTAGCACTTTGAGCACTTTTCCTAAATTGCACTTCCCAAGGTTCTAGAGCCTCGGGGTTGGTACCAATCGATCCGGAATGACCTGATTAGTGGGGGTAGATGCAACTTTTAAGTCTCTACGACCATCAGAGAAAAAGTTATTAGCCGAGATAAATTTGCTTTTTTTAGCACTTTGAGCACTTTTCCTAAATGGCACTTCCCAAGGTCCTAGAGCCTCGTGGTTGGTACCAATCGATCCGGAATGACCTGATTAGTGGGGGTAGATGCAACTTCCGAGTCTCTACGACCTTCAGAAGGAAAGTTAAGAAATAAAATGTGAAAAAAATAAAAATTGCCATGAGCGGGATTTGAACACTCAACCTTGTGTTCCAAAGGCGGGCGCACTACCACTGCACCACCGCTCCAGCTGAAAACGCATTTTTCAGAAATGGCACTTCCCAAGGTCCTAGAGCCTCGTGGTTGGTACCAATCGATCCGGAATGACCTGATTAGTGGGGGTAGATGCAACTTCCGAGTCTCTACGACCTTCAGAGAAAAAGTTATTAGCCGAGATAAATTTGCTTTTTTTAGCACTTTGAGCACTTTTCCTAAATTGCACTTCCCAAGGTTCTAGAGCCTCGGGGTTGGTACCAATCGATCCGGAATGACCTGATTAGTGGGGGTAGATGCAACTTTTAAGTCTCTACGACCTTCAGAGAAAAAGTTATTAGCCGAGATAAATTTGCTTTTTTTAGCACTTTGAGCACTTTTCCTAAATGGCACTTCCCAAGGTCCTAGAGCCTCGGGGTTGGTACCAATCGATCCGGAATGACCTGATTAGTGGGGGTAGATGCAACTTCCGAGTCTCTACGACCTTCAGAAGGAAAGTTAAGAAATAAAATGTGAAAAAAATAAAAATTGCCATGAGCGGGATTTGAACACTCAACCTTGTGTTCCAAAGGCGGGCGCACTACCACTGCACCACCGCTCCAGCTGAAAACGCATTTTTCAGAAATGGCACTTCCCAAGGTCCTAGAGCCTCGTGGTTGGTACCAATCGATCCGGAATGACCTGATTAGTGGGGGTAGATGCAACTTCCGAGTCTCTACGACCTTCAGAGAAAAAGTTATTAGCCGAGATAAATTTGCTTTTTTTAGCACTTTGAGCACTTTTCCTAAATTGCACTTCCCAAGGTCCTAGAGCCTCGGGGTTGGTACCAATCGATCCGGAATGACCTGATTAGTGGGGGTAGATGCAACTTCCGAGTCTCTACGACCTTCAGAGAAAAAGTTATTAGCCGAGATAAATTTGCTTTTTTTAGCACTTTGAGCACTTTTCCTAAATGGCACTTCCCAAGGTCCTAGAGCCTCGTGGTTGGTACCAATCGATCCGGAATGACCTGATTAGTGGGGGTAGATGCAACTTCCGAGTCTCTACGACCTTCAGAAGGAAAGTTAAGAAATAAAATGTGAAAAAAATAAAAATTGCCATGAGCGGGATTTGAACACTCAACCTTGTGTTCCAAAGGCGGGCGCACTACCACTGCACCACCGCTCCAGCTGAAAACGCATTTTTCAGAAATGGCACTTCCCAAGGTCCTAGAGCCTCGTGGTTGGTACCAATCGATCCGGAATGACCTGATTAGTGGGGGAAGATGCAACTTCCGAGTCTCTACGACCTTCAGAGAAAAAGTTATTAGCCGAGATAAATTTGCTTTTTTTAGCACTTTGAGCACTTTTCCTAAATTGCACTTCCCAAGGTTCTAGAGCCTCGGGGTTGGTACCAATCGATCCGGAATGACCTGATTAGTGGGGGTAGATGCAACTTTTAAGTCTCTACGACCTTCAGAGAAAAAGTTATTAGCCGAGATAAATTTGCTTTTTTTAGCACTTTGAGCACTTTTCCTAAATGGCACTTCCCAAGGTCCTAGAGCCTCGGGGTTGGTACCAATCGATCCGGAATGACCTGATTAGTGGGGGTAGATGCAACTTCCGAGTCTCTACGACCTTCAGAAGGAAAGTTAAGAAATAAAATGTGAAAAAAATAAAAATTGCCATGAGCGGGATTTGAACACTCAACCTTGTGTTCCAAAGGCGGGCGCACTACCACTGCACCACCGCTCCAGCTGAAAACGCATTTTTCAGAAATGGCACTTCCCAAGGTCCTAGAGCCTCGTGGTTGGTACCAATCGATCCGGAATGACCTGATTAGTGGGGGTAGATGCAACTTCCGAGTCTCTACGACCTTCAGAGAAAAAGTTATTAGCCGAGATAAATTTGCTTTTTTTAGCACTTTGAGCACTTTTCCTAAATTGCACTTCCCAAGGTCCTAGAGCCTCGGGGTTGGTACCAATCGATCCGGAATGACCTGATTAGTGGGGGTAGATGCAACTTCCGAGTCTCTACGACCTTCAGAGAAAAAGTTATTAGCCGAGATAAATTTGCTTTTTTTAGCACTTTGAGCACTTTTCCTAAATGGCACTTCCCAAGGTCCTAGAGCCTCGTGGTTGGTACCAATCGATCCGGAATGACCTGATTAGTGGGGGTAGATGCAACTTCCGAGTCTCTACGACCTTCAGAAGGAAAGTTAAGAAATAAAATGTGAAAAAAATAAAAATTGCCATGAGCGGGATTTGAACACTCAACCTTGTGTTCCAAAGGCGGGCGCACTACCACTGCACCACCGCTCCAGCTGAAAACGCATTTTTCAGAAATGGCACTTCCCAAGGTCCTAGAGCCTCGTGGTTGGTACCAATCGATCCGGAATGACCTGATTAGTGGGGGTAGATGCAACTTCCGAGTCTCTACGACCTTCAGAGAAAAAGTTATTAGCCGAGATAAATTTGCTTTTTTTAGCACTTTGAGCACTTTTCCTAAATTGCACTTCCCAAGGTTCTAGAGCCTCGGGGTTGGTACCAATCGATCCGGAATGACCTGATTAGTGGGGGTAGATGCAACTTTTAAGTCTCTACGACCTTCAGAGAAAAAGTTATTAGCCGAGATAAATTTGCTTTTTTTAGCACTTTGAGCACTTTTCCTAAATGGCACTTCCCAAGGTCCTAGAGCCTCGGGGTTGGTACCAATCGATCCGGAATGACCTGATTAGTGGGGGTAGATGCAACTTCCGAGTCTCTACGACCTTCAGAAGGAAAGTTAAGAAATAAAATGTGAAAAAAATAAAAATTGCCATGAGCGGGATTTGAACACTCAACCTTGTGTTCCAAAGGCGGGCGCACTACCACTGCACCACCGCTCCAGCTGAAAACGCATTTTTCAGAAATGGCACTTCCCAAGGTCCTAGAGCCTCGTGGTTGGTACCAATCGATCCGGAATGACCTGATTAGTGGGGGTAGATGCAACTTCCGAGTCTCTACGACCTTCAGAGAAAAAGTTATTAGCCGAGATAAATTTGCTTTTTTTAGCACTTTGAGCACTTTTCCTAAATTGCACTTCCCAAGGTCCTAGAGCCTCGGGGTTGGTACCAATCGATCCGGAATGACCTGATTAGTGGGGGTAGATGCAACTTCCGAGTCTCTACGACCTTCAGAGAAAAAGTTATTAGCCGAGATAAATTTGCTTTTTTTAGCACTTTGAGCACTTTTCCTAAATGGCACTTCCCAAGGTCCTAGAGCCTCGTGGTTGGTACCAATCGATCCGGAATGACCTGATTAGTGGGGGTAGATGCAACTTCCGAGTCTCTACGACCTTCAGAAGGAAAGTTAAGAAATAAAATGTGAAAAAAATAAAAATTGCCATGAGCGGGATTTGAACACTCAACCTTGTGTTCCAAAGGCGGGCGCACTACCACTGCACCACCGCTCCAGCTGAAAACGCATTTTTCAGAAATGGCACTTCCCAAGGTCCTAGAGCCTCGTGGTTGGTACCAATCGATCCGGAATGACCTGATTAGTGGGGGTAGATGCAACTTCCGAGTCTCTACGACCTTCAGAGAAAAAGTTATTAGCCGAGATAAATTTGCTTTTTTTAGCACTTTGAGCACTTTTCCTAAATTGCACTTCCCAAGGTTCTAGAGCCTCGGGGTTGGTACCAATCGATCCGGAATGACCTGATTAGTGGGGGTAGATGCAACTTTTAAGTCTCTACGACCTTCAGAGAAAAAGTTATTAGCCGAGATAAATTTGCTTTTTTTAGCACTTTGAGCACTTTTCCTAAATGGCACTTCCCAAGGTCCTAGAGCCTCGGGGTTGGTACCAATCGATCCGGAATGACCTGATTAGTGGGGGTAGATGCAACTTCCGAGTCTCTACGACCTTCAGAAGGAAAGTTAAGAAATAAAATGTGAAAAAAATAAAAATTGCCATGAGCGGGATTTGAACACTCAACCTTGTGTTCCAAAGGCGGGCGCACTACCACTGCACCACCGCTCCAGCTGAAAACGCATTTTTCAGAAATGGCACTTCCCAAGGTCCTAGAGCCTCGTGGTTGGTACCAATCGATCCGGAATGACCTGATTAGTGGGGGTAGATGCAACTTCCGAGTCTCTACGACCTTCAGAGAAAAAGTTATTAGCCGAGATAAATTTGCTTTTTTTAGCACTTTGAGCACTTTTCCTAAATTGCACTTCCCAAGGTCCTAGAGCCTCGGGGTTGGTACCAATCGATCCGGAATGACCTGATTAGTGGGGGTAGATGCAACTTCCGAGTCTCTACGACCTTCAGAAGGAAAGTTAAGAAATAAAATGTGAAAAAAATAAAAATTGCCATGAGCGGGATTTGAACACTCAACCTTGTGTTCCAAAGGCGGGCGCACTACCACTGCACCACCGCTCCAGCTGAAAACGCATTTTTCAGAAATGGCACTTCCCAAGGTCCTAGAGCCTCGTGGTTGGTACCAATCGATCCGGAATGACCTGATTAGTGGGGGTAGATGCAACTTCCGAGTCTCTACGACCTTCAGAGAAAAAGTTATTAGCCGAGATAAATTTGCTTTTTTTTAGCACTTTGAGCACTTTTCCTAAATTGCACTTCCCAAGGTTCTAGAGCCTCGGGGTTGGTACCAATCGATCCGGAATGACCTGATTAGTGGGGGTAGATGCAACTTTTAAGTCTCTACGACCTTCAGAGAAAAAGTTATTAGCCGAGATAAATTTGCTTTTTTTAGCACTTTGAGCACTTTTCCTAAATGGCACTTCCCAAGGTCCTAGAGCCTCGGGGTTGGTACCAATCGATCCGGAATGACCTGATTAGTGGGGGTAGATGCAACTTCCGAGTCTCTACGACCTTCAGAAGGAAAGTTAAGAAATAAAATGTGAAAAAAATAAAAATTGCCATGAGCGGGATTTGAACACTCAACCTTGTGTTCCAAAGGCGGGCGCACTACCACTGCACCACCGCTCCAGCTGAAAACGCATTTTTCAGAAATGGCACTTCCCAAGGTCCTAGAGCCTCGTGGTTGGTACCAATCGATCCGGAATGACCTGATTAGTGGGGGTAGATGCAACTTCCGAGTCTCTACGACCTTCAGAGAAAAAGTTATTAGCCGAGATAAATTTGCTTTTTTTAGCACTTTGAGCACTTTTCCTAAATTGCACTTCCCAAGGTCCTAGAGCCTCGGGGTTGGTACCAATCGATCCGGAATGACCTGATTAGTGGGGGTAGATGCAACTTCCGAGTCTCTACGACCTTCAGAGAAAAAGTTATTAGCCGAGATAAATTTGCTTTTTTTAGCACTTTGAGCACTTTTCCTAAATGGCACTTCCCAAGGTCCTAGAGCCTCGTGGTTGGTACCAATCGATCCGGAATGACCTGATTAGTGGGGGTAGATGCAACTTCCGAGTCTCTACGACCTTCAGAAGGAAAGTTAAGAAATAAAATGTGAAAAAAATAAAAATTGCCATGAGCGGGATTTGAACACTCAACCTTGTGTTCCAAAGGCGGGCGCACTACCACTGCACCACCGCTCCAGCTGAAAACGCATTTTTCAGAAATGGCACTTCCCAAGGTCCTAGAGCCTCGTGGTTGGTACCAATCGATCCGGAATGACCTGATTAGTGGGGGTAGATGCAACTTCCGAGTCTCTACGACCTTCAGAGAAAAAGTTATTAGCCGAGATAAATTTGCTTTTTTTAGCACTTTGAGCACTTTTCCTAAATTGCACTTCCCAAGGTTCTAGAGCCTCGGGGTTGGTACCAATCGATCCGGAATGACCTGATTAGTGGGGGTAGATGCAACTTTTAAGTCTCTACGACCTTCAGAGAAAAAGTTATTAGCCGAGATAAATTTGCTTTTTTTAGCACTTTGAGCACTTTTCCTAAATGGCACTTCCCAAGGTCCTAGAGCCTCTGGGTTGGTACCAATCGATCCGGAATGACCTGATTAGTGGGGGTAGATGCAACTTCCGAGTCTCTACGACCTTCAGAAGGAAAGTTAAGAAATAAAATGTGAAAAAAATAAAAATTGCCATGAGCGGGATTTGAACACTCAACCTTGTGTTCCAAAGGCGGGCGCACTACCACTGCACCACCGCTCCAGCTGAAAACGCATTTTTCAGAAATGGCACTTCCCAAGGTCCTAGAGCCTCGTGGTTGGTACCAATCGATCCGGAATGACCTGATTAGTGGGGGTAGATGCAACTTCCGAGTCTCTACGACCTTCAGAGAAAAAGTTATTAGCCGAGATAAATTTGCTTTTTTTAGCACTTTGAGCACTTTTCCTAAATGGCACTTCCCAAGGTCCTAGAGCCTCGGGGTTGGTACCAATCGATCCGGAATGACCTGATTAGTGGGGGTAGATGCAACTTCCGAGTCTCTACGACCTTCAGAAGGAAAGTTAAGAAATAAAATGTGAAAAAAATAAAAATTGCCATGAGCGGGATTTGAACACTCAACCTTGTGTTCCAAAGGCGGGCGCACTACCACTGCACCACCGCTCCAGCTGAAAACGCATTTTTCAGAAATGGCACTTCCCAAGGTCCTAGAGCCTCGTGGTTGGTACCAATCGATTCGGAATGACCTGATTAGTGGGGGTAGATGCAACTTTTAAGTCTCTACGACCTTCAGAGAAAAAGTTATTAGCCGAGATAAATTTGCTTTTTTTAGCACTTTGAGCACTTTTCCTAAATGGCACTTCCCCAGGTCCTAGAGCCTCGGGGTTGGTACCAATCGATCCGGAATGACCTGATTAGTGGGGGTAGATGCAACTTCCGAGTCTCTACGACCTTCAGAAGGAAAGTTAAGAAATAAAATGTGAAAAAAATAAAAATTGCCATGAGCGGGATTTGAACACTCAACCTTGTGTTCCAAAGGCGGGCGCACTACCACTGCACCACCGCTCCAGCTGAAAACGCATTTTTCAGAAATGGCACTTCCCAAGGTCCTAGAGCCTCGTGGTTGGTACCAATCGATCCGGAATGACCTGATTAGTGGGGGTAGATGCAACTTCCGAGTCTCTACGACCTTCAGAGAAAAAGTTATTAGCCGAGATAAATTTGCTTTTTTTAGCACTTTGAGCACTTTTCCTAAATTGCACTTCCCAAGGTCCTAGAGCCTCGGGGTTGGTACCAATCGATCCGGAATGACCTGATTAGTGGGGGTAGATGCAACTTCCGAGTCTCTACGACCTTCAGAGAAAAAGTTATTAGCCGAGATAAATTTGCTTTTTTTAGCACTTTGAGCACTTTTCCTAAATGGCACTTCCCAAGGTCCTAGAGCCTCGTGGTTGGTACCAATCGATCCGGAATGACCTGATTAGTGGGGGTAGATGCAACTTCCGAGTCTCTACGACCTTCAGAAGGAAAGTTAAGAAATAAAATGTGAAAAAAATAAAAATTGCCATGAGCGGGATTTGAACACTCAACCTTGTGTTCCAAAGGCGGGCGCACTACCACTGCACCACCGCTCCAGCTGAAAACGCATTTTTCAGAAATGGCACTTCCCAAGGTCCTAGAGCCTCGTGGTTGGTACCAATCGATCCGGAATGACCTGATTAGTGGGGGTAGATGCAACTTCCGAGTCTCTACGACCTTCAGAGAAAAAGTTATTAGCCGAGATAAATTTGCTTTTTTTAGCACTTTGAGCACTTTTCCTAAATTGCACTTCCCAAGGTTCTAGAGCCTCGGGGTTGGTACCAATCGATCCGGAATGACCTGATTAGTGGGGGTAGATGCAACTTCCGAGTCTCTACGACCTTCAGAGAAAAAGTTATTAGCCGAGATAAATTTGCTTTTTTTAGCACTTTGAGCACTTTTCCTAAATTGCACTTCCCAAGGTCCTAGAGCCTCGGGGTTGGTACCAATCGATCCGGAATGACCTGATTAGTGGGGGTAGATGCAACTTCCGAGTCTCTACGACCTTCAGAAGGAAAGTTAAGAAATAAAATGTGAAAAAAATAAAAATTGCCATGAGCGGGATTTGAACACTCAACCTTGTGTTCCAAAGGCGGGCGCACTACCACTGCACCACCGCTCCAGCTGAAAACGCATTTTTCAGAAATGGCACTTCCCAAGGTCCTAGAGCCTCGTGGTTGGTACCAATCGATCCGGAATGACCTGATTAGTGGGGGTAGATGCAACTTCCGAGTCTCTACGACCTTCAGAAGGAAAGTTAAGAAATAAAATGTGAAAAAAATAAAAATTGCCATGAGCGGGATTTGAACACTCAACCTTGTGTTCCAAAGGCGGGCGCACTACCACTGCACCACCGCTCCAGCTGAAAACGCATTTTTCAGAAATGGCACTTCCCAAGGTCCTAGAGCCTCGTGGTTGGTACCAATCGATTCGGAATGACCTGATTAGTGGGGGTAGATGCAACTTTTAAGTCTCTACGACCTTCAGAGAAAAAGTTATTAGCCGAGATAAATTTGCTTTTTTTAGCACTTTGAGCACTTTTCCTAAATGGCACTTCCCCAGGTCCTAGAGCCTCGGGGTTGGTACCAATCGATCCGGAATGACCTGATTAGTGGGGGTAGATGCAACTTCCGAGTCTCTACGACCTTCAGAAGGAAAGTTAAGAAATAAAATGTGAAAAAAATAAAAATTGCCATGAGCGGGATTTGAACACTCAACCTTGTGTTCCAAAGGCGGGCGCACTACCACTGCACCACCGCTCCAGCTGAAAACGCATTTTTCAGAAATGGCACTTCCCAAGGTCCTAGAGCCTCGTGGTTGGTACCAATCGATCCGGAATGACCTGATTAGTGGGGGTAGATGCAACTTCCGAGTCTCTACGACCTTCAGAGAAAAAGTTATTAGCCGAGATAAATTTGCTTTTTTTAGCACTTTGAGCACTTTTCCTAAATTGCACTTCCCAAGGTCCTAGAGCCTCGGGGTTGGTACCAATCGATCCGGAATGACCTGATTAGTGGGGGTAGATGCAACTTCCGAGTCTCTACGACCTTCAGAGAAAAAGTTATTAGCCGAGATAAATTTGCTTTTTTTAGCACTTTGAGCACTTTTCCTAAATGGCACTTCCCAAGGTCCTAGAGCCTCGTGGTTGGTACCAATCGATCCGGAATGACCTGATTAGTGGGGGTAGATGCAACTTCCGAGTCTCTACGACCTTCAGAAGGAAAGTTAAGAAATAAAATGTGAAAAAAATAAAAATTGCCATGAGCGGGATTTGAACACTCAACCTTGTGTTCCAAAGGCGGGCGCACTACCACTGCACCACCGCTCCAGCTGAAAACGCATTTTTCAGAAATGGCACTTCCCAAGGTCCTAGAGCCTCGTGGTTGGTACCAATCGATCCGGAATGACCTGATTAGTGGGGGTAGATGCAACTTTTAAGTCTCTACGACCTTCAGAGAAAAAGTTATTAGCCGAGATAAATTTGCTTTTTTTAGCACTTTGAGCACTTTTCCTAAATGGCACTTCCCAAGGTCCTAGAGCCTCGGGGTTGGTACCAATCGATCCGGAATGACCTGATTAGTGGGGGTAGATGCAACTTCCGAGTCTCTACGACCTTCAGAGAAAAAGTTATTAGCCGAGATAAATTTGCTTTTTTTAACACTTTGAGCACTTTTCCTAAATGGCACTTCCCAAGGTCCTAGAGCCTCGGAGTTGGTACCAATCGATCCGGAATGACCTGATTAGTGGGGGTAGATGCAACTTCCGAGTCTCTACGACCTTCAGAAGGAAAGTTAAGAAATAAAATGTGAAAAAAATAAAAATTGCCATGAGCGGGATTTGAACACTCAACCTTGTGTTCCAAAGGCGGGCGCACTACCACTGCACCACCGCTCCAGCTGAAAACGCATTTTTCAGAAATGGCACTTCCCAAGGTCCTAGAGCCTCGTGGTTGGTACCAATCGATCCGGAATGACCTGATTAGTGGGGGTAGATGCAACTTTTAAGTCTCTACGACCTTCAGAGAAAAAGTTATTAGCCGAGATAAATTTGCTTTTTTTAGCACTTTGAGCACTTTTCCTAAATGGCACTTCCCAAGGTCCTAGAGCCTCGGGGTTGGTACCAATCGATCCGGAATGACCTGATTAGTGGGGGTAGATGCAACTTCCGAGTCTCTACGACCTTCAGAGAAAAAGTTATTAGCCGAGATAAATTTGCTTTTTTTAACACTTTGAGCACTTTTCCTAAATGGCACTTCCCAAGGTCCTAGAGCCTCGGAGTTGGTACCAATCGATCCGGAATGACCTGATTAGTGGGGGTAGATGCAACTTCCGAGTCTCTACGACCTTCAGAAGGAAAGTTAAGAAATAAAATGTGAAAAAAATAAAAATTGCCATGAGCGGGATTTGAACACTCAACCTTGTGTTCCAAAGGCGGGCGCACTACCACTGCACCACCGCTCCAGCTGAAAACGCATTTTTCAGAAATGGCACTTCCCAAGGTCCTAGAGCCTCGTGGTTGGTACCAATCGATCCGGAATGACCTGATTAGTGGGGGTAGATGCAACTTTTAAGTCTCTACGACCTTCAGAGAAAAAGTTATTAGCCGAGATAAATTTGCTTTTTTTAGCACTTTGAGCACTTTTCCTAAATGGCACTTCCCAAGGTCCTAGAGCCTCGGGGTTGGTACCAATCGATCCGGAATGACCTGATTAGTGGGGGTAGATGCAACTTCCGAGTCTCTACGACCTTCAGAGAAAAAGTTATTAGCCGAGATAAATTTGCTTTTTTTAACACTTTGAGCACTTTTCCTAAATAGCACTTCCCAAGGACCTAGAGCCTCGGGGTTGGTACCAATCGATCCGGAATGACCTGATTAGTGGGGGTAGATGCAACTTCCGAGTCTCTACGACCTTCAGAGAAAAAGTTATTAGCCGAGATAAATTTGCTTTTTTTAGCACTTTGAGCACTTTTCCTAAATTGCACTTCCCAAGGTCCTAGAGCCTCGGGGTTGGTACCAATCGATCCGGAATGACCTGATTAGTGGGGGTAGATGCAACTTCCGAGTCTCTACGACCTTCAGAGAAAAAGTTATTAGCCGAGATAAATTTGCTTTTTTTAACACTTTGAGCACTTTTCCTAAATAGCACTTCCCAAGGACCTAGAGCCTCGGGGTTGGTACCAATCGATCCGGAATGACCTGATTAGTGGGGGTAGATGCAACTTCCGAGTCTCTACGACCTTCAGAGAAAAAGTTATTAGCCGAGATAAATTTGCTTTTTTTAGCACTTTGAGCACTTTTCCTAAATTGCACTTCCCAAGGTCCTAGAGCCTCGGGGTTGGTACCAATCGATCCGGAATGACCTGATTAGTGGGGGTAGATGCAACTTCCGAGTCTCTACGACCTTCAGAAGGAAAGTTAAGAAATAAAATGTGAAAAAAATAAAAATTGCCATGAGCGGGATTTGAACACTCAACCTTGTGTTCCAAAGGCGGGCGCACTACCACTGCACCACCGCTCCAGCTGAAAACGCATTTTTCAGAAATGGCACTTCCCAAGGTCCTAGAGCCTCGTGGTTGGTACCAATCGATCCGGAATGACCTGATTAGTGGGGGTAGATGCAACTTCCGAGTCTCTACGACCTTCAGAAGGAAAGTTAAGAAATAAAATGTGAAAAAAATAAAAATTGCCATGAGCGGGATTTGAACACTCAACCTTGTGTTCCAAAGGCGGGCGCACTACCACTGCACCACCGCTCCAGCTGAAAACGCATTTTTCAGAAATGGCACTTCCCAAGGTCCTAGAGCCTCGTGGTTGGTACCAATCGATCCGGAATGACCTGATTAGTGGGGGTAGATGCAACTTTTAAGTCTCTACGACCTTCAGAGAAAAAGTTATTAGCCGAGATAAATTTGCTTTTTTTAGCACTTTGAGCACTTTTCCTAAATGGCACTTCCCAAGGTCCTAGAGCCTCGGGGTTGGTACCAATCGATCCGGAATGACCTGATTAGTGGGGGTAGATGCAACTTCCGAGTCTCTACGACCTTCAGAGAAAAAGTTATTAGCCGAGATAAATTTGCTTTTTTTAACACTTTGAGCACTTTTCCTAAATGGCACTTCCCAAGGTCCTAGAGCCTCGGAGTTGGTACCAATCGATCCGGAATGACCTGATTAGTGGGGGTAGATGCAACTTCCGAGTCTCTACGACCTTCAGAAGGAAAGTTAAGAAATAAAATGTGAAAAAAATAAATATTGCCATGAGCGGGATTTGAACACTCAACCTTGTGTTCCAAAGGCGGGCGCACTACCACTGCACCACCGCTCCAGCTGAAAACGCATTTTTCAGAAATGGCACTTCCCAAGGTCCTAGAGCCTCGTGGTTGGTACCAATCGATCCGGAATGACCTGATTAGTGGGGGTAGATGCAACTTTTAAGTCTCTACGACCTTCAGAGAAAAAGTTATTAGCCGAGATAAATTTGCTTTTTTTAGCACTTTGAGCACTTTTCCTAAATGGCACTTCCCAAGGTCCTAGAGCCTCGGGGTTGGTACCAATCGATCCGGAATGACCTGATTAGTGGGGGTAGATGCAACTTCCGAGTCTCTACGACCTTCAGAGAAAAAGTTATTAGCCGAGATAAATTTGCTTTTTTTAACACTTTGAGCACTTTTCCTAAATAGCACTTCCCAAGGACCTAGAGCCTCGGGGTTGGTACCAATCGATCCGGAATGACCTGATTAGTGGGGGTAGATGCAACTTCCGAGTCTCTACGACCTTCAGAGAAAAAGTTATTAGCCGAGATAAATTTGCTTTTTTTAGCACTTTGAGCACTTTTCCTAAATTGCACTTCCCAAGGTCCTAGAGCCTCGGGGTTGGTACCAATCGATCCGGAATGACCTGATTAGTGGGGGTAGATGCAACTTCCGAGTCTCTACGACCTTCAGAAGGAAAGTTAAGAAATAAAATGTGAAAAAAATAAAAATTGCCATGAGCGGGATTTGAACACTCAACCTTGTGTTCCAAAGGCGGGCGCACTACCACTGCACCACCGCTCCAGCTGAAAACGCATTTTTCAGAAATGGCACTTCCCAAGGTCCTAGAGCCTCGTGGTTGGTACCAATCGATCCGGAATGACCTGATTAGTGGGGGTAGATGCAACTTTTAAGTCTCTACGACCTTCAGAGAAAAAGTTATTAGCCGAGATAAATTTGCTTTTTTTAGCACTTTGAGCACTTTTCCTAAATGGCACTTCCCAAGGACCTAGAGCCTCGGGGTTGGTACCAATCGATCCGGAATGACCTGATTAGTGGGGGTAGATGCAACTTCCGAGTCTCTACGACCTTCAGAGAAAAAGTTATTAGCCGAGATAAATTTGCTTTTTTTAGCACTTTGAGCACTTTTCCTAAATTGCACTTCCCAAGGTCCTAGAGCCTCGGGGTTGGTACCAATCGATCCGGAATGACCTGATTAGTGGGGGTAGATGCAACTTCCGAGTCTCTACGGCCTTCAGAGAAAAAGTTATTAGCCGAGATAAATTTGCTTTTTTTAGCACTTTGAGCACTTTTCCTAAATGGCACTTCCCAAGGTCCTAGAGCCTCGTGGTTGGTACCAATCGATCCGGAATGACCTGATTAGTGGGGGTAGATGCAACTTTTAAGTCTCTACGACCTTCAGAGAAAAAGTTATTAGCCGAGATAAATTTGCTTTTTTTTAGCACTTTGAGCACTTTTCCTAAATGGCACTTCCCAAGGTCCTAGAGCCTCGGAGTTGGTACCAATCGATCCGGAATGACCTGATTAGTGGGGGTAGATGCAACTTCCGAGTCTCTACGACCTTCAGAGAAAAAGTTATTAGCCGAGATAAATTTGCTTTTTTTAACACTTTGAGCACTTTTCCTAAATAGCACTTCCCAAGGACCTAGAGCCTCGGGGTTGGTACCAATCGATCCGGAATGACCTGATTAGTGGGGGTAGATGCAACTTCCGAGTCTCTACGACCTTCAGAGAAAAAGTTATTAGCCGAGATAAATTTGCTTTTTTTAGCACTTTGAGCACTTTTCCTAAATTGCACTTCCCAAGGTCCTAGAGCCTCGGGGTTGGTACCAATCGATCCGGAATGACCTGATTAGTGGGGGTAGATGCAACTTCCGAGTCTCTACGACCTTCAGAAGGAAAGTTAAGAAATAAAATGTGAAAAAAATAAAAATTGCCATGAGCGGGATTTGAACACTCAACCTTGTGTTCCAAAGGCGGGCGCACTACCACTGCACCACCGCTCCAGCTGAAAACGCATTTTTCAGAAATGGCACTTCCCAAGGTCCTAGAGCCTCGTGGTTGGTACCAATCGATCCGGAATGACCTGATTAGTGGGGGTAGATGCAACTTTTAAGTCTCTACGACCTTCAGAGAAAAAGTTATTAGCCGAGATAAATTTGCTTTTTTTAGCACTTTGAGCACTTTTCCTAAATGGCACTTCCCAAGGACCTAGAGCCTCGGGGTTGGTACCAATCGATCCGGAATGACCTGATTAGTGGGGGTAGATGCAACTTCCGAGTCTCTACGACCTTCAGAGAAAAAGTTATTAGCCGAGATAAATTTGCTTTTTTTAGCACTTTGAGCACTTTTCCTAAATTGCACTTCCCAAGGTCCTAGAGCCTCGGGGTTGGTACCAATCGATCCGGAATGACCTGATTAGTGGGGGTAGATGCAACTTCCGAGTCTCTACGGCCTTCAGAGAAAAAGTTATTAGCCGAGATAAATTTGCTTTTTTTAGCACTTTGAGCACTTTTCCTAAATGGCACTTCCCAAGGTCCTAGAGCCTCGTGGTTGGTACCAATCGATCCGGAATGACCTGATTAGTGGGGGTAGATGCAACTTTTAAGTCTCTACGACCTTCAGAGAAAAAGTTATTAGCCGAGATAAATTTGCTTTTTTTTAGCACTTTGAGCACTTTTCCTAAATGGCACTTCCCAAGGTCCTAGAGCCTCGGAGTTGGTACCAATCGATCCGGAATGACCTGATTAGTGGGGGTAGATGCAACTTCCGAGTCTCTACGACCTTCAGAAGGAAAGTTAAGAAATAAAATGTGAAAAAAATAAAAATTGCCATGAGCGGGATTTGAACACTCAACCTTGTGTTCCAAAGGCGGGCGCACTACCACTGCACCACCCCTCCAGCTGAAAACGCATTTTTCAGAAATGGCACTTCCCAAGGTCCTAGAGCCTCGTGGTTGGTACCAATCGATCCGGAATGACCTGATTAGTGGGGGTAGATGCAACTTTTAAGTCTCTACGACCTTCAGAGAAAAAGTTATTAGCCGAGATAAATTTGCTTTTTTTAGCACTTTGAGCACTTTTCCTAAATGGCACTTCCCAAGGTCCTAGAGCCTCGGGGTTGGTACCAATCGATCCGGAATGACCTGATTAGTGGGGGTAGATGCAACTTCCGAGTCTCTACGACCTTCAGAGAAAAAGTTATTAGCCGAGATAAATTTGCTTTTTTTAACACTTTGAGCACTTTTCCTAAATGGCACTTCCCAAGGTCCTAGAGCCTCGTGGTTGGTACCAATCGATCCGGAATGACCTGATTAGTGGGGGTAGATGCAACTTTTAAGTCTCTACGACCTTCAGAGAAAAAGTTATTAGCCGAGATAAATTTGCTTTTTTTTAGCACTTTGAGCACTTTTCCTAAATGGCACTTCCCAAGGTCCTAGAGCCTCGGAGTTGGTACCAATCGATCCGGAATGACCTGATTAGTGGGGGTAGATGCAACTTCCGAGTCTCTACGACCTTCAGAAGGAAAGTTAAGAAATAAAATGTGAAAAAAATAAAAATTGCCATGAGCGGGATTTGAACACTCAACCTTGTGTTCCAAAGGCGGGCGCACTACCACTGCACCACCGCTCCAGCTGAAAACGCATTTTTCAGAAATGGCACTTCCCAAGGTCCTAGAGCCTCGTGGTTGGTACCAATCGATCCGGAATGACCTGATTAGTGGGGGTAGATGCAACTTTTAAGTCTCTACGACCTTCAGAGAAAAAGTTATTAGCCGAGATAAATTTGCTTTTTTTAGCACTTTGAGCACTTTTCCTAAATGGCACTTCCCAAGGTCCTAGAGCCTCGGGGTTGGTACCAATCGATCCGGAATGACCTGATTAGTGGGGGTAGATGCAACTTCCGAGTCTCTACGACCTTCAGAGAAAAAGTTATTAGCCGAGATAAATTTGCTTTTTTTAACACTTTGAGCACTTTTCCTAAATGGCACTTCCCAAGGTCCTAGAGCCTCGTGGTTGGTACCAATCGATCCGGAATGACCTGATTAGTGGGGGTAGATGCAACTTTTAAGTCTCTACGACCTTCAGAGAAAAAGTTATTAGCCGAGATAAATTTGCTTTTTTTAGCACTTTGAGCACTTTTCCTAAATGGCACTTCCCAAGGACCTAGAGCCTCGGGGTTGGTACCAATCGATCCGGAATGACCTGATTAGTGGGGGTAGATGCAACTTCCGAGTCTCTACGACCTTCAGAGAAAAAGTTATTAGCCGAGATAAATTTGCTTTTTTTAGCACTTTGAGCACTTTTCCTAAATTGCACTTCCCAAGGTCCTAGAGCCTCGGGGTTGGTACCAATCGATCCGGAATGACCTGATTAGTGGGGGTAGATGCAACTTCCGAGTCTCTACGACCTTCAGAAGGAAAGTTAAGAAATAAAATGTGAAAAAAATAAAAATTGCCATGAGCGGGATTTGAACACTCAACCTTGTGTTCCAAAGGCGGGCGCACTACCACTGCACCACCGCTCCAGCTGAAAACGCATTTTTCAGAAATGGCACTTCCCAAGGTCCTAGAGCCTCGTGGTTGGTACCAATCGATCCGGAATGACCTGATTAGTGGGGGTAGATGCAACTTTTAAGTCTCTACGACCTTCAGAGAAAAAGTTATTAGCCGAGATAAATTTGCTTTTTTTAGCACTTTGAGCACTTTTCCTAAATGGCACTTCCCAAGGACCTAGAGCCTCGGGGTTGGTACCAATCGATCCGGAATGACCTGATTAGTGGGGGTAGATGCAACTTTTAAGTCTTTTAAGTCTCTACGACCTTCAGAGAAAAAGTTATTAGCCGAGATAAATTTGCTTTTTTTAGCACTTTGAGCACTTTTCCTAAATGGCACTTCCCAAGGACCTAGAGCCTCGTGGTTGGTACCAATCGATCCGGAATGACCTGATTAGTGGGGGTAGATGCAACTTTTAAGTCTCTACGACCTTCAGAGAAAAAGTTATTAGCCGAGATAAATTTGCTTTTTTTAGCACTTTGAGCACTTTTCCTAAATGGCACTTCCCAAGGTCCTAGAGCCTCGGGGTTGGTACCAATCGATCCGGAATGACCTGATTAGTGGGGGTAGATGCAACTTCCGAGTCTCTACGACCTTCAGAGAAAAAGTTATTAGCCGAGATAAATTTGCTTTTTTTAACACTTTGAGCACTTTTCCTAAATGGCACTTCCCAAGGTCCTAGAGCCTCGTGGTTGGTACCAATCGATCCGGAATGACCTGATTAGTGGGGGTAGATGCAACTTTTAAGTCTCTACGACCTTCAGAGAAAAAGTTATTAGCCGAGATAAATTTGCTTTTTTTAGCACTTTGAGCACTTTTCCTAAATGGCACTTCCCAAGGACCTAGAGCCTCGGGGTTGGTACCAATCGATCCGGAATGACCTGATTAGTGGGGGTAGATGCAACTTCCGAGTCTCTACGACCTTCAGAGAAAAAGTTATTAGCCGAGATAAATTTGCTTTTTTTAGCACTTTGAGCACTTTTCCTAAATTGCACTTCCCAAGGTCCTAGAGCCTCGGGGTTGGTACCAATCGATCCGGAATGACCTGATTAGTGGGGGTAGATGCAACTTCCGAGTCTCTACGACCTTCAGAAGGAAAGTTAAGAAATAAAATGTGAAAAAAATAAAAATTGCCATGAGCGGGATTTGAACACTCAACCTTGTGTTCCAAAGGCGGGCGCACTACCACTGCACCACCGCTCCAGCTGAAAACGCATTTTTCAGAAATGGCACTTCCCAAGGTCCTAGAGCCTCGTGGTTGGTACCAATCGATCCGGAATGACCTGATTAGTGGGGGTAGATGCAACTTTTAAGTCTCTACGACCTTCAGAGAAAAAGTTATTAGCCGAGATAAATTTGCTTTTTTTAGCACTTTGAGCACTTTTCCTAAATGGCACTTCCCAAGGACCTAGAGCCTCGGGGTTGGTACCAATCGATCCGGAATGACCTGATTAGTGGGGGTAGATGCAACTTTTAAGTCTTTTAAGTCTCTACGACCTTCAGAGAAAAAGTTATTAGCCGAGATAAATTTGCTTTTTTTAGCACTTTGAGCACTTTTCCTAAATGGCACTTCCCAAGGTCCTAGAGCCTCGGGGTTGGTACCAATCGATCCGGAATGACCTGATTAGTGGGGGTAGATGCAACTTCCGAGTCTCTACGACCTTCAGAGAAAAAGTTATTAGCCGAGATAAATTTGCTTTTTTTAACACTTTGAGCACTTTTCCTAAATGGCACTTCCCAAGGTCCTAGAGCCTCGTGGTTGGTACCAATCGATCCGGAATGACCTGATTAGTGGGGGTAGATGCAACTTTTAAGTCTCTACGACCTTCAGAGAAAAAGTTATTAGCCGAGATAAATTTGCTTTTTTTAGCACTTTGAGCACTTTTCCTAAATGGCACTTCCCAAGGACCTAGAGCCTCGGGGTTGGTACCAATCGATCCGGAATGACCTGATTAGTGGGGGTAGATGCAACTTCCGAGTCTCTACGACCTTCAGAAGGAAAGTTAAGAAATAAAATGTGAAAAAAATAAAAATTGCCATGAGCGGGATTTGAACACTCAACCTTGTGTTCCAAAGGCGGGCGCACTACCACTGCACCACCGCTCCAGCTGAAAACGCATTTTTCAGAAATGGCACTTCCCAAGGTCCTAGAGCCTCGTGGTTGGTACCAATCGATCCGGAATGACCTGATTAGTGGGGGTAGATGCAACTTTTAAGTCTCTACGACCTTCAGAGAAAAAGTTATTAGCCGAGATAAATTTGCTTTTTTTAGCACTTTGAGCACTTTTCCTAAATGGCACTTCCCAAGGACCTAGAGCCTCGGGGTTGGTACCAATCGATCCGGAATGACCTGATTAGTGGGGGTAGATGCAACTTTTAAGTCTCTACGACCTTCAGAGAAAAAGTTATTAGCCGAGATAAATTTGCTTTTTTTTAGCACTTTGAGCACTTTTCCTAAATGGCACTTCCCAAGGTCCTAGAGCCTCGGAGTTGGTACCAATCGATCCGGAATGACCTGATTAGTGGGGGTAGATGCAACTTCCGAGTCTCTACGACCTTCAGAAGGAAAGTTAAGAAATAAAATGTGAAAAAAATAAAAATTGCCATGAGCGGGATTTGAACACTCAACCTTGTGTTCCAAAGGCGGGCGCACTACCACTGCACCACCGCTCCAGCTGAAAACGCATTTTTCAGAAATGGCACTTCCCAAGGTCCTAGAGCCTCGTGGTTGGTACCAATCGATCCGGAATGACCTGATTAGTGGGGGTAGATGCAACTTTTAAGTCTCTACGACCTTCAGAGAAAAAGTTATTAGCCGAGATAAATTTGCTTTTTTTAGCACTTTGAGCACTTTTCCTAAATGGCACTTCCCAAGGTCCTAGAGCCTCGGGGTTGGTACCAATCGATCCGGAATGACCTGATTAGTGGGGGTAGATGCAACTTCCGAGTCTCTACGACCTTCAGAGAAAAAGTTATTAGCCGAGATAAATTTGCTTTTTTTAACACTTTGAGCACTTTTCCTAAATGGCACTTCCCAAGGTCCTAGAGCCTCGGAGTTGGTACCAATCGATCCGGAATGACCTGATTAGTGGGGGTAGATGCAACTTTTAAGTCTCTACGACCTTCAGAGAAAAAGTTATTAGCCGAGATAAATTTGCTTTTTTTAGCACTTTGAGCACTTTTCCTAAATGGCACTTCCCAAGGTCCTAGAGCCTCGGGGTTGGTACCAATCGATCCGGAATGACCTGATTAGTGGGGGTAGATGCAACTTCCGAGTCTCTACGACCTTCAGAGAAAAAGTTATTAGCCGAGATAAATTTGCTTTTTTTAACACTTTGAGCACTTTTCCTAAATGGCACTTCCCAAGGTCCTAGAGCCTCGGAGTTGGTACCAATCGATCCGGAATGACCTGATTAGTGGGGGTAGATGCAACTTCCGAGTCTCTACGACCTTCAGAAGGAAAGTTAAGAAATAAAATGTGAAAAAAATAAAAATTGCCATGAGCGGGATTTGAACACTCAACCTTGTGTTCCAAAGGCGGGCGCACTACCACTGCACCACCGCTCCAGCTGAAAACGCATTTTTCAGAAATGGCACTTCCCAAGGTCCTAGAGCCTCGTGGTTGGTACCAATCGATCCGGAATGACCTGATTAGTGGGGGTAGATGCAACTTTTAAGTCTCTACGACCTTCAGAGAAAAAGTTATTAGCCGAGATAAATTTGCTTTTTTTAGCACTTTGAGCACTTTTCCTAAATGGCACTTCCCAAGGTCCTAGAGCCTCGGGGTTGGTACCAATCGATCCGGAATGACCTGATTAGTGGGGGTAGATGCAACTTCCGAGTCTCTACGACCTTCAGAGAAAAAGTTATTAGCCGAGATAAATTTGCTTTTTTTAACACTTTGAGCACTTTTCCTAAATGGCACTTCCCAAGGACCTAGAGCCTCGGGGTTGGTACCAATCGATCCGGAATGACCTGATTAGTGGGGGTAGATGCAACTTCCGAGTCTCTACGACCTTCAGAGAAAAAGTTATTAGCCGAGATAAATTTGCTTTTTTTAGCACTTTGAGCACTTTTCCTAAATTGCACTTCCCAAGGTCCTAGAGCCTCGGGGTTGGTACCAATCGATCCGGAATGACCTGATTAGTGGGGGTAGATGCAACTTCCGAGTCTCTACGACCTTCAGAAGGAAAGTTAAGAAATAAAATGTGAAAAAAATAAAAATTGCCATGAGCGGGATTTGAACACTCAACCTTGTGTTCCAAAGGCGGGCGCACTACCACTGCACCACCGCTCCAGCTGAAAACGCATTTTTCAGAAATGGCACTTCCCAAGGTCCTAGAGCCTCGTGGTTGGTACCAATCGATCCGGAATGACCTGATTAGTGGGGGTAGATGCAACTTTTAAGTCTCTACGACCTTCAGAGAAAAAGTTATTAGCCGAGATAAATTTGCTTTTTTTAGCACTTTGAGCACTTTTCCTAAATGGCACTTCCCAAGGACCTAGAGCCTCGGGGTTGGTACCAATCGATCCGGAATGACCTGATTAGTGGGGGTAGATGCAACTTCCGAGTCTCTACGACCTTCAGAGAAAAAGTTATTAGCCGAGATAAATTTGCTTTTTTTAGCACTTTGAGCACTTTTCCTAAATTGCACTTCCCAAGGTCCTAGAGCCTCGGGGTTGGTACCAATCGATCCGGAATGACCTGATTAGTGGGGGTAGATGCAACTTCCGAGTCTCTACGACCTTCAGAAGGAAAGTTAAGAAATAAAATGTGAAAAAAATAAAAATTGCCATGAGCGGGATTTGAACACTCAACCTTGTGTTCCAAAGGCGGGCGCACTACCACTGCACCACCGCTCCAGCTGAAAACGCATTTTTCAGAAATGGCACTTCCCAAGGTCCTAGAGCCTCGTGGTTGGTACCAATCGATCCGGAATGACCTGATTAGTGGGGGTAGATGCAACTTTTAAGTCTCTACGACCTTCAGAGAAAAAGTTATTAGCCGAGATAAATTTGCTTTTTTTAGCACTTTGAGCACTTTTCCTAAATGGCACTTCCCAAGGACCTAGAGCCTCGGGGTTGGTACCAATCGATCCGGAATGACCTGATTAGTGGGGGTAGATGCAACTTCCGAGTCTCTACGACCTTCAGAGAAAAAGTTATTAGCCGAGATAAATTTGCTTTTTTTAGCACTTTGAGCACTTTTCCTAAATTGCACTTCCCAAGGTCCTAGAGCCTCGGGGTTGGTACCAATCGATCCGGAATGACCTGATTAGTGGGGGTAGATGCAACTTCCGAGTCTCTACGGCCTTCAGAGAAAAAGTTATTAGCCGAGATAAATTTGCTTTTTTTAGCACTTTGAGCACTTTTCCTAAATGGCACTTCCCAAGGTCCTAGAGCCTCGTGGTTGGTACCAATCGATCCGGAATGACCTGATTAGTGGGGGTAGATGCAACTTTTAAGTCTCTACGACCTTCAGAGAAAAAGTTATTAGCCGAGATAAATTTGCTTTTTTTAGCACTTTGAGCACTTTTCCTAAATGGCACTTCCCAAGGACCTAGAGCCTCGGGGTTGGTACCAATCGATCCGGAATGACCTGATTAGTGGGGGTAGATGCAACTTCCGAGTCTCTACGACCTTCAGAGAAAAAGTTATTAGCCGAGATAAATTTGCTTTTTTTAGCACTTTGAGCACTTTTCCTAAATTGCACTTCCCAAGGTCCTAGAGCCTCGGGGTTGGTACCAATCGATCCGGAATGACCTGATTAGTGGGGGTAGATGCAACTTCCGAGTCTCTACGGCCTTCAGAGAAAAAGTTATTAGCCGAGATAAATTTGCTTTTTTTTAGCACTTTGAGCACTTTTCCTAAATGGCACTTCCCAAGGTCCTAGAGCCTCGGAGTTGGTACCAATCGATCCGGAATGACCTGATTAGTGGGGGTAGATGCAACTTCCGAGTCTCTACGACCTTCAGAAGGAAAGTTAAGAAATAAAATGTGAAAAAAATAAAAATTGCCATGAGCGGGATTTGAACACTCAACCTTGTGTTCCAAAGGCGGGCGCACTACCACTGCACCACCGCTCCAGCTGAAAACGCATTTTTCAGAAATGGCACTTCCCAAGGTCCTAGAGCCTCGTGGTTGGTACCAATCGATCCGGAATGACCTGATTAGTGGGGGTAGATGCAACTTTTAAGTCTCTACGACCTTCAGAGAAAAAGTTATTAGCCGAGATAAATTTGCTTTTTTTAGCACTTTGAGCACTTTTCCTAAATGGCACTTCCCAAGGACCTAGAGCCTCGGGGTTGGTACCAATCGATCCGGAATGACCTGATTAGTGGGGGTAGATGCAACTTCCGAGTCTCTACGACCTTCAGAGAAAAAGTTATTAGCCGAGATAAATTTGCTTTTTTTAGCACTTTGAGCACTTTTCCTAAATTGCACTTCCCAAGGTCCTAGAGCCTCGGGGTTGGTACCAATCGATCCGGAATGACCTGATTAGTGGGGGTAGATGCAACTTCCGAGTCTCTACGGCCTTCAGAGAAAAAGTTATTAGCCGAGATAAATTTGCTTTTTTTAGCACTTTGAGCACTTTTCCTAAATGGCACTTCCCAAGGTCCTAGAGCCTCGTGGTTGGTACCAATCGATCCGGAATGACCTGATTAGTGGGGGTAGATGCAACTTTTAAGTCTCTACGACCTTCAGAGAAAAAGTTATTAGCCGAGATAAATTTGCTTTTTTTAGCACTTTGAGCACTTTTCCTAAATGGCACTTCCCAAGGACCTAGAGCCTCGGGGTTGGTACCAATCGATCCGGAATGACCTGATTAGTGGGGGTAGATGCAACTTCCGAGTCTCTACGACCTTCAGAGAAAAAGTTATTAGCCGAGATAAATTTGCTTTTTTTAGCACTTTGAGCACTTTTCCTAAATTGCACTTCCCAAGGTCCTAGAGCCTCGGGGTTGGTACCAATCGATCCGGAATGACCTGATTAGTGGGGGTAGATGCAACTTCCGAGTCTCTACGGCCTTCAGAGAAAAAGTTATTAGCCGAGATAAATTTGCTTTTTTTTAGCACTTTGAGCACTTTTCCTAAATGGCACTTCCCAAGGTCCTAGAGCCTCGGAGTTGGTACCAATCGATCCGGAATGACCTGATTAGTGGGGGTAGATGCAACTTCCGAGTCTCTACGACCTTCAGAAGGAAAGTTAAGAAATAAAATGTGAAAAAAATAAAAATTGCCATGAGCGGGATTTGAACACTCAACCTTGTGTTCCAAAGGCGGGCGCACTACCACTGCACCACCGCTCCAGCTGAAAACGCATTTTTCAGAAATGGCACTTCCCAAGGTCCTAGAGCCTCGTGGTTGGTACCAATCGATCCGGAATGACCTGATTAGTGGGGGTAGATGCAACTTTTAAGTCTCTACGACCTTCAGAGAAAAAGTTATTAGCCGAGATAAATTTGCTTTTTTTAGCACTTTGAGCACTTTTCCTAAATGGCACTTCCCAAGGTCCTAGAGCCTCGGGGTTGGTACCAATCGATCCGGAATGACCTGATTAGTGGGGGTAGATGCAACTTCCGAGTCTCTACGACCTTCAGAGAAAAAGTTATTAGCCGAGATAAATTTGCTTTTTTTAACACTTTGAGCACTTTTCCTAAATGGCACTTCCCAAGGTCCTAGAGCCTCGTGGTTGGTACCAATCGATCCGGAATGACCTGATTAGTGGGGGTAGATGCAACTTTTAAGTCTCTACGACCTTCAGAGAAAAAGTTATTAGCCGAGATAAATTTGCTTTTTTTTAGCACTTTGAGCACTTTTCCTAAATGGCACTTCCCAAGGTCCTAGAGCCTCGGAGTTGGTACCAATCGATCCGGAATGACCTGATTAGTGGGGGTAGATGCAACTTCCGAGTCTCTACGACCTTCAGAAGGAAAGTTAAGAAATAAAATGTGAAAAAAATAAAAATTGCCATGAGCGGGATTTGAACACTCAACCTTGTGTTCCAAAGGCGGGCGCACTACCACTGCACCACCGCTCCAGCTGAAAACGCATTTTTCAGAAATGGCACTTCCCAAGGTCCTAGAGCCTCGTGGTTGGTACCAATCGATCCGGAATGACCTGATTAGTGGGGGTAGATGCAACTTTTAAGTCTCTACGACCTTCAGAGAAAAAGTTATTAGCCGAGATAAATTTGCTTTTTTTAGCACTTTGAGCACTTTTCCTAAATGGCACTTCCCAAGGTCCTAGAGCCTCGGGGTTGGTACCAATCGATCCGGAATGACCTGATTAGTGGGGGTAGATGCAACTTCCGAGTCTCTACGACCTTCAGAGAAAAAGTTATTAGCCGAGATAAATTTGCTTTTTTTAGCACTTTGAGCACTTTTCCTAAATGGCACTTCCCAAGGACCTAGAGCCTCGTGGTTGGTACCAATCGATCCGGAATGACCTGATTAGTGGGGGTAGATGCAACTTTTAAGTCTCTACGACCTTCAGAGAAAAAGTTATTAGCCGAGATAAATTTGCTTTTTTTAGCACTTTGAGCACTTTTCCTAAATGGCACTTCCCAAGGACCTAGAGCCTCGGGGTTGGTACCAATCGATCCGGAATGACCTGATTAGTGGGGGTAGATGCAACTTCCGAGTCTCTACGACCTTCAGAGAAAAAGTTATTAGCCGAGATAAATTTGCTTTTTTTAGCACTTTGAGCACTTTTCCTAAATGGCACTTCCCAAGGACCTAGAGCCTCGGGGTTGGTACCAATCGATCCGGAATGACCTGATTAGTGGGGGTAGATGCAACTTTTAAGTCTCTACGACCTTCAGAGAAAAAGTTATTAGCCGAGATAAATTTGCTTTTTTTAGCACTTTGAGCACTTTTCCTAAATGGCACTTCCCAAGGACCTAGAGCCTCGGGGTTGGTACCAATCGATCCGGAATGACCTGATTAGTGGGGGTAGATGCAACTTCCGAGTCTCTACGACCTTCAGAGAAAAAGTTATTAGCCGAGATAAATTTGCTTTTTTTAGCACTTTGAGCACTTTTCCTAAATTGCACTTCCCAAGGTCCTAGAGCCTCGGGGTTGGTACCAATCGATCCGGAATGACCTGATTAGTGGGGGTAGATGCAACTTCCGAGTCTCTACGACCTTCAGAAGGAAAGTTAAGAAATAAAATGTGAAAAAAATAAAAATTGCCATGAGCGGGATTTGAACACTCAACCTTGTGTTCCAAAGGCGGGCGCACTACCACTGCACCACCGCTCCAGCTGAAAACGCATTTTTCAGAAATGGCACTTCCCAAGGTCCTAGAGCCTCGTGGTTGGTACCAATCGATCCGGAATGACCTGATTAGTGGGGGTAGATGCAACTTTTAAGTCTCTACGACCTTCAGAGAAAAAGTTATTAGCCGAGATAAATTTGCTTTTTTTAGCACTTTGAGCACTTTTCCTAAATGGCACTTCCCAAGGACCTAGAGCCTCGGGGTTGGTACCAATCGATCCGGAATGACCTGATTAGTGGGGGTAGATGCAACTTCCGAGTCTCTACGACCTTCAGAGAAAAAGTTATTAGCCGAGATAAATTTGCTTTTTTTAGCACTTTGAGCACTTTTCCTAAATTGCACTTCCCAAGGTCCTAGAGCCTCGGGGTTGGTACCAATCGATCCGGAATGACCTGATTAGTGGGGGTAGATGCAACTTCCGAGTCTCTACGACCTTCAGAAGGAAAGTTAAGAAATAAAATGTGAAAAAAATAAAAATTGCCATGAGCGGGATTTGAACACTCAACCTTGTGTTCCAAAGGCGGGCGCACTACCACTGCACCACCGCTCCAGCTGAAAACGCATTTTTCAGAAATGGCACTTCCCAAGGTCCTAGAGCCTCGTGGTTGGTACCAATCGATCCGGAATGACCTGATTAGTGGGGGTAGATGCAACTTTTAAGTCTCTACGACCTTCAGAGAAAAAGTTATTAGCCGAGATAAATTTGCTTTTTTTAGCACTTTGAGCACTTTTCCTAAATGGCACTTCCCAAGGACCTAGAGCCTCGGGGTTGGTACCAATCGATCCGGAATGACCTGATTAGTGGGGGTAGATGCAACTTCCGAGTCTCTACGACCTTCAGAGAAAAAGTTATTAGCCGAGATAAATTTGCTTTTTTTAGCACTTTGAGCACTTTTCCTAAATTGCACTTCCCAAGGTCCTAGAGCCTCGGGGTTGGTACCAATCGATCCGGAATGACCTGATTAGTGGGGGTAGATGCAACTTCCGAGTCTCTACGACCTTCAGAAGGAAAGTTAAGAAATAAAATGTGAAAAAAATAAAAATTGCCATGAGCGGGATTTGAACACTCAACCTTGTGTTCCAAAGGCGGGCGCACTACCACTGCACCACCGCTCCAGCTGAAAACGCATTTTTCAGAAATGGCACTTCCCAAGGTCCTAGAGCCTCGTGGTTGGTACCAATCGATCCGGAATGACCTGATTAGTGGGGGTAGATGCAACTTTTAAGTCTCTACGACCTTCAGAGAAAAAGTTATTAGCCGAGATAAATTTGCTTTTTTTAGCACTTTGAGCACTTTTCCTAAATGGCACTTCCCAAGGACCTAGAGCCTCGGGGTTGGTACCAATCGATCCGGAATGACCTGATTAGTGGGGGTAGATGCAACTTCCGAGTCTCTACGACCTTCAGAGAAAAAGTTATTAGCCGAGATAAATTTGCTTTTTTTAGCACTTTGAGCACTTTTCCTAAATTGCACTTCCCAAGGTCCTAGAGCCTCGGGGTTGGTACCAATCGATCCGGAATGACCTGATTAGTGGGGGTAGATGCAACTTCCGAGTCTCTACGGCCTTCAGAGAAAAAGTTATTAGCCGAGATAAATTTGCTTTTTTTAGCACTTTGAGCACTTTTCCTAAATGGCACTTCCCAAGGTCCTAGAGCCTCGTGGTTGGTACCAATCGATCCGGAATGACCTGATTAGTGGGGGTAGATGCAACTTTTAAGTCTCTACGACCTTCAGAGAAAAAGTTATTAGCCGAGATAAATTTGCTTTTTTTAGCACTTTGAGCACTTTTCCTAAATGGCACTTCCCAAGGACCTAGAGCCTCGGGGTTGGTACCAATCGATCCGGAATGACCTGATTAGTGGGGGTAGATGCAACTTCCGAGTCTCTACGACCTTCAGAGAAAAAGTTATTAGCCGAGATAAATTTGCTTTTTTTAGCACTTTGAGCACTTTTCCTAAATTGCACTTCCCAAGGTCCTAGAGCCTCGGGGTTGGTACCAATCGATCCGGAATGACCTGATTAGTGGGGGTAGATGCAACTTCCGAGTCTCTACGGCCTTCAGAGAAAAAGTTATTAGCCGAGATAAATTTGCTTTTTTTTAGCACTTTGAGCACTTTTCCTAAATGGCACTTCCCAAGGTCCTAGAGCCTCGGAGTTGGTACCAATCGATCCGGAATGACCTGATTAGTGGGGGTAGATGCAACTTCCGAGTCTCTACGACCTTCAGAAGGAAAGTTAAGAAATAAAATGTGAAAAAAATAAAAATTGCCATGAGCGGGATTTGAACACTCAACCTTGTGTTCCAAAGGCGGGCGCACTACCACTGCACCACCGCTCCAGCTGAAAACGCATTTTTCAGAAATGGCACTTCCCAAGGTCCTAGAGCCTCGTGGTTGGTACCAATCGATCCGGAATGACCTGATTAGTGGGGGTAGATGCAACTTTTAAGTCTCTACGACCTTCAGAGAAAAAGTTATTAGCCGAGATAAATTTGCTTTTTTTAGCACTTTGAGCACTTTTCCTAAATGGCACTTCCCAAGGTCCTAGAGCCTCGGGGTTGGTACCAATCGATCCGGAATGACCTGATTAGTGGGGGTAGATGCAACTTCCGAGTCTCTACGACCTTCAGAGAAAAAGTTATTAGCCGAGATAAATTTGCTTTTTTTAACACTTTGAGCACTTTTCCTAAATGGCACTTCCCAAGGTCCTAGAGCCTCGTGGTTGGTACCAATCGATCCGGAATGACCTGATTAGTGGGGGTAGATGCAACTTTTAAGTCTCTACGACCTTCAGAGAAAAAGTTATTAGCCGAGATAAATTTGCTTTTTTTTAGCACTTTGAGCACTTTTCCTAAATGGCACTTCCCAAGGTCCTAGAGCCTCGGAGTTGGTACCAATCGATCCGGAATGACCTGATTAGTGGGGGTAGATGCAACTTCCGAGTCTCTACGACCTTCAGAAGGAAAGTTAAGAAATAAAATGTGAAAAAAATAAAAATTGCCATGAGCGGGATTTGAACACTCAACCTTGTGTTCCAAAGGCGGGCGCACTACCACTGCACCACCGCTCCAGCTGAAAACGCATTTTTCAGAAATGGCACTTCCCAAGGTCCTAGAGCCTCGTGGTTGGTACCAATCGATCCGGAATGACCTGATTAGTGGGGGTAGATGCAACTTTTAAGTCTCTACGACCTTCAGAGAAAAAGTTATTAGCCGAGATAAATTTGCTTTTTTTAGCACTTTGAGCACTTTTCCTAAATGGCACTTCCCAAGGTCCTAGAGCCTCGGGGTTGGTACCAATCGATCCGGAATGACCTGATTAGTGGGGGTAGATGCAACTTCCGAGTCTCTACGACCTTCAGAGAAAAAGTTATTAGCCGAGATAAATTTGCTTTTTTTAACACTTTGAGCACTTTTCCTAAATGGCACTTCCCAAGGTCCTAGAGCCTCGTGGTTGGTACCAATCGATCCGGAATGACCTGATTAGTGGGGGTAGATGCAACTTTTAAGTCTCTACGACCTTCAGAGAAAAAGTTATTAGCCGAGATAAATTTGCTTTTTTTTAGCACTTTGAGCACTTTTCCTAAATGGCACTTCCCAAGGTCCTAGAGCCTCGGAGTTGGTACCAATCGATCCGGAATGACCTGATTAGTGGGGGTAGATGCAACTTCCGAGTCTCTACGACCTTCAGAAGGAAAGTTAAGAAATAAAATGTGAAAAAAATAAAAATTGCCATGAGCGGGATTTGAACACTCAACCTTGTGTTCCAAAGGCGGGCGCACTACCACTGCACCACCGCTCCAGCTGAAAACGCATTTTTCAGAAATGGCACTTCCCAAGGTCCTAGAGCCTCGTGGTTGGTACCAATCGATCCGGAATGACCTGATTAGTGGGGGTAGATGCAACTTTTAAGTCTCTACGACCTTCAGAGAAAAAGTTATTAGCCGAGATAAATTTGCTTTTTTTAGCACTTTGAGCACTTTTCCTAAATGGCACTTCCCAAGGTCCTAGAGCCTCGGGGTTGGTACCAATCGATCCGGAATGACCTGATTAGTGGGGGTAGATGCAACTTCCGAGTCTCTACGACCTTCAGAGAAAAAGTTATTAGCCGAGATAAATTTGCTTTTTTTAGCACTTTGAGCACTTTTCCTAAATGGCACTTCCCAAGGACCTAGAGCCTCGTGGTTGGTACCAATCGATCCGGAATGACCTGATTAGTGGGGGTAGATGCAACTTTTAAGTCTCTACGACCTTCAGAGAAAAAGTTATTAGCCGAGATAAATTTGCTTTTTTTAGCACTTTGAGCACTTTTCCTAAATGGCACTTCCCAAGGACCTAGAGCCTCGGGGTTGGTACCAATCGATCCGGAATGACCTGATTAGTGGGGGTAGATGCAACTTCCGAGTCTCTACGACCTTCAGAGAAAAAGTTATTAGCCGAGATAAATTTGCTTTTTTTAGCACTTTGAGCACTTTTCCTAAATGGCACTTCCCAAGGACCTAGAGCCTCGGGGTTGGTACCAATCGATCCGGAATGACCTGATTAGTGGGGGTAGATGCAACTTTTAAGTCTCTACGACCTTCAGAGAAAAAGTTATTAGCCGAGATAAATTTGCTTTTTTTAGCACTTTGAGCACTTTTCCTAAATGGCACTTCCCAAGGACCTAGAGCCTCGGGGTTGGTACCAATCGATCCGGAATGACCTGATTAGTGGGGGTAGATGCAACTTTTAAGTCTCTACGACCTTCAGAGAAAAAGTTATTAGCCGAGATAAATTTGCTTTTTTTAGCACTTTGAGCACTTTTCCTAAATGGCACTTCCCAAGGACCTAGAGCCTCGGGGTTGGTACCAATCGATCCGGAATGACCTGATTAGTGGGGGTAGATGCAACTTTTAAGTCTCTACGACCTTCAGAGAAAAAGTTATTAGCCGAGATAAATTTGCTTTTTTTTAGCACTTTGAGCACTTTTCCTAAATGGCACTTCCCAAGGTCCTAGAGCCTCGGAGTTGGTACCAATCGATCCGGAATGACCTGATTAGTGGGGGTAGATGCAACTTCCGAGTCTCTACGACCTTCAGAAGGAAAGTTAAGAAATAAAATGTGAAAAAAATAAAAATTGCCATGAGCGGGATTTGAACACTCAACCTTGTGTTCCAAAGGCGGGCGCACTACCACTGCACCACCGCTCCAGCTGAAAACGCATTTTTCAGAAATGGCACTTCCCAAGGTCCTAGAGCCTCGTGGTTGGTACCAATCGATCCGGAATGACCTGATTAGTGGGGGTAGATGCAACTTTTAAGTCTCTACGACCTTCAGAGAAAAAGTTATTAGCCGAGATAAATTTGCTTTTTTTAGCACTTTGAGCACTTTTCCTAAATGGCACTTCCCAAGGTCCTAGAGCCTCGGGGTTGGTACCAATCGATCCGGAATGACCTGATTAGTGGGGGTAGATGCAACTTCCGAGTCTCTACGACCTTCAGAAGGAAAGTTAAGAAATAAAATGTGAAAAAAATAAAAATTGCCATGAGCGGGATTTGAACACTCAACCTTGTGTTCCAAAGGCGGGCGCACTACCACTGCACCACCGCTCCAGCTGAAAACGCATTTTTCAGAAATGGCACTTCCCAAGGTCCTAGAGCCTCGTGGTTGGTACCAATCGATCCGGAATGACCTGATTAGTGGGGGTAGATGCAACTTTTAAGTCTCTACGACCTTCAGAGAAAAAGTTATTAGCCGAGATAAATTTGCTTTTTTTAGCACTTTGAGCACTTTTCCTAAATGGCACTTCCCAAGGTCCTAGAGCCTCGGGGTTGGTACCAATCGATCCGGAATGACCTGATTAGTGGGGGTAGATGCAACTTCCGAGTCTCTACGACCTTCAGAGAAAAAGTTATTAGCCGAGATAAATTTGCTTTTTTTAACACTTTGAGCACTTTTCCTAAATGGCACTTCCCAAGGTCCTAGAGCCTCGTGGTTGGTACCAATCGATCCGGAATGACCTGATTAGTGGGGGTAGATGCAACTTTTAAGTCTCTACGACCTTCAGAGAAAAAGTTATTAGCCGAGATAAATTTGCTTTTTTTAGCACTTTGAGCACTTTTCCTAAATGGCACTTCCCAAGGACCTAGAGCCTCGGGGTTGGTACCAATCGATCCGGAATGACCTGATTAGTGGGGGTAGATGCAACTTCCGAGTCTCTACGACCTTCAGAGAAAAAGTTATTAGCCGAGATAAATTTGCTTTTTTTAGCACTTTGAGCACTTTTCCTAAATGGCACTTCCCAAGGACCTAGAGCCTCGGGGTTGGTACCAATCGATCCGGAATGACCTGATTAGTGGGGGTAGATGCAACTTTTAAGTCTCTACGACCTTCAGAGAAAAAGTTATTAGCCGAGATAAATTTGCTTTTTTTAGCACTTTGAGCACTTTTCCTAAATGGCACTTCCCAAGGACCTAGAGCCTCGGGGTTGGTACCAATCGATCCGGAATGACCTGATTAGTGGGGGTAGATGCAACTTTTAAGTCTCTACGACCTTCAGAGAAAAAGTTATTAGCCGAGATAAATTTGCTTTTTTTAGCACTTTGAGCACTTTTCCTAAATGGCACTTCCCAAGGACCTAGAGCCTCGGGGTTGGTACCAATCGATCCGGAATGACCTGATTAGTGGGGGTAGATGCAACTTTTAAGTCTCTACGACCTTCAGAGAAAAAGTTATTAGCCGAGATAAATTTGCTTTTTTTAGCACTTTGAGCACTTTTCCTAAATTGCACTTCCCAAGGTCCTAGAGCCTCGGGGTTGGTACCAATCGATCCGGAATGACCTGATTAGTGGGGGTAGATGCAACTTCCGAGTCTCTACGGCCTTCAGAGAAAAAGTTATTAGCCGAGATAAATTTGCTTTTTTTAGCACTTTGAGCACTTTTCCTAAATGGCACTTCCCAAGGTCCTAGAGCCTCGTGGTTGGTACCAATCGATCCGGAATGACCTGATTAGTGGGGGTAGATGCAACTTTTAAGTCTCTACGACCTTCAGAGAAAAAGTTATTAGCCGAGATAAATTTGCTTTTTTTAGCACTTTGAGCACTTTTCCTAAATGGCACTTCCCAAGGACCTAGAGCCTCGGGGTTGGTACCAATCGATCCGGAATGACCTGATTAGTGGGGGTAGATGCAACTTCCGAGTCTCTACGACCTTCAGAGAAAAAGTTATTAGCCGAGATAAATTTGCTTTTTTTAGCACTTTGAGCACTTTTCCTAAATTGCACTTCCCAAGGTCCTAGAGCCTCGGGGTTGGTACCAATCGATCCGGAATGACCTGATTAGTGGGGGTAGATGCAACTTCCGAGTCTCTACGGCCTTCAGAGAAAAAGTTATTAGCCGAGATAAATTTGCTTTTTTTTAGCACTTTGAGCACTTTTCCTAAATGGCACTTCCCAAGGTCCTAGAGCCTCGGAGTTGGTACCAATCGATCCGGAATGACCTGATTAGTGGGGGTAGATGCAACTTCCGAGTCTCTACGACCTTCAGAAGGAAAGTTAAGAAATAAAATGTGAAAAAAATAAAAATTGCCATGAGCGGGATTTGAACACTCAACCTTGTGTTCCAAAGGCGGGCGCACTACCACTGCACCACCGCTCCAGCTGAAAACGCATTTTTCAGAAATGGCACTTCCCAAGGTCCTAGAGCCTCGTGGTTGGTACCAATCGATCCGGAATGACCTGATTAGTGGGGGTAGATGCAACTTTTAAGTCTCTACGACCTTCAGAGAAAAAGTTATTAGCCGAGATAAATTTGCTTTTTTTAGCACTTTGAGCACTTTTCCTAAATGGCACTTCCCAAGGTCCTAGAGCCTCGGGGTTGGTACCAATCGATCCGGAATGACCTGATTAGTGGGGGTAGATGCAACTTCCGAGTCTCTACGACCTTCAGAGAAAAAGTTATTAGCCGAGATAAATTTGCTTTTTTTAGCACTTTGAGCACTTTTCCTAAATGGCACTTCCCAAGGTCCTAGAGCCTCGTGGTTGGTACCAATCGATCCGGAATGACCTGATTAGTGGGGGTAGATGCAACTTCCGAGTCTCTACGACCTTCAGAAGGAAAGTTAAGAAATAAAATGTGAAAAAAATAAAAATTGCCATGAGCGGGATTTGAACACTCAACCTTGTGTTCCAAAGGCGGGCGCACTACCACTGCACCACCGCTCCAGCTGAAAACGCACTTTTCCTAAATGGCACTTCCCAAGGTCCTAGAGCCTCGGGGTTGGTACCAATCGATCCGGAATGACCTGATTAGTGGGGGTAGATGCAACTTCCGAGTCTCTACGGCCTTCAGAGAAAAAGTTATTAGCCGAGATAAATTTGCTTTTTTTTAGCACTTTGAGCACTTTTCCTAAATGGCACTTCCCAAGGTCCTAGAGCCTCGGAGTTGGTACCAATCGATCCGGAATGACCTGATTAGTGGGGGTAGATGCAACTTCCGAGTCTCTACGACCTTCAGAAGGAAAGTTAAGAAATAAAATGTGAAAAAAATAAAAATTGCCATGAGCGGGATTTGAACACTCAACCTTGTGTTCCAAAGGCGGGCGCACTACCACTGCACCACCGCTCCAGCTGAAAACGCATTTTTCAGAAATGGCACTTCCCAAGGTCCTAGAGCCTCGTGGTTGGTACCAATCGATCCGGAATGACCTGATTAGTGGGGGTAGATGCAACTTTTAAGTCTCTACGACCTTCAGAGAAAAAGTTATTAGCCGAGATAAATTTGCTTTTTTTAGCACTTTGAGCACTTTTCCTAAATGGCACTTCCCAAGGTCCTAGAGCCTCGGGGTTGGTACCAATCGATCCGGAATGACCTGATTAGTGGGGGTAGATGCAACTTCCGAGTCTCTACGACCTTCAGAGAAAAAGTTATTAGCCGAGATAAATTTGCTTTTTTTAACACTTTGAGCACTTTTCCTAAATGGCACTTCCCAAGGTCCTAGAGCCTCGTGGTTGGTACCAATCGATCCGGAATGACCTGATTAGTGGGGGTAGATGCAACTTTTAAGTCTCTACGACCTTCAGAGAAAAAGTTATTAGCCGAGATAAATTTGCTTTTTTTTAGCACTTTGAGCACTTTTCCTAAATGGCACTTCCCAAGGTCCTAGAGCCTCGGAGTTGGTACCAATCGATCCGGAATGACCTGATTAGTGGGGGTAGATGCAACTTCCGAGTCTCTACGACCTTCAGAAGGAAAGTTAAGAAATAAAATGTGAAAAAAATAAAAATTGCCATGAGCGGGATTTGAACACTCAACCTTGTGTTCCAAAGGCGGGCGCACTACCACTGCACCACCGCTCCAGCTGAAAACGCATTTTTCAGAAATGGCACTTCCCAAGGTCCTAGAGCCTCGTGGTTGGTACCAATCGATCCGGAATGACCTGATTAGTGGGGGTAGATGCAACTTTTAAGTCTCTACGACCTTCAGAGAAAAAGTTATTAGCCGAGATAAATTTGCTTTTTTTAGCACTTTGAGCACTTTTCCTAAATGGCACTTCCCAAGGTCCTAGAGCCTCGGGGTTGGTACCAATCGATCCGGAATGACCTGATTAGTGGGGGTAGATGCAACTTCCGAGTCTCTACGACCTTCAGAGAAAAAGTTATTAGCCGAGATAAATTTGCTTTTTTTAGCACTTTGAGCACTTTTCCTAAATGGCACTTCCCAAGGACCTAGAGCCTCGTGGTTGGTACCAATCGATCCGGAATGACCTGATTAGTGGGGGTAGATGCAACTTTTAAGTCTCTACGACCTTCAGAGAAAAAGTTATTAGCCGAGATAAATTTGCTTTTTTTAGCACTTTGAGCACTTTTCCTAAATGGCACTTCCCAAGGACCTAGAGCCTCGGGGTTGGTACCAATCGATCCGGAATGACCTGATTAGTGGGGGTAGATGCAACTTCCGAGTCTCTACGACCTTCAGAGAAAAAGTTATTAGCCGAGATAAATTTGCTTTTTTTAGCACTTTGAGCACTTTTCCTAAATGGCACTTCCCAAGGACCTAGAGCCTCGGGGTTGGTACCAATCGATCCGGAATGACCTGATTAGTGGGGGTAGATGCAACTTTTAAGTCTCTACGACCTTCAGAGAAAAAGTTATTAGCCGAGATAAATTTGCTTTTTTTAGCACTTTGAGCACTTTTCCTAAATGGCACTTCCCAAGGACCTAGAGCCTCGGGGTTGGTACCAATCGATCCGGAATGACCTGATTAGTGGGGGTAGATGCAACTTTTAAGTCTCTACGACCTTCAGAGAAAAAGTTATTAGCCGAGATAAATTTGCTTTTTTTAGCACTTTGAGCACTTTTCCTAAATGGCACTTCCCAAGGACCTAGAGCCTCGGGGTTGGTACCAATCGATCCGGAATGACCTGATTAGTGGGGGTAGATGCAACTTTTAAGTCTCTACGACCTTCAGAGAAAAAGTTATTAGCCGAGATAAATTTGCTTTTTTTTAGCACTTTGAGCACTTTTCCTAAATGGCACTTCCCAAGGTCCTAGAGCCTCGGAGTTGGTACCAATCGATCCGGAATGACCTGATTAGTGGGGGTAGATGCAACTTCCGAGTCTCTACGACCTTCAGAAGGAAAGTTAAGAAATAAAATGTGAAAAAAATAAAAATTGCCATGAGCGGGATTTGAACACTCAACCTTGTGTTCCAAAGGCGGGCGCACTACCACTGCACCACCGCTCCAGCTGAAAACGCATTTTTCAGAAATGGCACTTCCCAAGGTCCTAGAGCCTCGTGGTTGGTACCAATCGATCCGGAATGACCTGATTAGTGGGGGTAGATGCAACTTTTAAGTCTCTACGACCTTCAGAGAAAAAGTTATTAGCCGAGATAAATTTGCTTTTTTTAGCACTTTGAGCACTTTTCCTAAATGGCACTTCCCAAGGTCCTAGAGCCTCGGGGTTGGTACCAATCGATCCGGAATGACCTGATTAGTGGGGGTAGATGCAACTTCCGAGTCTCTACGACCTTCAGAGAAAAAGTTATTAGCCGAGATAAATTTGCTTTTTTTAACACTTTGAGCACTTTTCCTAAATGGCACTTCCCAAGGTCCTAGAGCCTCGTGGTTGGTACCAATCGATCCGGAATGACCTGATTAGTGGGGGTAGATGCAACTTTTAGGTCTCTACGACCTTCAGAGAAAAAGTTATTAGCCGAGATAAATTTGCTTTTTTTAGCACTTTGAGCACTTTTCCTAAATGGCACTTCCCAAGGACCTAGAGCCTCGGGGTTGGTACCAATCGATCCGGAATGACCTGATTAGTGGGGGTAGATGCAACTTCCGAGTCTCTACGACCTTCAGAGAAAAAGTTATTAGCCGAGATAAATTTGCTTTTTTTAGCACTTTGAGCACTTTTCCTAAATGGCACTTCCCAAGGACCTAGAGCCTCGGGGTTGGTACCAATCGATCCGGAATGACCTGATTAGTGGGGGTAGATGCAACTTTTAAGTCTCTACGACCTTCAGAGAAAAAGTTATTAGCCGAGATAAATTTGCTTTTTTTAGCACTTTGAGCACTTTTCCTAAATGGCACTTCCCAAGGACCTAGAGCCTCGGGGTTGGTACCAATCGATCCGGAATGACCTGATTAGTGGGGGTAGATGCAACTTTTAAGTCTCTACGACCTTCAGAGAAAAAGTTATTAGCCGAGATAAATTTGCTTTTTTTAGCACTTTGAGCACTTTTCCTAAATGGCACTTCCCAAGGACCTAGAGCCTCGGGGTTGGTACCAATCGATCCGGAATGACCTGATTAGTGGGGGTAGATGCAACTTTTAAGTCTCTACGACCTTCAGAGAAAAAGTTATTAGCCGAGATAAATTTGCTTTTTTTTAGCACTTTGAGCACTTTTCCTAAATGGCACTTCCCAAGGTCCTAGAGCCTCGGAGTTGGTACCAATCGATCCGGAATGACCTGATTAGTGGGGGTAGATGCAACTTCCGAGTCTCTACGACCTTCAGAAGGAAAGTTAAGAAATAAAATGTGAAAAAAATAAAAATTGCCATGAGCGGGATTTGAACACTCAACCTTGTGTTCCAAAGGCGGGCGCACTACCACTGCACCACCGCTCCAGCTGAAAACGCATTTTTCAGAAATGGCACTTCCCAAGGTCCTAGAGCCTCGTGGTTGGTACCAATCGATCCGGAATGACCTGATTAGTGGGGGTAGATGCAACTTCCGAGTCTCTACGACCTTCAGAGAAAAAGTTATTAGCCGAGATAAATTTGCTTTTTTTAGCACTTTGAGCACTTTTCCTAAATGGCACTTCCCAAGGTCCTAGAGCCTCGGGGTTGGTACCAATCGATCCGGAATGACCTGATTAGTGGGGGTAGATGCAACTTTTAAGTCTCTACGACCTTCAGAGAAAAAGTTATTAGCCGAGATAAATTTGCTTTTTTTTAGCACTTTGAGCACTTTTCCTAAATGGCACTTCCCAAGGTCCTAGAGCCTCGGAGTTGGTACCAATCGATCCGGAATGACCTGATTAGTGGGGGTAGATGCAACTTCCGAGTCTCTACGACCTTCAGAGAAAAAGTTATTAGCCGAGATAAATTTGCTTTTTTTAGCACTTTGAGCACTTTTCCTAAATTGCACTTCCCAAGGTCCTAGAGCCTCGGGGTTGGTACCAATCGATCCGGAATGACCTGATTAGTGGGGGTAGATGCAACTTCCGAGTCTCTACGGCCTTCAGAGAAAAAGTTATTAGCCGAGATAAATTTGCTTTTTTTAGCACTTTGAGCACTTTTCCTAAATGGCACTTCCCAAGGTCCTAGAGCCTCGTGGTTGGTACCAATCGATCCGGAATGACCTGATTAGTGGGGGTAGATGCAACTTCCGAGTCTCTACGACCTTCAGAAGGAAAGTTAAGAAATAAAATGTGAAAAAAATAAAAATTGCCATGAGCGGGATTTGAACACTCAACCTTGTGTTCCAAAGGCGGGCGCACTACCACTGCACCACCGCTCCAGCTGAAAACGCATTTTTCAGAAATGGCACTTCCCAAGGTCCTAGAGCCTCGTGGTTGGTACCAATCGATCCGGAATGACCTGATTAGTGGGGGTAGATGCAACTTTTAAGTCTCTACGACCTTCAGAGAAAAAGTTATTAGCCGAGATAAATTTGCTTTTTTTAGCACTTTGAGCACTTTTCCTAAATGGCACTTCCCAAGGTCCTAGAGCCTCGGGGTTGGTACCAATCGATCCGGAATGACCTGATTAGTGGGGGTAGATGCAACTTCCGAGTCTCTACGACCTTCAGAGAAAAAGTTATTAGCCGAGATAAATTTGCTTTTTTTAACACTTTGAGCACTTTTCCTAAATGGCACTTCCCAAGGTCCTAGAGCCTCGTGGTTGGTACCAATCGATCCGGAATGACCTGATTAGTGGGGGTAGATGCAACTTTTAAGTCTCTACGACCTTCAGAGAAAAAGTTATTAGCCGAGATAAATTTGCTTTTTTTTAGCACTTTGAGCACTTTTCCTAAATGGCACTTCCCAAGGTCCTAGAGCCTCGGAGTTGGTACCAATCGATCCGGAATGACCTGATTAGTGGGGGTAGATGCAACTTCCGAGTCTCTACGACCTTCAGAAGGAAAGTTAAGAAATAAAATGTGAAAAAAATAAAAATTGCCATGAGCGGGATTTGAACACTCAACCTTGTGTTCCAAAGGCGGGCGCACTACCACTGCACCACCGCTCCAGCTGAAAACGCATTTTTCAGAAATGGCACTTCCCAAGGTCCTAGAGCCTCGTGGTTGGTACCAATCGATCCGGAATGACCTGATTAGTGGGGGTAGATGCAACTTCCGAGTCTCTACGACCTTCAGAGAAAAAGTTATTAGCCGAGATAAATTTGCTTTTTTTAGCACTTTGAGCACTTTTCCTAAATGGCACTTCCCAAGGTCCTAGAGCCTCGGGGTTGGTACCAATCGATCCGGAATGACCTGATTAGTGGGGGTAGATGCAACTTTTAAGTCTCTACGACCTTCAGAGAAAAAGTTATTAGCCGAGATAAATTTGCTTTTTTTTAGCACTTTGAGCACTTTTCCTAAATGGCACTTCCCAAGGTCCTAGAGCCTCGGAGTTGGTACCAATCGATCCGGAATGACCTGATTAGTGGGGGTAGATGCAACTTCCGAGTCTCTACGACCTTCAGAGAAAAAGTTATTAGCCGAGATAAATTTGCTTTTTTTAGCACTTTGAGCACTTTTCCTAAATTGCACTTCCCAAGGTCCTAGAGCCTCGGGGTTGGTACCAATCGATCCGGAATGACCTGATTAGTGGGGGTAGATGCAACTTCCGAGTCTCTACGGCCTTCAGAGAAAAAGTTATTAGCCGAGATAAATTTGCTTTTTTTAGCACTTTGAGCACTTTTCCTAAATGGCACTTCCCAAGGTCCTAGAGCCTCGTGGTTGGTACCAATCGATCCGGAATGACCTGATTAGTGGGGGTAGATGCAACTTCCGAGTCTCTACGACCTTCAGAAGGAAAGTTAAGAAATAAAATGTGAAAAAAATAAAAATTGCCATGAGCGGGATTTGAACACTCAACCTTGTGTTCCAAAGGCGGGCGCACTACCACTGCACCACCGCTCCAGCTGAAAACGCATTTTTCAGAAATGGCACTTCCCAAGGTCCTAGAGCCTCGTGGTTGGTACCAATCGATCCGGAATGACCTGATTAGTGGGGGTAGATGCAACTTTTAAGTCTCTACGACCTTCAGAGAAAAAGTTATTAGCCGAGATAAATTTGCTTTTTTTAGCACTTTGAGCACTTTTCCTAAATGGCACTTCCCAAGGTCCTAGAGCCTCGGGGTTGGTACCAATCGATCCGGAATGACCTGATTAGTGGGGGTAGATGCAACTTCCGAGTCTCTACGACCTTCAGAGAAAAAGTTATTAGCCGAGATAAATTTGCTTTTTTTAACACTTTGAGCACTTTTCCTAAATGGCACTTCCCAAGGTCCTAGAGCCTCGTGGTTGGTACCAATCGATCCGGAATGACCTGATTAGTGGGGGTAGATGCAACTTTTAAGTCTCTACGACCTTCAGAGAAAAAGTTATTAGCCGAGATAAATTTGCTTTTTTTTAGCACTTTGAGCACTTTTCCTAAATGGCACTTCCCAAGGTCCTAGAGCCTCGGAGTTGGTACCAATCGATCCGGAATGACCTGATTAGTGGGGGTAGATGCAACTTCCGAGTCTCTACGACCTTCAGAAGGAAAGTTAAGAAATAAAATGTGAAAAAAATAAAAATTGCCATGAGCGGGATTTGAACACTCAACCTTGTGTTCCAAAGGCGGGCGCACTACCACTGCACCACCGCTCCAGCTGAAAACGCATTTTTCAGAAATGGCACTTCCCAAGGTCCTAGAGCCTCGTGGTTGGTACCAATCGATCCGGAATGACCTGATTAGTGGGGGTAGATGCAACTTTTAAGTCTCTACGACCTTCAGAGAAAAAGTTATTAGCCGAGATAAATTTGCTTTTTTTAGCACTTTGAGCACTTTTCCTAAATGGCACTTCCCAAGGTCCTAGAGCCTCGGGGTTGGTACCAATCGATCCGGAATGACCTGATTAGTGGGGGTAGATGCAACTTCCGAGTCTCTACGACCTTCAGAGAAAAAGTTATTAGCCGAGATAAATTTGCTTTTTTTAACACTTTGAGCACTTTTCCTAAATGGCACTTCCCAAGGTCCTAGAGCCTCGTGGTTGGTACCAATCGATCCGGAATGACCTGATTAGTGGGGGTAGATGCAACTTCCGAGTCTCTACGACCTTCAGAAGGAAAGTTAAGAAATAAAATGTGAAAAAAATAAAAATTGCCATGAGCGGGATTTGAACACTCAACCTTGTGTTCCAAAGGCGGGCGCACTACCACTGCACCACCGCTCCAGCTGAAAACGCATTTTTCAGAAATGGCACTTCCCAAGGTCCTAGAGCCTCGTGGTTGGTACCAATCGATCCGGAATGACCTGATTAGTGGGGGTAGATGCAACTTTTAAGTCTCTACGACCTTCAGAGAAAAAGTTATTAGCCGAGATAAATTTGCTTTTTTTAGCACTTTGAGCACTTTTCCTAAATGGCACTTCCCAAGGTCCTAGAGCCTCGGGGTTGGTACCAATCGATCCGGAATGACCTGATTAGTGGGGGTAGATGCAACTTCCGAGTCTCTACGACCTTCAGAGAAAAAGTTATTAGCCGAGATAAATTTGCTTTTTTTAGCACTTTGAGCACTTTTCCTAAATGGCACTTCCCAAGGTCCTAGAGCCTCGTGGTTGGTACCAATCGATCCGGAATGACCTGATTAGTGGGGGTAGATGCAACTTCCGAGTCTCTACGACCTTCAGAAGGAAAGTTAAGAAATAAAATGTGAAAAAAATAAAAATTGCCATGAGCGGGATTTGAACACTCAACCTTGTGTTCCAAAGGCGGGCGCACTACCACTGCACCACCGCTCCAGCTGAAAACGCACTTTTCCTAAATGGCACTTCCCAAGGTCCTAGAGCCTCGGGGTTGGTACCAATCGATCCGGAATGACCTGATTAGTGGGGGTAGATGCAACTTCCGAGTCTCTACGACCTTCAGAGAAAAAGTTATTAGCCGAGATAAATTTGCTTTTTTTAACACTTTGAGCACTTTTCCTAAATGGCACTTCCCAAGGTCCTAGAGCCTCGTGGTTGGTACCAATCGATCCGGAATGACCTGATTAGTGGGGGTAGATGCAACTTTTAAGTCTCTACGACCTTCAGAGAAAAAGTTATTAGCCGAGATAAATTTGCTTTTTTTAGCACTTTGAGCACTTTTCCTAAATGGCACTTCCCAAGGTCCTAGAGCCTCGGGGTTGGTACCAATCGATCCGGAATGACCTGATTAGTGGGGGTAGATGCAACTTCCGAGTCTCTACGACCTTCAGAGAAAAAGTTATTAGCCGAGATAAATTTGCTTTTTTTAGCACTTTGAGCACTTTTCCTAAATGGCACTTCCCAAGGTCCTAGAGCCTCGTGGTTGGTACCAATCGATCCGGAATGACCTGATTAGTGGGGGTAGATGCAACTTCCGAGTCTCTACGACCTTCAGAAGGAAAGTTAAGAAATAAAATGTGAAAAAAATAAAAATTGCCATGAGCGGGATTTGAACACTCAACCTTGTGTTCCAAAGGCGGGCGCACTACCACTGCACCACCGCTCCAGCTGAAAACGCACTTTTCCTAAATGGCACTTCCCAAGGTCCTAGAGCCTCGGGGTTGGTACCAATCGATCCGGAATGACCTGATTAGTGGGGGTAGATGCAACTTCCGAGTCTCTACGACCTTCAGAGAAAAAGTTATTAGCCGAGATAAATTTGCTTTTTTTAACACTTTGAGCACTTTTCCTAAATGGCACTTCCCAAGGTCCTAGAGCCTCGTGGTTGGTACCAATCGATCCGGAATGACCTGATTAGTGGGGGTAGATGCAACTTTTAAGTCTCTACGACCTTCAGAGAAAAAGTTATTAGCCGAGATAAATTTGCTTTTTTTAGCACTTTGAGCACTTTTCCTAAATGGCACTTCCCAAGGACCTAGAGCCTCGGGGTTGGTACCAATCGATCCGGAATGACCTGATTAGTGGGGGTAGATGCAACTTCCGAGTCTCTACGACCTTCAGAGAAAAAGTTATTAGCCGAGATAAATTTGCTTTTTTTAGCACTTTGAGCACTTTTCCTAAATGGCACTTCCCAAGGACCTAGAGCCTCGGGGTTGGTACCAATCGATCCGGAATGACCTGATTAGTGGGGGTAGATGCAACTTTTAAGTCTCTACGACCTTCAGAGAAAAAGTTATTAGCCGAGATAAATTTGCTTTTTTTAGCACTTTGAGCACTTTTCCTAAATGGCACTTCCCAAGGACCTAGAGCCTCGGGGTTGGTACCAATCGATCCGGAATGACCTGATTAGTGGGGGTAGATGCAACTTTTAAGTCTCTACGACCTTCAGAGAAAAAGTTATTAGCCGAGATAAATTTGCTTTTTTTAGCACTTTGAGCACTTTTCCTAAATGGCACTTCCCAAGGACCTAGAGCCTCGGGGTTGGTACCAATCGATCCGGAATGACCTGATTAGTGGGGGTAGATGCAACTTTTAAGTCTCTACGACCTTCAGAGAAAAAGTTATTAGCCGAGATAAATTTGCTTTTTTTTAGCACTTTGAGCACTTTTCCTAAATGGCACTTCCCAAGGTCCTAGAGCCTCGGAGTTGGTACCAATCGATCCGGAATGACCTGATTAGTGGGGGTAGATGCAACTTCCGAGTCTCTACGACCTTCAGAAGGAAAGTTAAGAAATAAAATGTGAAAAAAATAAAAATTGCCATGAGCGGGATTTGAACACTCAACCTTGTGTTCCAAAGGCGGGCGCACTACCACTGCACCACCGCTCCAGCTGAAAACGCATTTTTCAGAAATGGCACTTCCCAAGGTCCTAGAGCCTCGTGGTTGGTACCAATCGATCCGGAATGACCTGATTAGTGGGGGTAGATGCAACTTCCGAGTCTCTACGACCTTCAGAGAAAAAGTTATTAGCCGAGATAAATTTGCTTTTTTTAGCACTTTGAGCACTTTTCCTAAATGGCACTTCCCAAGGTCCTAGAGCCTCGGGGTTGGTACCAATCGATCCGGAATGACCTGATTAGTGGGGGTAGATGCAACTTCCGAGTCTCTACGACCTTCAGAGAAAAAGTTATTAGCCGAGATAAATTTGCTTTTTTTAACACTTTGAGCACTTTTCCTAAATGGCACTTCCCAAGGTCCTAGAGCCTCGTGGTTGGTACCAATCGATCCGGAATGACCTGATTAGTGGGGGTAGATGCAACTTTTAAGTCTCTACGACCTTCAGAGAAAAAGTTATTAGCCGAGATAAATTTGCTTTTTTTAGCACTTTGAGCACTTTTCCTAAATGGCACTTCCCAAGGACCTAGAGCCTCGGGGTTGGTACCAATCGATCCGGAATGACCTGATTAGTGGGGGTAGATGCAACTTCCGAGTCTCTACGACCTTCAGAGAAAAAGTTATTAGCCGAGATAAATTTGCTTTTTTTAGCACTTTGAGCACTTTTCCTAAATGGCACTTCCCAAGGACCTAGAGCCTCGGGGTTGGTACCAATCGATCCGGAATGACCTGATTAGTGGGGGTAGATGCAACTTTTAAGTCTCTACGACCTTCAGAGAAAAAGTTATTAGCCAAGATAAATTTGCTTTTTTTAGCACTTTGAGCACTTTTCCTAAATGGCACTTCCCAAGGACCTAGAGCCTCGGGGTTGGTACCAATCGATCCGGAATGACCTGATTAGTGGGGGTAGATGCAACTTTTAAGTCTCTACGACCTTCAGAGAAAAAGTTATTAGCCGAGATAAATTTGCTTTTTTTAGCACTTTGAGCACTTTTCCTAAATGGCACTTCCCAAGGACCTAGAGCCTCGGGGTTGGTACCAATCGATCCGGAATGACCTGATTAGTGGGGGTAGATGCAACTTTTAAGTCTCTACGACCTTCAGAGAAAAAGTTATTAGCCGAGATAAATTTGCTTTTTTTTAGCACTTTGAGCACTTTTCCTAAATGGCACTTCCCAAGGTCCTAGAGCCTCGGAGTTGGTACCAATCGATCCGGAATGACCTGATTAGTGGGGGTAGATGCAACTTCCGAGTCTCTACGACCTTCAGAGAAAAAGTTATTAGCCGAGATAAATTTGCTTTTTTTAACACTTTGAGCACTTTTCCTAAATGGCACTTCCCAAGGTCCTAGAGCCTCGTGGTTGGTACCAATCGATCCGGAATGACCTGATTAGTGGGGGTAGATGCAACTTTTAAGTCTCTACGACCTTCAGAGAAAAAGTTATTAGCCGAGATAAATTTGCTTTTTTTAGCACTTTGAGCACTTTTCCTAAATGGCACTTCCCAAGGACCTAGAGCCTCGGGGTTGGTACCAATCGATCCGGAATGACCTGATTAGTGGGGGTAGATGCAACTTCCGAGTCTCTACGACCTTCAGAGAAAAAGTTATTAGCCGAGATAAATTTGCTTTTTTTAGCACTTTGAGCACTTTTCCTAAATGGCACTTCCCAAGGACCTAGAGCCTCGGGGTTGGTACCAATCGATCCGGAATGACCTGATTAGTGGGGGTAGATGCAACTTTTAAGTCTCTACGACCTTCAGAGAAAAAGTTATTAGCCGAGATAAATTTGCTTTTTTTAGCACTTTGAGCACTTTTCCTAAATGGCACTTCCCAAGGACCTAGAGCCTCGGGGTTGGTACCAATCGATCCGGAATGACCTGATTAGTGGGGGTAGATGCAACTTTTAAGTCTCTACGACCTTCAGAGAAAAAGTTATTAGCCGAGATAAATTTGCTTTTTTTAGCACTTTGAGCACTTTTCCTAAATGGCACTTCCCAAGGACCTAGAGCCTCGGGGTTGGTACCAATCGATCCGGAATGACCTGATTAGTGGGGGTAGATGCAACTTTTAAGTCTCTACGACCTTCAGAGAAAAAGTTATTAGCCGAGATAAATTTGCTTTTTTTTAGCACTTTGAGCACTTTTCCTAAATGGCACTTCCCAAGGTCCTAGAGCCTCGGAGTTGGTACCAATCGATCCGGAATGACCTGATTAGTGGGGGTAGATGCAACTTCCGAGTCTCTACGACCTTCAGAAGGAAAGTTAAGAAATAAAATGTGAAAAAAATAAAAATTGCCATGAGCGGGATTTGAACACTCAACCTTGTGTTCCAAAGGCGGGCGCACTACCACTGCACCACCGCTCCAGCTGAAAACGCATTTTTCAGAAATGGCACTTCCCAAGGTCCTAGAGCCTCGTGGTTGGTACCAATCGATCCGGAATGACCTGATTAGTGGGGGTAGATGCAACTTCCGAGTCTCTACGACCTTCAGAGAAAAAGTTATTAGCCGAGATAAATTTGCTTTTTTTAGCACTTTGAGCACTTTTCCTAAATGGCACTTCCCAAGGTCCTAGAGCCTCGGGGTTGGTACCAATCGATCCGGAATGACCTGATTAGTGGGGGTAGATGCAACTTTTAAGTCTCTACGACCTTCAGAGAAAAAGTTATTAGCCGAGATAAATTTGCTTTTTTTTAGCACTTTGAGCACTTTTCCTAAATGGCACTTCCCAAGGTCCTAGAGCCTCGGAGTTGGTACCAATCGATCCGGAATGACCTGATTAGTGGGGGTAGATGCAACTTCCGAGTCTCTACGACCTTCAGAAGGAAAGTTAAGAAATAAAATGTGAAAAAAATAAAAATTGCCATGAGCGGGATTTGAACACTCAACCTTGTGTTCCAAAGGCGGGCGCACTACCACTGCACCACCGCTCCAGCTGAAAACGCATTTTTCAGAAATGGCACTTCCCAAGGTCCTAGAGCCTCGTGGTTGGTACCAATCGATCCGGAATGACCTGATTAGTGGGGGTAGATGCAACTTTTAAGTCTCTACGACCTTCAGAGAAAAAGTTATTAGCCGAGATAAATTTGCTTTTTTTAGCACTTTGAGCACTTTTCCTAAATTGCACTTCCCAAGGTCCTAGAGCCTCGGGGTTGGTACCAATCGATCCGGAATGACCTGATTAGTGGGGGTAGATGCAACTTCCGAGTCTCTACGACCTTCAGAAGGAAAGTTAAGAAATAAAATGTGAAAAAAATAAAAATTGCCATGAGCGGGATTTGAACACTCAACCTTGTGTTCCAAAGGCGGGCGCACTACCACTGCACCACCGCTCCAGCTGAAAACGCATTTTTCAGAAATGGCACTTCCCAAGGTCCTAGAGCCTCGTGGTTGGTACCAATCGATCCGGAATGACCTGATTAGTGGGGGTAGATGCAACTTTTAAGTCTCTACGACCTTCAGAGAAAAAGTTATTAGCCGAGATAAATTTGCTTTTTTTAGCACTTTGAGCACTTTTCCTAAATTGCACTTCCCAAGGTCCTAGAGCCTCGGGGTTGGTACCAATCGATCCGGAATGACCTGATTAGTGGGGGTAGATGCAACTTCCGAGTCTCTACGACCTTCAGAAGGAAAGTTAAGAAATAAAATGTGAAAAAAATAAAAATTGCCATGAGCGGGATTTGAACACTCAACCTTGTGTTCCAAAGGCGGGCGCACTACCACTGCACCACCGATCCAGCTGAAAACGCATTTTTCAGAAATGGCACTTCCCAAGGTCCTAGAGCCTCGTGGTTGGTACCAATCGATCCGGAATGACCTGATTAGTGGGGGTAGATGCAACTTTTAAGTCTCTACGACCTTCAGAGAAAAAGTTATTAGCCGAGATAAATTTGCTTTTTTTAGCACTTTGAGCACTTTTCCTAAATGGCACTTCCCAAGGTCCTAGAGCCTCGGAGTTGGTACCAATCGATCCGGAATGACCTGATTAGTGGGGGTAGATGCAACTTCCGAGTCTCTACGACCTTCAGAAGGAAAGTTAAGAAATAAAATGTGAAAAAAATAAAAATTGCCATGAGCGGGATTTGAACACTCAACCTTGTGTTCCAAAGGCGGGCGCACTACCACTGCACCACCGCTCCAGCTGAAAACGCATTTTTCAGAAATGGCACTTCCCAAGGTCCTAGAGCCTCGTGGTTGGTACCAATCGATCCGGAATGACCTGATTAGTGGGGGTAGATGCAACTTTTAAGTCTCTACGACCTTCAGAGAAAAAGTTATTAGCCGAGATAAATTTGCTTTTTTTAGCACTTTGAGCACTTTTCCTAAATTGCACTTCCCAAGGTCCTAGAGCCTCGGGGTTGGTACCAATCGATCCGGAATGACCTGATTAGTGGGGGTAGATGCAACTTCCGAGTCTCTACGACCTTCAGAAGGAAAGTTAAGAAATAAAATGTGAAAAAAATAAAAATTGCCATGAGCGGGATTTGAACACTCAACCTTGTGTTCCAAAGGCGGGCGCACTACCACTGCACCACCGCTCCAGCTGAAAACGCATTTTTGAGAAATGGCACTTCCCAAGGTCCTAGAGCCTCGTGGTTGGTACCAATCGATCCGGAATGACCTGATTAGTGTGGGTAGATGCAACTTTTAAGTCTCTACGACCTTCAGAGAAAAAGTTATTAGCCGAGATAAATTTGCTTTTTTTAGCACTTTGAGCACTTTTCCTAAATGGCACTTCCCAAGGTCCTAGAGCCTCGTGGTTGGTACCAATCGATCCGGAATGACCTGATTAGTGGGGGTAGATGCAACTTTTAAGTCTCTACGACCTTCAGAGAAAAAGTTATTAGCCGAGATAAATTTGCTTTTTTTAGCACTTTGAGCACTTTTCCTAAATTGCACTTCCCAAGGTCCTAGAGCCTCGGGGTTGGTACCAATCGATCCGGAATGACCTGATTAGTGGGGGTAGATGCAACTTCCGAGTCTCTACGGCCTTCAGAGAAAAAGTTATTAGCCGAGATAAATTTGCTTTTTTTAGCACTTTGAGCACTTTTCCTAAATGGCACTTCCCAAGGTCCTAGAGCCTCGTGGTTGGTACCAATCGATCCGGAATGACCTGATTAGTGGGGGTAGATGCAACTTTTAAGTCTCTACGACCTTCAGAGAAAAAGTTATTAGCCGAGATAAATTTGCTTTTTTTTAGCACTTTGAGCACTTTTCCTAAATGGCACTTCCCAAGGTCCTAGAGCCTCGGAGTTGGTACCAATCGATCCGGAATGACCTGATTAGTGGGGGTAGATGCAACTTCCGAGTCTCTACGACCTTCAGAAGGAAAGTTAAGAAATAAAATGTGAAAAAAATAAAAATTGCCATGAGCGGGATTTGAACACTCAACCTTGTGTTCCAAAGGCGGGCGCACTACCACTGCACCACCGCTCCAGCTGAAAACGCATTTTTCAGAAATGGCACTTCCCAAGGTCCTAGAGCCTCGTGGTTGGTACCAATCGATCCGGAATGACCTGATTAGTGGGGGTAGATGCAACTTTTAAGTCTCTACGACCTTCAGAGAAAAAGTTATTAGCCGAGATAAATTTGCTTTTTTTAGCACTTTGAGCACTTTTCCTAAATTGCACTTCCCAAGGTCCTAGAGCCTCGGGGTTGGTACCAATCGATCCGGAATGACCTGATTAGTGGGGGTAGATGCAACTTCCGAGTCTCTACGACCTTCAGAAGGAAAGTTAAGAAATAAAATGTGAAAAAAATAAAAATTGCCATGAGCGGGATTTGAACACTCAACCTTGTGTTCCAAAGGCGGGCGCACTACCACTGCACCACCGCTCCAGCTGAAAACGCATTTTTGAGAAATGGCACTTCCCAAGGTCCTAGAGCCTCGTGGTTGGTACCAATCGATCCGGAATGACCTGATTAGTGTGGGTAGATGCAACTTTTAAGTCTCTACGACCTTCAGAGAAAAAGTTATTAGCCGAGATAAATTTGCTTTTTTTAGCACTTTGAGCACTTTTCCTAAATGGCACTTCCCAAGGTCCTAGAGCCTCGTGGTTGGTACCAATCGATCCGGAATGACCTGATTAGTGGGGGTAGATGCAACTTTTAAGTCTCTACGACCTTCAGAGAAAAAGTTATTAGCCGAGATAAATTTGCTTTTTTTAGCACTTTGAGCACTTTTCCTAAATTGCACTTCCCAAGGTCCTAGAGCCTCGGGGTTGGTACCAATCGATCCGGAATGACCTGATTAGTGGGGGTAGATGCAACTTCCGAGTCTCTACGGCCTTCAGAGAAAAAGTTATTAGCCGAGATAAATTTGCTTTTTTTAGCACTTTGAGCACTTTTCCTAAATGGCACTTCCCAAGGTCCTAGAGCCTCGTGGTTGGTACCAATCGATCCGGAATGACCTGATTAGTGGGGGTAGATGCAACTTTTAAGTCTCTACGACCTTCAGAGAAAAAGTTATTAGCCGAGATAAATTTGCTTTTTTTTAGCACTTTGAGCACTTTTCCTAAATGGCACTTCCCAAGGTCCTAGAGCCTCGGAGTTGGTACCAATCGATCCGGAATGACCTGATTAGTGGGGGTAGATGCAACTTCCGAGTCTCTACGACCTTCAGAAGGAAAGTTAAGAAATAAAATGTGAAAAAAATAAAAATTGCCATGAGCGGGATTTGAACACTCAACCTTGTGTTCCAAAGGCGGGCGCACTACCACTGCACCACCGCTCCAGCTGAAAACGCATTTTTCAGAAATGGCACTTCCCAAGGTCCTAGAGCCTCGTGGTTGGTACCAATCGATCCGGAATGACCTGATTAGTGTGGGTAGATGCAACTTTTAAGTCTCTACGACCTTCAGAGAAAAAGTTATTAGCCGAGATAAATTTGCTTTTTTTAGCACTTTGAGCACTTTTCCTAAATGGCACTTCCCAAGGTCCTAGAGCCTCGGGGTTGGTACCAATCGATCCGGAATGACCTGATTAGTGGGGGTAGATGCAACTTCCGAGTCTCTACGACCTTCAGAGAAAAAGTTATTAGCCGAGATAAATTTGCTTTTTTTAACACTTTGAGCACTTTTCCTAAATGGCACTTCCCAAGGTCCTAGAGCCTCGTGGTTGGTACCAATCGATCCGGAATGACCTGATTAGTGGGGGTAGATGCAACTTTTAAGTCTCTACGACCTTCAGAGAAAAAGTTATTAGCCGAGATAAATTTGCTTTTTTTTAGCACTTTGAGCACTTTTCCTAAATGGCACTTCCCAAGGTCCTAGAGCCTCGGAGTTGGTACCAATCGATCCGGAATGACCTGATTAGTGGGGGTAGATGCAACTTCCGAGTCTCTACGACCTTCAGAAGGAAAGTTAAGAAATAAAATGTGAAAAAAATAAAAATTACCATGAGCGGGATTTGAACACTCAACCTTGTGTTCCAAAGGCGGGCGCACTACCACTGCACCACCGCTCCAGCTGAAAACGCATTTTTCAGAAATGGCACTTCCCAAGGTCCTAGAGCCTCGTGGTTGGTACCAATCGATCCGGAATGACCTGATTAGTGGGGGTAGATGCAACTTTTAAGTCTCTACGACCTTCAGAGAAAAAGTTATTAGCCGAGATAAATTTGCTTTTTTTAGCACTTTGAGCACTTTTCCTAAATGGCACTTCCCAAGGTCCTAGAGCCTCGGGGTTGGTACCAATCGATCCGGAATGACCTGATTAGTGGGGGTAGATGCAACTTCCGAGTCTCTACGACCTTCAGAGAAAAAGTTATTAGCCGAGATAAATTTGCTTTTTTTAACACTTTGAGCACTTTTCCTAAATGGCACTTCCCAAGGTCCTAGAGCCTCGTGGTTGGTACCAATCGATCCGGAATGACCTGATTAGTGGGGGTAGATGCAACTTTTAAGTCTCTACGACCTTCAGAGAAAAAGTTATTAGCCGAGATAAATTTGCTTTTTTTTAGCACTTTGAGCACTTTTCCTAAATGGCACTTCCCAAGGTCCTAGAGCCTCGGAGTTGGTACCAATCGATCCGGAATGACCTGATTAGTGGGGGTAGATGCAACTTCCGAGTCTCTACGACCTTCAGAAGGAAAGTTAAGAAATAAAATGTGAAAAAAATAAAAATTACCATGAGCGGGATTTGAACACTCAACCTTGTGTTCCAAAGGCGGGCGCACTACCACTGCACCACCGCTCCAGCTGAAAACGCATTTTTCAGAAATGGCACTTCCCAAGGTCCTAGAGCCTCGTGGTTGGTACCAATCGATCCGGAATGACCTGATTAGTGGGGGTAGATGCAACTTTTAAGTCTCTACGACCTTCAGAGAAAAAGTTATTAGCCGAGATAAATTTGCTTTTTTTAGCACTTTGAGCACTTTTCCTAAATGGCACTTCCCAAGGTCCTAGAGCCTCGGGGTTGGTACCAATCGATCCGGAATGACCTGATTAGTGGGGGTAGATGCAACTTCCGAGTCTCTACGACCTTCAGAGAAAAAGTTATTAGCCGAGATAAATTTGCTTTTTTTAACACTTTGAGCACTTTTCCTAAATGGCACTTCCCAAGGTCCTAGAGCCTCGTGGTTGGTACCAATCGATCCGGAATGACCTGATTAGTGGGGGTAGATGCAACTTTTAAGTCTCTACGACCTTCAGAGAAAAAGTTATTAGCCGAGATAAATTTGCTTTTTTTTAGCACTTTGAGCACTTTTCCTAAATGGCACTTCCCAAGGTCCTAGAGCCTCGGAGTTGGTACCAATCGATCCGGAATGACCTGATTAGTGGGGGTAGATGCAACTTCCGAGTCTCTACGACCTTCAGAGAAAAAGTTATTAGCCGAGATAAATTTGCTTTTTTTAGCACTTTGAGCACTTTTCCTAAATTGCACTTCCCAAGGTCCTAGAGCCTCGGGGTTGGTACCAATCGATCCGGAATGACCTGATTAGTGGGGGTAGATATAACTTCCGAGTCTCTACGGCCTTCAGAGAAAAAGTTATTAGCCGAGATAAATTTGCTTTTTTTAGCACTTTGAGCACTTTTCCTAAATGGCACTTCCCAAGGTCCTAGAGCCTCGTGGTTGGTACCAATCGATCCGGAATGACCTGATTAGTGGGGGTAGATGCAACTTTTAAGTCTCTACGACCTTCAGAGAAAAAGTTATTAGCCGAGATAAATTTGCTTTTTTTTAGCACTTTGAGCACTTTTCCTAAATGGCACTTCCCAAGGTCCTAGAGCCTCGGAGTTGGTACCAATCGATCCGGAATGACCTGATTAGTGGGGGTAGATGCAACTTCCGAGTCTCTACGACCTTCAGAAGGAAAGTTAAGAAATAAAATGTGAAAAAAATAAAAATTGCCATGAGCGGGATTTGAACACTCAACCTTGTGTTCCAAAGGCGGGCGCACTACCACTGCACCACCGCTCCAGCTGAAAACGCATTTTTCAGAAATGGCACTTCCCAAGGTCCTAGAGCCTCGTGGTTGGTACCAATCGATCCGGAATGACCTGATTAGTGGGGGTAGATGCAACTTTTAAGTCTCTACGACCTTCAGAGAAAAAGTTATTAGCCGAGATAAATTTGCTTTTTTTAGCACTTTGAGCACTTTTCCTAAATGGCACTTCCCAAGGTCCTAGAGCCTCGTGGTTTGTACCAATCGATCCGGAATGACCTGATTAGTGGGGGTAGATGCAACTTTTAAGTCTCTACGACCTTCAGAGAAAAAGTTATTAGCCGAGATAAATTTGCTTTTTTTAGCACTTTGAGCACTTTTCCTAAATGGCACTTCCCAAGGACCTAGAGCCTCGGGGTTGGTACCAATCGATCCGGAATGACCTGATTAGTGGGGGTAGATGCAACTTTTAAGTCTCTACGACCTTCAGAGAAAAAGTTATTAGCCGAGATAAATTTGCTTTTTTTAGCACTTTGAGCACTTTTCCTAAATGGCACTTCCCAAGGTCCTAGAGCCTCGTGGTTTGTACCAATCGATCCGGAATGACCTGATTAGTGGGGGTAGATGCAACTTTTAAGTCTCTACGACCTTCAGAGAAAAAGTTATTAGCCGAGATAAATTTGCTTTTTTTAGCACTTTGAGCACTTTTCCTAAATGGCACTTCCCAAGGACCTAGAGCCTCGGGGTTGGTACCAATCGATCCGGAATGACCTGATTAGTGGGGGTAGATGCAACTTTTAAGTCTCTACGACCTTCAGAGAAAAAGTTATTAGCCGAGATAAATTTGCTTTTTTTTAGCACTTTGAGCACTTTTCCTAAATGGCACTTCCCAAGGTCCTAGAGCCTCGGAGTTGGTACCAATCGATCCGGAATGACCTGATTAGTGGGGGTAGATGCAACTTCCGAGTCTCTACGACCTTCAGAAGGAAAGTTAAGAAATAAAATGTGAAAAAAATAAAAATTGCCATGAGCGGGATTTGAACACTCAACCTTGTGTTCCAAAGGCGGGCGCACTACCACTGCACCACCGCTCCAGCTGAAAACGCATTTTTCAGAAATGGCACTTCCCAAGGTCCTAGAGCCTCGTGGTTGGTACCAATCGATCCGGAATGACCTGATTAGTGGGGGTAGATGCAACTTCCGAGTCTCTACGACCTTCAGAGAAAAAGTTATTAGCCGAGATAAATTTGCTTTTTTTAGCACTTTGAGCACTTTTCCTAAATGGCACTTCCCAAGGTCCTAGAGCCTCGGGGTTGGTACCAATCGATCCGGAATGACCTGATTAGTGGGGGTAGATGCAACTTTTAAGTCTCTACGACCTTCAGAGAAAAAGTTATTAGCCGAGATAAATTTGCTTTTTTTTAGCACTTTGAGCACTTTTCCTAAATGGCACTTCCCAAGGTCCTAGAGCCTCGGGGTTGGTACCAATCGATCCGGAATGACCTGATTAGTGGGGGTAGATGCAACTTTTAAGTCTCTACGACCTTCAGAGAAAAAGTTATTAGCCGAGATAAATTTGCTTTTTTTAGCACTTTGAGCACTTTTCCTAAATGGCACTTCCCAAGGACCTAGAGCCTCGGGGTTGGTACCAATCGATCCGGAATGACCTGATTAGTGGGGGTAGATGCAACTTTTAAGTCTCTACGACCTTCAGAGAAAAAGTTATTAGCCGAGATAAATTTGCTTTTTTTTAGCACTTTGAGCACTTTTCCTAAATGGCACTTCCCAAGGTCCTAGAGCCTCGGAGTTGGTACCAATCGATCCGGAATGACCTGATTAGTGGGGGTAGATGCAACTTCCGAGTCTCTACGACCTTCAGAAGGAAAGTTAAGAAATAAAATGTGAAAAAAATAAAAATTGCCATGAGCGGGATTTGAACACTCAACCTTGTGTTCCAAAGGCGGGCGCACTACCACTGCACCACCGCTCCAGCTGAAAACGCATTTTTCAGAAATGGCACTTCCCAAGGTCCTAGAGCCTCGTGGTTGGTACCAATCGATCCGGAATGACCTGATTAGTGGGGGTAGATGCAACTTCCGAGTCTCTACGACCTTCAGAGAAAAAGTTATTAGCCGAGATAAATTTGCTTTTTTTAGCACTTTGAGCACTTTTCCTAAATGGCACTTCCCAAGGTCCTAGAGCCTCGGGGTTGGTACCAATCGATCCGGAATGACCTGATTAGTGGGGGTAGATGCAACTTTTAAGTCTCTACGACCTTCAGAGAAAAAGTTATTAGCCGAGATAAATTTGCTTTTTTTTAGCACTTTGAGCACTTTTCCTAAATGGCACTTCCCAAGGTCCTAGAGCCTCGGAGTTGGTACCAATCGATCCGGAATGACCTGATTAGTGGGGGTAGATGCAACTTCCGAGTCTCTACGACCTTCAGAAGGAAAGTTAAGAAATAAAATGTGAAAAAAATAAAAATTGCCATGAGCGGGATTTGAACACTCAACCTTGTGTTCCAAAGGCGGGCGCACTACCACTGCACCACCGCTCCAGCTGAAAACGCATTTTTCAGAAATGGCACTTCCCAAGGTCCTAGAGCCTCGTGGTTGGTACCAATCGATCCGGAATGACCTGATTAGTGGGGGTAGATGCAACTTTTAAGTCTCTACGACCTTCAGAGAAAAAGTTATTAGCCGAGATAAATTTGCTTTTTTTAGCACTTTGAGCACTTTTCCTAAATTGCACTTCCCAAGGTCCTAGAGCCTCGTGGTTGGTACCAATCGATCCGGAATGACCTGATTAGTGGGGGTAGATGCAACTTTTAAGTCTCTACGACCTTCAGAGAAAAAGTTATTAGCCGAGATAAATTTGCTTTTTTTTAGCACTTTGAGCACTTTTCCTAAATGGCACTTCCCAAGGTCCTAGAGCCTCGGAGTTGGTACCAATCGATCCGGAATGACCTGATTAGTGGGGGTAGATGCAACTTCCGAGTCTCTACGACCTTCAGAAGGAAAGTTAAGAAATAAAATGTGAAAAAAATAAAAATTGCCATGAGCGGGATTTGAACACTCAACCTTGTGTTCCAAAGGCGGGCGCACTACCACTGCACCACCGCTCCAGCTGAAAACGCATTTTTCAGAAATGGCACTTCCCAAGGTCCTAGAGCCTCGTGGTTGGTACCAATCGATCCGGAATGACCTGATTAGTGGGGGTAGATGCAACTTTTAAGTCTCTACGACCTTCAGAGAAAAAGTTATTAGCCGAGATAAATTTGCTTTTTTTAGCACTTTGAGCACTTTTCCTAAATGGCACTTCCCAAGGTCCTAGAGCCTCGGGGTTGGTACCAATCGATCCGGAATGACCTGATTAGTGGGGGTAGATGCAACTTTTAAGTCTCTACGACCTTCAGAGAAAAAGTTATTAGCCGAGATAAATTTGCTTTTTTTAGCACTTTGAGCACTTTTCCTAAATGGCACTTCCCAAGGTCCTAGAGCCTCGGGGTTGGTACCAATCGATCCGGAATGACCTGATTAGTGGGGGTAGATGCAACTTCCGAGTCTCTACGACCTTCAGAGAAAAAGTTATTAGCCGAGATAAATTTGCTTTTTTTAACACTTTGAGCACTTTTCCTAAATGGCACTTCCCAAGGTCCTAGAGCCTCGTGGTTGGTACCAATCGATCCGGAATGACCTGATTAGTGGGGGTAGATGCAACTTTTAAGTCTCTACGACCTTCAGAGAAAAAGTTATTAGCCGAGATAAATTTGCTTTTTTTTAGCACTTTGAGCACTTTTCCTAAATGGCACTTCCCAAGGTCCTAGAGCCTCGGAGTTGGTACCAATCGATCCGGAATGACCTGATTAGTGGGGGTAGATGCAACTTCCGAGTCTCTACGACCTTCAGAAGGAAAGTTAAGAAATAAAATGTGAAAAAAATAAAAATTGCCATGAGCGGGATTTGAACACTCAACCTTGTGTTCCAAAGGCGGGCGCACTACCACTGCACCACCGCTCCAGCTGAAAACGCATTTTTCAGAAATGGCACTTCCCAAGGTCCTAGAGCCTCGTGGTTGGTACCAATCGATCCGGAATGACCTGATTAGTGGGGGTAGATGCAACTTTTAAGTCTCTACGACCTTCAGAGAAAAAGTTATTAGCCGAGATAAATTTGCTTTTTTTAGCACTTTGAGCACTTTTCCTAAATTGCACTTCCCAAGGTCCTAGAGCCTCGGGGTTGGTACCAATCGATCCGGAATGACCTGATTAGTGGGGGTAGATGCAACTTCCGAGTCTCTACGACCTTCAGAAGGAAAGTTAAGAAATAAAATGTGAAAAAAATAAAAATTGCCATGAGCGGGATTTGAACACTCAACCTTGTGTTCCAAAGGCGGGCGCACTACCACTGCACCACCGCTCCAGCTGAAAACGCATTTTTCAGAAATGGCACTTCCCAAGGTCCTAGAGCCTCGTGGTTGGTACCAATCGATCCGGAATGACCTGATTAGTAGGGGTAGATGCAACTTTTAAGTCTCTACGACCTTCAGAGAAAAAGTTATTAGCCGAGATAAATTTGCTTTTTTTTAGCACTTTGAGCACTTTTCCTAAATGGCACTTCCCAAGGTCCTAGAGCCTCGGAGTTGGTACCAATCGATCCGGAATGACCTGATTAGTGGGGGTAGATGCAACTTCCGAGTCTCTACGACCTTCAGAAGGAAAGTTAAGAAATAAAATGTGAAAAAAATAAAAATTGCCATGAGCGGGATTTGAACACTCAACCTTGTGTTCCAAAGGCGGGCGCACTACCACTGCACCACCGCTCCAGCTGAAAACGCATTTTTCAGAAATGGCACTTCCCAAGGTCCTAGAGCCTCGTGGTTGGTACCAATCGATCCGGAATGACCTGATTAGTGGGGGTAGATGCAACTTCCGAGTCTCTACGACCTTCAGAGAAAAAGTTATTAGCCGAGATAAATTTGCTTTTTTTAGCACTTTGAGCACTTTTCCTAAATGGCACTTCCCAAGGTCCTAGAGCCTCGGGGTTGGTACCAATCGATCCGGAATGACCTGATTAGTGGGGGTAGATGCAACTTTTAAGTCTCTACGACCTTCAGAGAAAAAGTTATTAGCCGAGATAAATTTGCTTTTTTTTAGCACTTTGAGCACTTTTCCTAAATGGCACTTCCCAAGGTCCTAGAGCCTCGGAGTTGGTACCAATCGATCCGGAATGACCTGATTAGTGGGGGTAGATGCAACTTCCGAGTCTCTACGACCTTCAGAAGGAAAGTTAAGAAATAAAATGTGAAAAAAATAAAAATTGCCATGAGCGGGATTTGAACACTCAACCTTGTGTTCCAAAGGCGGGCGCACTACCACTGCACCACCGCTCCAGCTGAAAACGCATTTTTCAGAAATGGCACTTCCCAAGGTCCTAGAGCCTCGTGGTTGGTACCAATCGATCCGGAATGACCTGATTAGTGGGGGTAGATGCAACTTTTAAGTCTCTACGACCTTCAGAGAAAAAGTTATTAGCCGAGATAAATTTGCTTTTTTTAGCACTTTGAGCACTTTTCCTAAATTGCACTTCCCAAGGTCCTAGAGCCTCGGGGTTGGTACCAATCGATCCGGAATGACCTGATTAGTGGGGGTAGATGCAACTTCCGAGTCTCTACGACCTTCAGAAGGAAAGTTAAGAAATAAAATGTGAAAAAAATAAAAATTGCCATGAGCGGGATTTGAACACTCAACCTTGTGTTCCAAAGGCGGGCGCACTACCACTGCACCACCGCTCCAGCTGAAAACGCATTTTTCAGAAATGGCACTTCCCAAGGTCCTAGAGCCTCGTGGTTGGTACCAATCGATCCGGAATGACCTGATTAGTGGGGGTAGATGCAACTTTTAAGTCTCTACGACCTTCAGAGAAAAAGTTATTAGCCGAGATAAATTTGCTTTTTTTAGCACTTTGAGCACTTTTCCTAAATGGCACTTCCCAAGGTCCTAGAGCCTCGTGGTTGGTACCAATCGATCCGGAATGACCTGATTAGTGGGGGTAGATGCAACTTTTAAGTCTCTACGACCTTCAGAGAAAAAGTTATTAGCCGAGATAAATTTGCTTTTTTTTAGCACTTTGAGCACTTTTCCTAAATGGCACTTCCCAAGGTCCTAGAGCCTCGGAGTTGGTACCAATCGATCCGGAATGACCTGATTAGTGGGGGTAGATGCAACTTTTAAGTCTCTACGACCTTCAGAGAAAAAGTTATTAGCCGAGATAAATTTGCTTTTTTTAGCACTTTGAGCACTTTTCCTAAATTGCACTTCCCAAGGTCCTAGAGCCTCGGGGTTGGTACCAATCGATCCGGAATGACCTGATTAGTGGGGGTAGATGCAACTTCCGAGTCTCTACGACCTTCAGAAGGAAAGTTAAGAAATAAAATGTGAAAAAAATAAAAATTGCCATGAGCGGGATTTGAACACTCAACCTTGTGTTCCAAAGGCGGGCGCACTACCACTGCACCACCGCTCCAGCTGAAAACGCATTTTTCAGAAATGGCACTTCCCAAGGTCCTAGAGCCTCGTGGTTGGTACCAATCGATCCGGAATGACCTGATTAGTGGGGGTAGATGCAACTTTTAAGTCTCTACGACCTTCAGAGAAAAAGTTATTAGCCGAGATAAATTTGCTTTTTTTAGCACTTTGAGCACTTTTCCTAAATGGCACTTCCCAAGGTCCTAGAGCCTCGGGGTTGGTACCAATCGATCCGGAATGACCTGATTAGTGGGGGTAGATGCAACTTCCGAGTCTCTACGACCTTCAGAGAAAAAGTTATTAGCCGAGATAAATTTGCTTTTTTTAACACTTTGAGCACTTTTCCTAAATGGCACTTCCCAAGGTCCTAGAGCCTCGTGGTTGGTACCAATCGATCCGGAATGACCTGATTAGTGGGGGTAGATGCAACTTTTAAGTCTCTACGACCTTCAGAGAAAAAGTTATTAGCCGAGATAAATTTGCTTTTTTTTAGCACTTTGAGCACTTTTCCTAAATGGCACTTCCCAAGGTCCTAGAGCCTCGGAGTTGGTACCAATCGATCCGGAATGACCTGATTAGTGGGGGTAGATGCAACTTCCGAGTCTCTACGACCTTCAGAGAAAAAGTTATTAGCCGAGATAAATTTGCTTTTTTTAGCACTTTGAGCACTTTTCCTAAATTGCACTTCCCAAGGTCCTAGAGCCTCGGGGTTGGTACCAATCGATCCGGAATGACCTGATTAGTGGGGGTAGATGCAACTTCCGAGTCTCTACGGCCTTCAGAGAAAAAGTTATTAGCCGAGATAAATTTGCTTTTTTTAGCACTTTGAGCACTTTTCCTAAATGGCACTTCCCAAGGTCCTAGAGCCTCGTGGTTGGTACCAATCGATCCGGAATGACCTGATTAGTGGGGGTAGATGCAACTTTTAAGTCTCTACGACCTTCAGAGAAAAAGTTATTAGCCGAGATAAATTTGCTTTTTTTTAGCACTTTGAGCACTTTTCCTAAATGGCACTTCCCAAGGTCCTAGAGCCTCGGAGTTGGTACCAATCGATCCGGAATGACCTGATTAGTGGGGGTAGATGCAACTTCCGAGTCTCTACGACCTTCAGAAGGAAAGTTAAGAAATAAAATGTGAAAAAAATAAAAATTGCCATGAGCGGGATTTGAACACTCAACCTTGTGTTCCAAAGGCGGGCGCACTACCACTGCACCACCGCTCCAGCTGAAAACGCATTTTTCAGAAATGGCACTTCCCAAGGTCCTAGAGCCTCGTGGTTGGTACCAATCGATCCGGAATGACCTGATTAGTGGGGGTAGATGCAACTTTTAAGTCTCTACGACCTTCAGAGAAAAAGTTATTAGCCGAGATAAATTTGCTTTTTTTAGCACTTTGAGCACTTTTCCTAAATGGCACTTCCCAAGGTCCTAGAGCCTCGGGGTTGGTACCAATCGATCCGGAATGACCTGATTAGTGGGGGTAGATGCAACTTCCGAGTCTCTACGACCTTCAGAGAAAAAGTTATTAGCCGAGATAAATTTGCTTTTTTTAACACTTTGAGCACTTTTCCTAAATGGCACTTCCCAAGGTCCTAGAGCCTCGTGGTTGGTACCAATCGATCCGGAATGACCTGATTAGTGGGGGTAGATGCAACTTTTAAGTCTCTACGACCTTCAGAGAAAAAGTTATTAGCCGAGATAAATTTGCTTTTTTTTAGCACTTTGAGCACTTTTCCTAAATGGCACTTCCCAAGGTCCTAGAGCCTCGGAGTTGGTACCAATCGATCCGGAATGACCTGATTAGTGGGGGTAGATGCAACTTCCGAGTCTCTACGACCTTCAGAGAAAAAGTTATTAGCCGAGATAAATTTGCTTTTTTTAGCACTTTTCCTAAATTGCACTTCCCAAGGTCCTAGAGCCTCGGGGTTGGTACCAATCGATCCGGAATGACCTGATTAGTGGGGGTAGATGCAACTTCCGAGTCTCTACGGCCTTCAGAGAAAAAGTTATTAGCCGAGATAAATTTGCTTTTTTTAGCACTTTGAGCACTTTTCCTAAATGGCACTTCCCAAGGTCCTAGAGCCTCGTGGTTGGTACCAATCGATCCGGAATGACCTGATTAGTGGGGGTAGATGCAACTTTTAAGTCTCTACGACCTTCAGAGAAAAAGTTATTAGCCGAGATAAATTTGCTTTTTTTTAGCACTTTGAGCACTTTTCCTAAATGGCACTTCCCAAGGTCCTAGAGCCTCGGAGTTGGTACCAATCGATCCGGAATGACCTGATTAGTGGGGGTAGATGCAACTTCCGAGTCTCTACGACCTTCAGAGAAAAAGTTATTAGCCGAGATAAATTTGCTTTTTTTAGCACTTTGAGCACTTTTCCTAAATTGCACTTCCCAAGGTCCTAGAGCCTCGGGGTTGGTACCAATCGATCCGGAATGACCTGATTAGTGGGGGTAGATGCAACTTCCGAGTCTCTACGGCCTTCAGAGAAAAAGTTATTAGCCGAGATAAATTTGCTTTTTTTAGCACTTTGAGCACTTTTCCTAAATGGCACTTCCCAAGGTCCTAGAGCCTCGTGGTTGGTACCAATCGATCCGGAATGACCTGATTAGTGGGGGTAGATGCAACTTTTAAGTCTCTACGACCTTCAGAGAAAAAGTTATTAGCCGAGATAAATTTGCTTTTTTTTAGCACTTTGAGCACTTTTCCTAAATGGCACTTCCCAAGGTCCTAGAGCCTCGGAGTTGGTACCAATCGATCCGGAATGACCTGATTAGTGGGGGTAGATGCAACTTCCGAGTCTCTACGACCTTCAGAGAAAAAGTTATTAGCCGAGATAAATTTGCTTTTTTTAGCACTTTGAGCACTTTTCCTAAATTGCACTTCCCAAGGTCCTAGAGCCTCGGGGTTGGTACCAATCGATCCGGAATGACCTGATTAGTGGGGGTAGATGCAACTTCCGAGTCTCTACGACCTTCAGAAGGAAAGTTAAGAAATAAAATGTGAAAAAAATAAAAATTGCCATGAGCGGGATTTGAACACTCAACCTTGTGTTCCAAAGGCGGGCGCACTACCACTGCACCACCGCTCCAGCTGAAAACGCATTTTTCAGAAATGGCACTTCCCAAGGTCCTAGAGCCTCGTGGTTGGTACCAATCGATCCGGAATGACCTGATTAGTGGGGGTAGATGCAACTTTTAAGTCTCTACGACCTTCAGAGAAAAAGTTATTAGCCGAGATAAATTTGCTTTTTTTAGCACTTTGAGCACTTTTCCTAAATGGCACTTCCCAAGGTCCTAGAGCCTCGTGGTTGGTACCAATCGATCCGGAATGACCTGATTAGTGGGGGTAGATGCAACTTTTAAGTCTCTACGACCTTCAGAGAAAAAGTTATTAGCCGAGATAAATTTGCTTTTTTTTAGCACTTTGAGCACTTTTCCTAAATGGCACTTCCCAAGGTCCTAGAGCCTCGGAGTTGGTACCAATCGATCCGGAATGACCTGATTAGTGGGGGTAGATGCAACTTTTAAGTCTCTACGACCTTCAGAGACAAAGTTATTAGCCGAGATAAATTTGCTTTTTTTAGCACTTTGAGCACTTTTCCTAAATTGCACTTCCCAAGGTCCTAGAGCCTCGGGGTTGGTACCAATCGATCCGGAATGACCTGATTAGTGGGGGTAGATGCAACTTCCGAGTCTCTACGACCTTCAGAAGGAAAGTTAAGAAATAAAATGTGAAAAAAATAAAAATTGCCATGAGCGGGATTTGAACACTCAACCTTGTGTTCCAAAGGCGGGCGCACTACCACTGCACCACCGCTCCAGCTGAAAACGCATTTTTCAGAAATGGCACTTCCCAAGGTCCTAGAGCCTCGTGGTTGGTACCAATCGATCCGGAATGACCTGATTAGTGGGGGTAGATGCAACTTTTAAGTCTCTACGACCTTCAGAGAAAAAGTTATTAGCCGAGATAAATTTGCTTTTTTTAGCACTTTGAGCACTTTTCCTAAATGGCACTTCCCAAGGTCCTAGAGCCTCGGGGTTGGTACCAATCGATCCGGAATGACCTGATTAGTGGGGGTAGATGCAACTTCCGAGTCTCTACGACCTTCAGAGAAAAAGTTATTAGCCGAGATAAATTTGCTTTTTTTAACACTTTGAGCACTTTTCCTAAATGGCACTTCCCAAGGTCCTAGAGCCTCGTGGTTGGTACCAATCGATCCGGAATGACCTGATTAGTGGGGGTAGATGCAACTTTTAAGTCTCTACGACCTTCAGAGAAAAAGTTATTAGCCGAGATAAATTTGCTTTTTTTTAGCACTTTGAGCACTTTTCCTAAATGGCACTTCCCAAGGTCCTAGAGCCTCGGAGTTGGTACCAATCGATCCGGAATGACCTGATTAGTGGGGGTAGATGCAACTTCCGAGTCTCTACGACCTTCAGAGAAAAAGTTATTAGCCGAGATAAATTTGCTTTTTTTAGCACTTTGAGCACTTTTCCTAAATTGCACTTCCCAAGGTCCTAGAGCCTCGGGGTTGGTACCAATCGATCCGGAATGACCTGATTAGTGGGGGTAGATGCAACTTCCGAGTCTCTACGGCCTTCAGAGAAAAAGTTATTAGCCGAGATAAATTTGCTTTTTTTAGCACTTTGAGCACTTTTCCTAAATGGCACTTCCCAAGGTCCTAGAGCCTCGTGGTTGGTACCAATCGATCCGGAATGACCTGATTAGTGGGGGTAGATGCAACTTTTAAGTCTCTACGACCTTCAGAGAAAAAGTTATTAGCCGAGATAAATTTGCTTTTTTTTAGCACTTTGAGCACTTTTCCTAAATGGCACTTCCCAAGGTCCTAGAGCCTCGGAGTTGGTACCAATCGATCCGGAATGACCTGATTAGTGGGGGTAGATGCAACTTCCGAGTCTCTACGACCTTCAGAAGGAAAGTTAAGAAATAAAATGTGAAAAAAATAAAAATTGCCATGAGCGGGATTTGAACACTCAACCTTGTGTTCCAAAGGCGGGCGCACTACCACTGCACCACCGCTCCAGCTGAAAACGCATTTTTCAGAAATGGCACTTCCCAAGGTCCTAGAGCCTCGTGGTTGGTACCAATCGATCCGGAATGACCTGATTAGTGGGGGTAGATGCAACTTTTAAGTCTCTACGACCTTCAGAGAAAAAGTTATTAGCCGAGATAAATTTGCTTTTTTTAGCACTTTGAGCACTTTTCCTAAATGGCACTTCCCAAGGTCCTAGAGCCTCGGGGTTGGTACCAATCGATCCGGAATGACCTGATTAGTGGGGGTAGATGCAACTTCCGAGTCTCTACGACCTTCAGAGAAAAAGTTATTAGCCGAGATAAATTTGCTTTTTTTAACACTTTGAGCACTTTTCCTAAATGGCACTTCCCAAGGTCCTAGAGCCTCGTGGTTGGTACCAATCGATCCGGAATGACCTGATTAGTGGGGGTAGATGCAACTTTTAAGTCTCTACGACCTTCAGAGAAAAAGTTATTAGCCGAGATAAATTTGCTTTTTTTTAGCACTTTGAGCACTTTTCCTAAATGGCACTTCCCAAGGTCCTAGAGCCTCGGAGTTGGTACCAATCGATCCGGAATGACCTGATTAGTGGGGGTAGATGCAACTTCCGAGTCTCTACGACCTTCAGAGAAAAAGTTATTAGCCGAGATAAATTTGCTTTTTTTAGCACTTTTCCTAAATTGCACTTCCCAAGGTCCTAGAGCCTCGGGGTTGGTACCAATCGATCCGGAATGACCTGATTAGTGGGGGTAGATGCAACTTCCGAGTCTCTACGGCCTTCAGAGAAAAAGTTATTAGCCGAGATAAATTTGCTTTTTTTAGCACTTTGAGCACTTTTCCTAAATGGCACTTCCCAAGGTCCTAGAGCCTCGTGGTTGGTACCAATCGATCCGGAATGACCTGATTAGTGGGGGTAGATGCAACTTTTAAGTCTCTACGACCTTCAGAGAAAAAGTTATTAGCCGAGATAAATTTGCTTTTTTTTAGCACTTTGAGCACTTTTCCTAAATGGCACTTCCCAAGGTCCTAGAGCCTCGGAGTTGGTACCAATCGATCCGGAATGACCTGATTAGTGGGGGTAGATGCAACTTCCGAGTCTCTACGACCTTCAGAGAAAAAGTTATTAGCCGAGATAAATTTGCTTTTTTTAGCACTTTGAGCACTTTTCCTAAATTGCACTTCCCAAGGTCCTAGAGCCTCGGGGTTGGTACCAATCGATCCGGAATGACCTGATTAGTGGGGGTAGATGCAACTTCCGAGTCTCTACGGCCTTCAGAGAAAAAGTTATTAGCCGAGATAAATTTGCTTTTTTTAGCACTTTGAGCACTTTTCCTAAATGGCACTTCCCAAGGTCCTAGAGCCTCGTGGTTGGTACCAATCGATCCGGAATGACCTGATTAGTGGGGGTAGATGCAACTTTTAAGTCTCTACGACCTTCAGAGAAAAAGTTATTAGCCGAGATAAATTTGCTTTTTTTTAGCACTTTGAGCACTTTTCCTAAATGGCACTTCCCAAGGTCCTAGAGCCTCGGAGTTGGTACCAATCGATCCGGAATGACCTGATTAGTGGGGGTAGATGCAACTTCCGAGTCTCTACGACCTTCAGAGAAAAAGTTATTAGCCGAGATAAATTTGCTTTTTTTAGCACTTTGAGCACTTTTCCTAAATTGCACTTCCCAAGGTCCTAGAGCCTCGGGGTTGGTACCAATCGATCCGGAATGACCTGATTAGTGGGGGTAGATGCAACTTCCGAGTCTCTACGGCCTTCAGAGAAAAAGTTATTAGCCGAGATAAATTTGCTTTTTTTAGCACTTTGAGCACTTTTCCTAAATGGCACTTCCCAAGGTCCTAGAGCCTCGTGGTTGGTACCAATCGATCCGGAATGACCTGATTAGTGGGGGTAGATGCAACTTTTAAGTCTCTACGACCTTCAGAGAAAAAGTTATTAGCCGAGATAAATTTGCTTTTTTTTAGCACTTTGAGCACTTTTCCTAAATGGCACTTCCCAAGGTCCTAGAGCCTCGGAGTTGGTACCAATCGATCCGGAATGACCTGATTAGTGGGGGTAGATGCAACTTCCGAGTCTCTACGACCTTCAGAAGGAAAGTTAAGAAATAAAATGTGAAAAAAATAAAAATTGCCATGAGCGGGATTTGAACACTCAACCTTGTGTTCCAAAGGCGGGCGCACTACCACTGCACCACCGCTCCAGCTGAAAACGCATTTTTCAGAAATGGCACTTCCCAAGGTCCTAGAGCCTCGTGGTTGGTACCAATCGATCCGGAATGACCTGATTAGTGGGGGTAGATGCAACTTTTAAGTCTCTACGACCTTCAGAGAAAAAGTTATTAGCCGAGATAAATTTGCTTTTTTTAGCACTTTGAGCACTTTTCCTAAATGGCACTTCCCAAGGTCCTAGAGCCTCGGGGTTGGTACCAATCGATCCGGAATGACCTGATTAGTGGGGGTAGATGCAACTTCCGAGTCTCTACGACCTTCAGAGAAAAAGTTATTAGCCGAGATAAATTTGCTTTTTTTAACACTTTGAGCACTTTTCCTAAATGGCACTTCCCAAGGTCCTAGAGCCTCGTGGTTGGTACCAATCGATCCGGAATGACCTGATTAGTGGGGGTAGATGCAACTTTTAAGTCTCTACGACCTTCAGAGAAAAAGTTATTAGCCGAGATAAATTTGCTTTTTTTTAGCACTTTGAGCACTTTTCCTAAATGGCACTTCCCAAGGTCCTAGAGCCTCGGAGTTGGTACCAATCGATCCGGAATGACCTGATTAGTGGGGGTAGATGCAACTTCCGAGTCTCTACGACCTTCAGAGAAAAAGTTATTAGCCGAGATAAATTTGCTTTTTTTAGCACTTTTCCTAAATTGCACTTCCCAAGGTCCTAGAGCCTCGGGGTTGGTACCAATCGATCCGGAATGACCTGATTAGTGGGGGTAGATGCAACTTCCGAGTCTCTACGGCCTTCAGAGAAAAAGTTATTAGCCGAGATAAATTTGCTTTTTTTAGCACTTTGAGCACTTTTCCTAAATGGCACTTCCCAAGGTCCTAGAGCCTCGTGGTTGGTACCAATCGATCCGGAATGACCTGATTAGTGGGGGTAGATGCAACTTTTAAGTCTCTACGACCTTCAGAGAAAAAGTTATTAGCCGAGATAAATTTGCTTTTTTTTAGCACTTTGAGCACTTTTCCTAAATGGCACTTCCCAAGGTCCTAGAGCCTCGGAGTTGGTACCAATCGATCCGGAATGACCTGATTAGTGGGGGTAGATGCAACTTCCGAGTCTCTACGACCTTCAGAGAAAAAGTTATTAGCCGAGATAAATTTGCTTTTTTTAGCACTTTGAGCACTTTTCCTAAATTGCACTTCCCAAGGTCCTAGAGCCTCGGGGTTGGTACCAATCGATCCGGAATGACCTGATTAGTGGGGGTAGATGCAACTTCCGAGTCTCTACGGCCTTCAGAGAAAAAGTTATTAGCCGAGATAAATTTGCTTTTTTTAGCACTTTGAGCACTTTTCCTAAATGGCACTTCCCAAGGTCCTAGAGCCTCGTGGTTGGTACCAATCGATCCGGAATGACCTGATTAGTGGGGGTAGATGCAACTTTTAAGTCTCTACGACCTTCAGAGAAAAAGTTATTAGCCGAGATAAATTTGCTTTTTTTTAGCACTTTGAGCACTTTTCCTAAATGGCACTTCCCAAGGTCCTAGAGCCTCGGAGTTGGTACCAATCGATCCGGAATGACCTGATTAGTGGGGGTAGATGCAACTTCCGAGTCTCTACGACCTTCAGAGAAAAAGTTATTAGCCGAGATAAATTTGCTTTTTTTAGCACTTTGAGCACTTTTCCTAAATTGCACTTCCCAAGGTCCTAGAGCCTCGGGGTTGGTACCAATCGATCCGGAATGACCTGATTAGTGGGGGTAGATGCAACTTCCGAGTCTCTACGGCCTTCAGAGAAAAAGTTATTAGCCGAGATAAATTTGCTTTTTTTAGCACTTTGAGCACTTTTCCTAAATGGCACTTCCCAAGGTCCTAGAGCCTCGTGGTTGGTACCAATCGATCCGGAATGACCTGATTAGTGGGGGTAGATGCAACTTTTAAGTCTCTACGACCTTCAGAGAAAAAGTTATTAGCCGAGATAAATTTGCTTTTTTTTAGCACTTTGAGCACTTTTCCTAAATGGCACTTCCCAAGGTCCTAGAGCCTCGGAGTTGGTACCAATCGATCCGGAATGACCTGATTAGTGGGGGTAGATGCAACTTCCGAGTCTCTACGACCTTCAGAAGGAAAGTTAAGAAATAAAATGTGAAAAAAATAAAAATTGCCATGAGCGGGATTTGAACACTCAACCTTGTGTTCCAAAGGCGGGCGCACTACCACTGCACCACCGCTCCAGCTGAAAACGCATTTTTCAGAAATGGCACTTCCCAAGGTCCTAGAGCCTCGTGGTTGGTACCAATCGATCCGGAATGACCTGATTAGTGGGGGTAGATGCAACTTTTAAGTCTCTACGACCTTCAGAGAAAAAGTTATTAGCCGAGATAAATTTGCTTTTTTTAGCACTTTGAGCACTTTTCCTAAATGGCACTTCCCAAGGTCCTAGAGCCTCGGGGTTGGTACCAATCGATCCGGAATGACCTGATTAGTGGGGGTAGATGCAACTTCCGAGTCTCTACGACCTTCAGAGAAAAAGTTATTAGCCGAGATAAATTTGCTTTTTTTAACACTTTGAGCACTTTTCCTAAATGGCACTTCCCAAGGTCCTAGAGCCTCGTGGTTGGTACCAATCGATCCGGAATGACCTGATTAGTGGGGGTAGATGCAACTTTTAAGTCTCTACGACCTTCAGAGAAAAAGTTATTAGCCGAGATAAATTTGCTTTTTTTTAGCACTTTGAGCACTTTTCCTAAATGGCACTTCCCAAGGTCCTAGAGCCTCGGAGTTGGTACCAATCGATCCGGAATGACCTGATTAGTGGGGGTAGATGCAACTTCCGAGTCTCTACGACCTTCAGAAGGAAAGTTAAGAAATAAAATGTGAAAAAAATAAAAATTACCATGAGCGGGATTTGAACACTCAACCTTGTGTTCCAAAGGCGGGCGCACTACCACTGCACCACCGCTCCAGCTGAAAACGCATTTTTCAGAAATGGCACTTCCCAAGGTCCTAGAGCCTCGTGGTTGGTACCAATCGATCCGGAATGACCTGATTAGTGGGGGTAGATGCAACTTTTAAGTCTCTACGACCTTCAGAGAAAAAGTTATTAGCCGAGATAAATTTGCTTTTTTTAGCACTTTGAGCACTTTTCCTAAATGGCACTTCCCAAGGTCCTAGAGCCTCGGGGTTGGTACCAATCGATCCGGAATGACCTGATTAGTGGGGGTAGATGCAACTTCCGAGTCTCTACGACCTTCAGAGAAAAAGTTATTAGCCGAGATAAATTTGCTTTTTTTAACACTTTGAGCACTTTTCCTAAATGGCACTTCCCAAGGTCCTAGAGCCTCGTGGTTGGTACCAATCGATCCGGAATGACCTGATTAGTGGGGGTAGATGCAACTTTTAAGTCTCTACGACCTTCAGAGAAAAAGTTATTAGCCGAGATAAATTTGCTTTTTTTTAGCACTTTGAGCACTTTTCCTAAATGGCACTTCCCAAGGTCCTAGAGCCTCGGAGTTGGTACCAATCGATCCGGAATGACCTGATTAGTGGGGGTAGATGCAACTTCCGAGTCTCTACGACCTTCAGAGAAAAAGTTATTAGCCGAGATAAATTTGCTTTTTTTAGCACTTTGAGCACTTTTCCTAAATTGCACTTCCCAAGGTCCTAGAGCCTCGGGGTTGGTACCAATCGATCCGGAATGACCTGATTAGTGGGGGTAGATGCAACTTCCGAGTCTCTACGGCCTTCAGAGAAAAAGTTATTAGCCGAGATAAATTTGCTTTTTTTAGCACTTTGAGCACTTTTCCTAAATGGCACTTCCCAAGGTCCTAGAGCCTCGTGGTTGGTACCAATCGATCCGGAATGACCTGATTAGTGGGGGTAGATGCAACTTTTAAGTCTCTACGACCTTCAGAGAAAAAGTTATTAGCCGAGATAAATTTGCTTTTTTTTAGCACTTTGAGCACTTTTCCTAAATGGCACTTCCCAAGGTCCTAGAGCCTCGGAGTTGGTACCAATCGATCCGGAATGACCTGATTAGTGGGGGTAGATGCAACTTCCGAGTCTCTACGACCTTCAGAAGGAAAGTTAAGAAATAAAATGTGAAAAAAATAAAAATTGCCATGAGCGGGATTTGAACACTCAACCTTGTGTTCCAAAGGCGGGCGCACTACCACTGCACCACCGCTCCAGCTGAAAACGCATTTTTCAGAAATGGCACTTCCCAAGGTCCTAGAGCCTCGTGGTTGGTACCAATCGATCCGGAATGACCTGATTAGTGGGGGTAGATGCAACTTTTAAGTCTCTACGACCTTCAGAGAAAAAGTTATTAGCCGAGATAAATTTGCTTTTTTTAGCACTTTGAGCACTTTTCCTAAATGGCACTTCCCAAGGTCCTAGAGCCTCGTGGTTTGTACCAATCGATCCGGAATGACCTGATTAGTGGGGGTAGATGCAACTTTTAAGTCTCTACGACCTTCAGAGAAAAAGTTATTAGCCGAGATAAATTTGCTTTTTTTAGCACTTTGAGCACTTTTCCTAAATGGCACTTCCCAAGGACCTAGAGCCTCGGGGTTGGTACCAATCGATCCGGAATGACCTGATTAGTGGGGGTAGATGCAACTTTTAAGTCTCTACGACCTTCAGAGAAAAAGTTATTAGCCGAGATAAATTTGCTTTTTTTAGCACTTTGAGCACTTTTCCTAAATGGCACTTCCCAAGGTCCTAGAGCCTCGTGGTTTGTACCAATCGATCCGGAATGACCTGATTAGTGGGGGTAGATGCAACTTTTAAGTCTCTACGACCTTCAGAGAAAAAGTTATTAGCCGAGATAAATTTGCTTTTTTTAGCACTTTGAGCACTTTTCCTAAATGGCACTTCCCAAGGACCTAGAGCCTCGGGGTTGGTACCAATCGATCCGGAATGACCTGATTAGTGGGGGTAGATGCAACTTTTAAGTCTCTACGACCTTCAGAGAAAAAGTTATTAGCCGAGATAAATTTGCTTTTTTTTAGCACTTTGAGCACTTTTCCTAAATGGCACTTCCCAAGGTCCTAGAGCCTCGGAGTTGGTACCAATCGATCCGGAATGACCTGATTAGTGGGGGTAGATGCAACTTCCGAGTCTCTACGACCTTCAGAAGGAAAGTTAAGAAATAAAATGTGAAAAAAATAAAAATTGCCATGAGCGGGATTTGAACACTCAACCTTGTGTTCCAAAGGCGGGCGCACTACCACTGCACCACCGCTCCAGCTGAAAACGCATTTTTCAGAAATGGCACTTCCCAAGGTCCTAGAGCCTCGTGGTTGGTACCAATCGATCCGGAATGACCTGATTAGTGGGGGTAGATGCAACTTCCGAGTCTCTACGACCTTCAGAGAAAAAGTTATTAGCCGAGATAAATTTGCTTTTTTTAGCACTTTGAGCACTTTTCCTAAATGGCACTTCCCAAGGTCCTAGAGCCTCGGGGTTGGTACCAATCGATCCGGAATGACCTGATTAGTGGGGGTAGATGCAACTTTTAAGTCTCTACGACCTTCAGAGAAAAAGTTATTAGCCGAGATAAATTTGCTTTTTTTTAGCACTTTGAGCACTTTTCCTAAATGGCACTTCCCAAGGTCCTAGAGCCTCGGAGTTGGTACCAATCGATCCGGAATGACCTGATTAGTGGGGGTAGATGCAACTTCCGAGTCTCTACGACCTTCAGAAGGAAAGTTAAGAAATAAAATGTGAAAAAAATAAAAATTGCCATGAGCGGGATTTGAACACTCAACCTTGTGTTCCAAAGGCGGGCGCACTACCACTGCACCACCGCTCCAGCTGAAAACGCATTTTTCAGAAATGGCACTTCCCAAGGTCCTAGAGCCTCGTGGTTGGTACCAATCGATCCGGAATGACCTGATTAGTGGGGGTAGATGCAACTTTTAAGTCTCTACGACCTTCAGAGAAAAAGTTATTAGCCGAGATAAATTTGCTTTTTTTAGCACTTTGAGCACTTTTCCTAAATTGCACTTCCCAAGGTCCTAGAGCCTCGTGGTTGGTACCAATCGATCCGGAATGACCTGATTAGTGGGGGTAGATGCAACTTTTAAGTCTCTACGACCTTCAGAGAAAAAGTTATTAGCCGAGATAAATTTGCTTTTTTTTAGCACTTTGAGCACTTTTCCTAAATGGCACTTCCCAAGGTCCTAGAGCCTCGGAGTTGGTACCAATCGATCCGGAATGACCTGATTAGTGGGGGTAGATGCAACTTCCGAGTCTCTACGACCTTCAGAAGGAAAGTTAAGAAATAAAATGTGAAAAAAATAAAAATTGCCATGAGCGGGATTTGAACACTCAACCTTGTGTTCCAAAGGCGGGCGCACTACCACTGCACCACCGCTCCAGCTGAAAACGCATTTTTCAGAAATGGCACTTCCCAAGGTCCTAGAGCCTCGTGGTTGGTACCAATCGATCCGGAATGACCTGATTAGTGGGGGTAGATGCAACTTTTAAGTCTCTACGACCTTCAGAGAAAAAGTTATTAGCCGAGATAAATTTGCTTTTTTTTAGCACTTTGAGCACTTTTCCTAAATGGCACTTCCCAAGGTCCTAGAGCCTCGGAGTTGGTACCAATCGATCCGGAATGACCTGATTAGTGGGGGTAGATGCAACTTCCGAGTCTCTACGACCTTCAGAAGGAAAGTTAAGAAATAAAATGTGAAAAAAATAAAAATTGCCATGAGCGGGATTTGAACACTCAACCTTGTGTTCCAAAGGCGGGCGCACTACCACTGCACCACCGCTCCAGCTGAAAACGCATTTTTCAGAAATGGCACTTCCCAAGGTCCTAGAGCCTCGTGGTTGGTACCAATCGATCCGGAATGACCTGATTAGTGGGGGTAGATGCAACTTTTAAGTCTCTACGACCTTCAGAGAAAAAGTTATTAGCCGAGATAAATTTGCTTTTTTTAGCACTTTGAGCACTTTTCCTAAATGGCACTTCCCAAGGTCCTAGAGCCTCGGGGTTGGTACCAATCGATCCGGAATGACCTGATTAGTGGGGGTAGATGCAACTTCCGAGTCTCTACGACCTTCAGAGAAAAAGTTATTAGCCGAGATAAATTTGCTTTTTTTAACACTTTGAGCACTTTTCCTAAATGGCACTTCCCAAGGTCCTAGAGCCTCGTGGTTGGTACCAATCGATCCGGAATGACCTGATTAGTGGGGGTAGATGCAACTTTTAAGTCTCTACGACCTTCAGAGAAAAAGTTATTAGCCGAGATAAATTTGCTTTTTTTTAGCACTTTGAGCACTTTTCCTAAATGGCACTTCCCAAGGTCCTAGAGCCTCGGAGTTGGTACCAATCGATCCGGAATGACCTGATTAGTGGGGGTAGATGCAACTTCCGAGTCTCTACGACCTTCAGAAGGAAAGTTAAGAAATAAAATGTGAAAAAAATAAAAATTGCCATGAGCGGGATTTGAACACTCAACCTTGTGTTCCAAAGGCGGGCGCACTACCACTGCACCACCGCTCCAGCTGAAAACGCATTTTTCAGAAATGGCACTTCCCAAGGTCCTAGAGCCTCGTGGTTGGTACCAATCGATCCGGAATGACCTGATTAGTGGGGGTAGATGCAACTTTTAAGTCTCTACGACCTTCAGAGAAAAAGTTATTAGCCGAGATAAATTTGCTTTTTTTAGCACTTTGAGCACTTTTCCTAAATTGCACTTCCCAAGGTCCTAGAGCCTCGGGGTTGGTACCAATCGATCCGGAATGACCTGATTAGTGGGGGTAGATGCAACTTCCGAGTCTCTACGACCTTCAGAAGGAAAGTTAAGAAATAAAATGTGAAAAAAATAAAAATTGCCATGAGCGGGATTTGAACACTCAACCTTGTGTTCCAAAGGCGGGCGCACTACCACTGCACCACCGCTCCAGCTGAAAACGCATTTTTCAGAAATGGCACTTCCCAAGGTCCTAGAGCCTCGTGGTTGGTACCAATCGATCCGGAATGACCTGATTAGTGGGGGTAGATGCAACTTCCGAGTCTCTACGACCTTCAGAGAAAAAGTTATTAGCCGAGATAAATTTGCTTTTTTTAGCACTTTGAGCACTTTTCCTAAATGGCACTTCCCAAGGTCCTAGAGCCTCGGGGTTGGTACCAATCGATCCGGAATGACCTGATTAGTGGGGGTAGATGCAACTTTTAAGTCTCTACGACCTTCAGAGAAAAAGTTATTAGCCGAGATAAATTTGCTTTTTTTTAGCACTTTGAGCACTTTTCCTAAATGGCACTTCCCAAGGTCCTAGAGCCTCGGAGTTGGTACCAATCGATCCGGAATGACCTGATTAGTGGGGGTAGATGCAACTTCCGAGTCTCTACAACCTTCAGAAGGAAAGTTAAGAAATAAAATGTGAAAAAAATAAAAATTGCCATGAGCGGGATTTGAACACTCAACCTTGTGTTCCAAAGGCGGGCGCACTACCACTGCACCACCGCTCCAGCTGAAAACGCATTTTTCAGAAATGGCACTTCCCAAGGTCCTAGAGCCTCGTGGTTGGTACCAATCGATCCGGAATGACCTGATTAGTGGGGGTAGATGCAACTTTTAAGTCTCTACGACCTTCAGAGAAAAAGTTATTAGCCGAGATAAATTTGCTTTTTTTTAGCACTTTGAGCACTTTTCCTAAATGGCACTTCCCAAGGTCCTAGAGCCTCGTGGTTGGTACCAATCGATCCGGAATGACCTGATTAGTGGGGGTAGATGCAACTTTTAAGTCTCTACGACCTTCAGAGAAAAAGTTATTAGCCGAGATAAATTTGCTTTTTTTAGCACTTTGAGCACTTTTCCTAAATGGCACTTCCCAAGGACCTAGAGCCTCGGGGTTGGTACCAATCGATCCGGAATGACCTGATTAGTGGGGGTAGATGCAACTTCCGAGTCTCTACGACCTTCAGAGAAAAAGTTATTAGCCGAGATAAATTTGCTTTTTTTAGCACTTTGAGCACTTTTCCTAAATGGCACTTCCCAAGGTCCTAGAGCCTCGGGGTTGGTACCAATCGATCCGGAATGACCTGATTAGTGGGGGTAGATGCAACTTCCGAGTCTCTACGACCTTCAGAAGGAAAGTTAAGAAATAAAATGTGAAAAAAATAAAAATTGCCATGAGCGGGATTTGAACACTCAACCTTGTGTTCCAAAGGCGGGCGCACTACCACTGCACCACCGCTCCAGCTGAAAACGCATTTTTCAGAAATGGCACTTCCCAAGGTCCTAGAGCCTCGGGGTTGGTACCAATCGATCCGGAATGACCTGATTAGTGGGGGTAGATGCAACTTCCGAGTCTCTACGACCTTCAGAGAAAAAGTTATTAGCCGAGATAAATTTGCTTTTTTTAACACTTTGAGCACTTTTCCTAAATGGCACTTCCCAAGGTCCTAGAGCCTCGGGGTTGGTACCAATCGATCCGGAATGACCTGATTAGTGGGGGTAGATGCAACTTCCGAGTCTCTACGACCTTCAGAGAAAAAGTTATTAGCCGAGATAAATTTGCTTTTTTTAACACTTTGAGCACTTTTCCTAAATGGCACTTCCCAAGGTCCTAGAGCCTCGTGGTTGGTACCAATCGATCCGGAATGACCTGATTAGTGGGGGTAGATGCAACTTTTAAGTCTCTACGACCTTCAGAGAAAAAGTTATTAGCCGAGATAAATTTGCTTTTTTTTAGCACTTTGAGCACTTTTCCTAAATGGCACTTCCCAAGGTCCTAGAGCCTCGGAGTTGGTACCAATCGATCCGGAATTACCTGATTAGTGGGGGTAGATGCAACTTCCGAGTCTCTACGACCTTCAGAAGGAAAGTTAAGAAATAAAATGTGAAAAAAATAAAAATTGCCATGAGCGGGATTTGAACACTCAACCTTGTGTTCCAAAGGCGGGCGCACTACCACTGCACCACCGCTCCAGCTGAAAACGCATTTTTCAGAAATGGCACTTCCCAAGGTCCTAGAGCCTCGTGGTTGGTACCAATCGATCCGGAATGACCTGATTAGTGGGGGTAGATGCAACTTTTAAGTCTCTACGACCTTCAGAGAAAAAGTTATTAGCCGAGATAAATTTGCTTTTTTTAGCACTTTGAGCACTTTTCCTAAATGGCACTTCCCAAGGTCCTAGAGCCTCGGGGTTGGTACCAATCGATCCGGAATGACCTGATTAGTGGGGGTAGATGCAACTTCCGAGTCTCTACGACCTTCAGAGAAAAAGTTATTAGCCGAGATAAATTTGCTTTTTTTAACACTTTGAGCACTTTTCCTAAATGGCACTTCCCAAGGTCCTAGAGCCTCGTGGTTGGTACCAATCGATCCGGAATGACCTGATTAGTGGGGGTAGATGCAACTTTTAAGTCTCTACGACCTTCAGAGAAAAAGTTATTAGCCGAGATAAATTTGCTTTTTTTTAGCACTTTGAGCACTTTTCCTAAATGGCACTTCCCAAGGTCCTAGAGCCTCGGAGTTGGTACCAATCGATCCGGAATGACCTGATTAGTGGGGGTAGATGCAACTTCCGAGTCTCTACGACCTTCAGAAGGAAAGTTAAGAAATAAAATGTGAAAAAAATAAAAATTGCCATGAGCGGGATTTGAACACTCAACCTTGTGTTCCAAAGGCGGGCGCACTACCACTGCACCACCGCTCCAGCTGAAAACGCATTTTTCAGAAATGGCACTTCCCAAGGTCCTAGAGCCTCGTGGTTGGTACCAATCGATCCGGAATGACCTGATTAGTGGGGGTAGATGCAACTTTTAAGTCTCTACGACCTTCAGAGAAAAAGTTATTAGCCGAGATAAATTTGCTTTTTTTAGCACTTTGAGCACTTTTCCTAAATGGCACTTCCCAAGGTCCTAGAGCCTCGTGGTTTGTACCAATCGATCCGGAATGACCTGATTAGTGGGGGTAGATGCAACTTTTAAGTCTCTACGACCTTCAGAGAAAAAGTTATTAGCCGAGATAAATTTGCTTTTTTTAGCACTTTGAGCACTTTTCCTAAATGGCACTTCCCAAGGACCTAGAGCCTCGGGGTTGGTACCAATCGATCCGGAATGACCTGATTAGTGGGGGTAGATGCAACTTTTAAGTCTCTACGACCTTCAGAGAAAAAGTTATTAGCCGAGATAAATTTGCTTTTTTTAGCACTTTGAGCACTTTTCCTAAATGGCACTTCCCAAGGTCCTAGAGCCTCGTGGTTTGTACCAATCGATCCGGAATGACCTGATTAGTGGGGGTAGATGCAACTTTTAAGTCTCTACGACCTTCAGAGAAAAAGTTATTAGCCGAGATAAATTTGCTTTTTTTAGCACTTTGAGCACTTTTCCTAAATGGCACTTCCCAAGGACCTAGAGCCTCGGGGTTGGTACCAATCGATCCGGAATGACCTGATTAGTGGGGGTAGATGCAACTTTTAAGTCTCTACGACCTTCAGAGAAAAAGTTATTAGCCGAGATAAATTTGCTTTTTTTTAGCACTTTGAGCACTTTTCCTAAATGGCACTTCCCAAGGTCCTAGAGCCTCGGAGTTGGTACCAATCGATCCGGAATGACCTGATTAGTGGGGGTAGATGCAACTTCCGAGTCTCTACGACCTTCAGAAGGAAAGTTAAGAAATAAAATGTGAAAAAAATAAAAATTGCCATGAGCGGGATTTGAACACTCAACCTTGTGTTCCAAAGGCGGGCGCACTACCACTGCACCACCGCTCCAGCTGAAAACGCATTTTTCAGAAATGGCACTTCCCAAGGTCCTAGAGCCTCGTGGTTGGTACCAATCGATCCGGAATGACCTGATTAGTGGGGGTAGATGCAACTTTTAAGTCTCTACGACCTTCAGAGAAAAAGTTATTAGCCGAGATAAATTTGCTTTTTTTAGCACTTTGAGCACTTTTCCTAAATGGCACTTCCCAAGGTCCTAGAGCCTCGGGGTTGGTACCAATCGATCCGGAATGACCTGATTAGTGGGGGTAGATGCAACTTCCGAGTCTCTACGACCTTCAGAGAAAAAGTTATTAGCCGAGATAAATTTGCTTTTTTTAACACTTTGAGCACTTTTCCTAAATGGCACTTCCCAAGGTCCTAGAGCCTCGTGGTTGGTACCAATCGATCCGGAATGACCTGATTAGTGGGGGTAGATGCAACTTTTAAGTCTCTACGACCTTCAGAGAAAAAGTTATTAGCCGAGATAAATTTGCTTTTTTTTAGCACTTTGAGCACTTTTCCTAAATGGCACTTCCCAAGGTCCTAGAGCCTCGGAGTTGGTACCAATCGATCCGGAATGACCTGATTAGTGGGGGTAGATGCAACTTCCGAGTCTCTACGACCTTCAGAAGGAAAGTTAAGAAATAAAATGTGAAAAAAATAAAAATTGCCATGAGCGGGATTTGAACACTCAACCTTGTGTTCCAAAGGCGGGCGCACTACCACTGCACCACCGCTCCAGCTGAAAACGCATTTTTCAGAAATGGCACTTCCCAAGGTCCTAGAGCCTCGTGGTTGGTACCAATCGATCCGGAATGACCTGATTAGTGGGGGTAGATGCAACTTTTAAGTCTCTACGACCTTCAGAGAAAAAGTTATTAGCCGAGATAAATTTGCTTTTTTTAGCACTTTGAGCACTTTTCCTAAATTGCACTTCCCAAGGTCCTAGAGCCTCGGGGTTGGTACCAATCGATCCGGAATGACCTGATTAGTGGGGGTAGATGCAACTTCCGAGTCTCTACGACCTTCAGAAGGAAAGTTAAGAAATAAAATGTGAAAAAAATAAAAATTGCCATGAGCGGGATTTGAACACTCAACCTTGTGTTCCAAAGGCGGGCGCACTACCACTGCACCACCGCTCCAGCTGAAAACGCATTTTTCAGAAATGGCACTTCCCAAGGTCCTAGAGCCTCGTGGTTGGTACCAATCGATCCGGAATGACCTGATTAGTGGGGGTAGATGCAACTTCCGAGTCTCTACGACCTTCAGAGAAAAAGTTATTAGCCGAGATAAATTTGCTTTTTTTAGCACTTTGAGCACTTTTCCTAAATGGCACTTCCCAAGGTCCTAGAGCCTCGGGGTTGGTACCAATCGATCCGGAATGACCTGATTAGTGGGGGTAGATGCAACTTTTAAGTCTCTACGACCTTCAGAGAAAAAGTTATTAGCCGAGATAAATTTGCTTTTTTTTAGCACTTTGAGCACTTTTCCTAAATGGCACTTCCCAAGGTCCTAGAGCCTCGGAGTTGGTACCAATCGATCCGGAATGACCTGATTAGTGGGGGTAGATGCAACTTCCGAGTCTCTACAACCTTCAGAAGGAAAGTTAAGAAATAAAATGTGAAAAAAATAAAAATTGCCATGAGCGGGATTTGAACACTCAACCTTGTGTTCCAAAGGCGGGCGCACTACCACTGCACCACCGCTCCAGCTGAAAACGCATTTTTCAGAAATGGCACTTCCCAAGGTCCTAGAGCCTCGTGGTTGGTACCAATCGATCCGGAATGACCTGATTAGTGGGGGTAGATGCAACTTTTAAGTCTCTACGACCTTCAGAGAAAAAGTTATTAGCCGAGATAAATTTGCTTTTTTTTAGCACTTTGAGCACTTTTCCTAAATGGCACTTCCCAAGGTCCTAGAGCCTCGTGGTTGGTACCAATCGATCCGGAATGACCTGATTAGTGGGGGTAGATGCAACTTTTAAGTCTCTACGACCTTCAGAGAAAAAGTTATTAGCCGAGATAAATTTGCTTTTTTTAGCACTTTGAGCACTTTTCCTAAATGGCACTTCCCAAGGACCTAGAGCCTCGGGGTTGGTACCAATCGATCCGGAATGACCTGATTAGTGGGGGTAGATGCAACTTCCGAGTCTCTACGACCTTCAGAGAAAAAGTTATTAGCCGAGATAAATTTGCTTTTTTTAGCACTTTGAGCACTTTTCCTAAATGGCACTTCCCAAGGTCCTAGAGCCTCGGGGTTGGTACCAATCGATCCGGAATGACCTGATTAGTGGGGGTAGATGCAACTTCCGAGTCTCTACGACCTTCAGAAGGAAAGTTAAGAAATAAAATGTGAAAAAAATAAAAATTGCCATGAGCGGGATTTGAACACTCAACCTTGTGTTCCAAAGGCGGGCGCACTACCACTGCACCACCGCTCCAGCTGAAAACGCATTTTTCAGAAATGGCACTTCCCAAGGTCCTAGAGCCTCGGGGTTGGTACCAATCGATCCGGAATGACCTGATTAGTGGGGGTAGATGCAACTTCCGAGTCTCTACGACCTTCAGAGAAAAAGTTATTAGCCGAGATAAATTTGCTTTTTTTAACACTTTGAGCACTTTTCCTAAATGGCACTTCCCAAGGTCCTAGAGCCTCGGGGTTGGTACCAATCGATCCGGAATGACCTGATTAGTGGGGGTAGATGCAACTTCCGAGTCTCTACGACCTTCAGAGAAAAAGTTATTAGCCGAGATAAATTTGCTTTTTTTAACACTTTGAGCACTTTTCCTAAATGGCACTTCCCAAGGTCCTAGAGCCTCGTGGTTGGTACCAATCGATCCGGAATGACCTGATTAGTGGGGGTAGATGCAACTTTTAAGTCTCTACGACCTTCAGAGAAAAAGTTATTAGCCGAGATAAATTTGCTTTTTTTTAGCACTTTGAGCACTTTTCCTAAATGGCACTTCCCAAGGTCCTAGAGCCTCGGAGTTGGTACCAATCGATCCGGAATTACCTGATTAGTGGGGGTAGATGCAACTTCCGAGTCTCTACGACCTTCAGAAGGAAAGTTAAGAAATAAAATGTGAAAAAAATAAAAATTGCCATGAGCGGGATTTGAACACTCAACCTTGTGTTCCAAAGGCGGGCGCACTACCACTGCACCACCGCTCCAGCTGAAAACGCATTTTTCAGAAATGGCACTTCCCAAGGTCCTAGAGCCTCGTGGTTGGTACCAATCGATCCGGAATGACCTGATTAGTGGGGGTAGATGCAACTTTTAAGTCTCTACGACCTTCAGAGAAAAAGTTATTAGCCGAGATAAATTTGCTTTTTTTAGCACTTTGAGCACTTTTCCTAAATGGCACTTCCCAAGGTCCTAGAGCCTCGGGGTTGGTACCAATCGATCCGGAATGACCTGATTAGTGGGGGTAGATGCAACTTCCGAGTCTCTACGACCTTCAGAGAAAAAGTTATTAGCCGAGATAAATTTGCTTTTTTTAACACTTTGAGCACTTTTCCTAAATGGCACTTCCCAAGGTCCTAGAGCCTCGTGGTTGGTACCAATCGATCCGGAATGACCTGATTAGTGGGGGTAGATGCAACTTTTAAGTCTCTACGACCTTCAGAGAAAAAGTTATTAGCCGAGATAAATTTGCTTTTTTTTAGCACTTTGAGCACTTTTCCTAAATGGCACTTCCCAAGGTCCTAGAGCCTCGGAGTTGGTACCAATCGATCCGGAATGACCTGATTAGTGGGGGTAGATGCAACTTCCGAGTCTCTACGACCTTCAGAAGGAAAGTTAAGAAATAAAATGTGAAAAAAATAAAAATTGCCATGAGCGGGATTTGAACACTCAACCTTGTGTTCCAAAGGCGGGCGCACTACCACTGCACCACCGCTCCAGCTGAAAACGCATTTTTCAGAAATGGCACTTCCCAAGGTCCTAGAGCCTCGTGGTTGGTACCAATCGATCCGGAATGACCTGATTAGTGGGGGTAGATGCAACTTTTAAGTCTCTACGACCTTCAGAGAAAAAGTTATTAGCCGAGATAAATTTGCTTTTTTTAGCACTTTGAGCACTTTTCCTAAATGGCACTTCCCAAGGTCCTAGAGCCTCGTGGTTTGTACCAATCGATCCGGAATGACCTGATTAGTGGGGGTAGATGCAACTTTTAAGTCTCTACGACCTTCAGAGAAAAAGTTATTAGCCGAGATAAATTTGCTTTTTTTAGCACTTTGAGCACTTTTCCTAAATGGCACTTCCCAAGGACCTAGAGCCTCGGGGTTGGTACCAATCGATCCGGAATGACCTGATTAGTGGGGGTAGATGCAACTTTTAAGTCTCTACGACCTTCAGAGAAAAAGTTATTAGCCGAGATAAATTTGCTTTTTTTAGCACTTTGAGCACTTTTCCTAAATGGCACTTCCCAAGGTCCTAGAGCCTCGTGGTTTGTACCAATCGATCCGGAATGACCTGATTAGTGGGGGTAGATGCAACTTTTAAGTCTCTACGACCTTCAGAGAAAAAGTTATTAGCCGAGATAAATTTGCTTTTTTTAGCACTTTGAGCACTTTTCCTAAATGGCACTTCCCAAGGACCTAGAGCCTCGGGGTTGGTACCAATCGATCCGGAATGACCTGATTAGTGGGGGTAGATGCAACTTTTAAGTCTCTACGACCTTCAGAGAAAAAGTTATTAGCCGAGATAAATTTGCTTTTTTTTAGCACTTTGAGCACTTTTCCTAAATGGCACTTCCCAAGGTCCTAGAGCCTCGGAGTTGGTACCAATCGATCCGGAATGACCTGATTAGTGGGGGTAGATGCAACTTCCGAGTCTCTACGACCTTCAGAAGGAAAGTTAAGAAATAAAATGTGAAAAAAATAAAAATTGCCATGAGCGGGATTTGAACACTCAACCTTGTGTTCCAAAGGCGGGCGCACTACCACTGCACCACCGCTCCAGCTGAAAACGCATTTTTCAGAAATGGCACTTCCCAAGGTCCTAGAGCCTCGTGGTTGGTACCAATCGATCCGGAATGACCTGATTAGTGGGGGTAGATGCAACTTCCGAGTCTCTACGACCTTCAGAGAAAAAGTTATTAGCCGAGATAAATTTGCTTTTTTTAGCACTTTGAGCACTTTTCCTAAATGGCACTTCCCAAGGTCCTAGAGCCTCGGGGTTGGTACCAATCGATCCGGAATGACCTGATTAGTGGGGGTAGATGCAACTTTTAAGTCTCTACGACCTTCAGAGAAAAAGTTATTAGCCGAGATAAATTTGCTTTTTTTTAGCACTTTGAGCACTTTTCCTAAATGGCACTTCCCAAGGTCCTAGAGCCTCGGAGTTGGTACCAATCGATCCGGAATGACCTGATTAGTGGGGGTAGATGCAACTTCCGAGTCTCTACGACCTTCAGAAGGAAAGTTAAGAAATAAAATGTGAAAAAAATAAAAATTGCCATGAGCGGGATTTGAACACTCAACCTTGTGTTCCAAAGGCGGGCGCACTACCACTGCACCACCGCTCCAGCTGAAAACGCATTTTTCAGAAATGGCACTTCCCAAGGTCCTAGAGCCTCGTGGTTGGTACCAATCGATCCGGAATGACCTGATTAGTGGGGGTAGATGCAACTTTTAAGTCTCTACGACCTTCAGAGAAAAAGTTATTAGCCGAGATAAATTTGCTTTTTTTAGCACTTTGAGCACTTTTCCTAAATTGCACTTCCCAAGGTCCTAGAGCCTCGTGGTTGGTACCAATCGATCCGGAATGACCTGATTAGTGGGGGTAGATGCAACTTTTAAGTCTCTACGACCTTCAGAGAAAAAGTTATTAGCCGAGATAAATTTGCTTTTTTTTAGCACTTTGAGCACTTTTCCTAAATGGCACTTCCCAAGGTCCTAGAGCCTCGGAGTTGGTACCAATCGATCCGGAATGACCTGATTAGTGGGGGTAGATGCAACTTCCGAGTCTCTACGACCTTCAGAAGGAAAGTTAAGAAATAAAATGTGAAAAAAATAAAAATTGCCATGAGCGGGATTTGAACACTCAACCTTGTGTTCCAAAGGCGGGCGCACTACCACTGCACCACCGCTCCAGCTGAAAACGCATTTTTCAGAAATGGCACTTCCCAAGGTCCTAGAGCCTCGTGGTTGGTACCAATCGATCCGGAATGACCTGATTAGTGGGGGTAGATGCAACTTTTAAGTCTCTACGACCTTCAGAGAAAAAGTTATTAGCCGAGATAAATTTGCTTTTTTTAGCACTTTGAGCACTTTTCCTAAATGGCACTTCCCAAGGTCCTAGAGCCTCGGGGTTGGTACCAATCGATCCGGAATGACCTGATTAGTGGGGGTAGATGCAACTTCCGAGTCTCTACGACCTTCAGAGAAAAAGTTATTAGCCGAGATAAATTTGCTTTTTTTTAGCACTTTGAGCACTTTTCCTAAATGGCACTTCCCAAGGTCCTAGAGCCTCGGAGTTGGTACCAATCGATCCGGAATGACCTGATTAGTGGGGGTAGATGCAACTTCCGAGTCTCTACGACCTTCAGAAGGAAAGTTAAGAAATAAAATGTGAAAAAAATAAAAATTGCCATGAGCGGGATTTGAACACTCAACCTTGTGTTCCAAAGGCGGGCGCACTACCACTGCACCACCGCTCCAGCTGAAAACGCATTTTTCAGAAATGGCACTTCCCAAGGTCCTAGAGCCTCGTGGTTGGTACCAATCGATCCGGAATGACCTGATTAGTGGGGGTAGATGCAACTTTTAAGTCTCTACGACCTTCAGAGAAAAAGTTATTAGCCGAGATAAATTTGCTTTTTTTTAGCACTTTGAGCACTTTTCCTAAATGGCACTTCCCAAGGTCCTAGAGCCTCGGAGTTGGTACCAATCGATCCGGAATGACCTGATTAGTGGGGGTAGATGCAACTTCCGAGTCTCTACGACCTTCAGAAGGAAAGTTAAGAAATAAAATGTGAAAAAAATAAAAATTGCCATGAGCGGGATTTGAACACTCAACCTTGTGTTCCAAAGGCGGGCGCACTACCACTGCACCACCGCTCCAGCTGAAAACGCATTTTTCAGAAATGGCACTTCCCAAGGTCCTAGAGCCTCGTGGTTGGTACCAATCGATCCGGAATGACCTGATTAGTGGGGGTAGATGCAACTTCCGAGTCTCTACGACCTTCAGAGAAAAAGTTATTAGCCGAGATAAATTTGCTTTTTTTAGCACTTTGAGCACTTTTCCTAAATGGCACTTCCCAAGGTCCTAGAGCCTCGGGGTTGGTACCAATCGATCCGGAATGACCTGATTAGTGGGGGTAGATGCAACTTTTAAGTCTCTACGACCTTCAGAGAAAAAGTTATTAGCCGAGATAAATTTGCTTTTTTTTAGCACTTTGAGCACTTTTCCTAAATGGCACTTCCCAAGGTCCTAGAGCCTCGGAGTTGGTACCAATCGATCCGGAATGACCTGATTAGTGGGGGTAGATGCAACTTCCGAGTCTCTACAACCTTCAGAAGGAAAGTTAAGAAATAAAATGTGAAAAAAATAAAAATTGCCATGAGCGGGATTTGAACACTCAACCTTGTGTTCCAAAGGCGGGCGCACTACCACTGCACCACCGCTCCAGCTGAAAACGCATTTTTCAGAAATGGCACTTCCCAAGGTCCTAGAGCCTCGTGGTTGGTACCAATCGATCCGGAATGACCTGATTAGTGGGGGTAGATGCAACTTTTAAGTCTCTACGACCTTCAGAGAAAAAGTTATTAGCCGAGATAAATTTGCTTTTTTTTAGCACTTTGAGCACTTTTCCTAAATGGCACTTCCCAAGGTCCTAGAGCCTCGGAGTTGGTACCAATCGATCCGGAATGACCTGATTAGTGGGGGTAGATGCAACTTCCGAGTCTCTACGACCTTCAGAGAAAAAGTTATTAGCCGAGATAAATTTGCTTTTTTTAACACTTTGAGCACTTTTCCTAAATGGCACTTCCCAAGGTCCTAGAGCCTCGTGGTTGGTACCAATCGATCCGGAATGACCTGATTAGTGGGGGTAGATGCAACTTTTAAGTCTCTACGACCTTCAGAGAAAAAGTTATTAGCCGAGATAAATTTGCTTTTTTTAGCACTTTGAGCACTTTTCCTAAATGGCACTTCCCAAGGACCTAGAGCCTCGGGGTTGGTACCAATCGATCCGGAATGACCTGATTAGTGGGGGTAGATGCAACTTCCAAGTCTCTACGACCTTCAGAGAAAAAGTTATTAGCCGAGATAAATTTGCTTTTTTTTAGCACTTTGAGCACTTTTCCTAAATGGCACTTCCCAAGGTCCTAGAGCCTCGGAGTTGGTACCAATCGATCCGGAATGACCTGATCAGTGGGGGTAGATGCAACTTCCGAGTCTCTACAACCTTCAGAAGGAAAGTTAAGAAATAAAATGTGAAAAAAATAAAAATTGCCATGAGCGGGATTTGAACACTCAACCTTGTGTTCCAAAGGCGGGCGCACTACCACTGGACCACCGCTCCAGCTGAAAACGCATTTTTCAGAAATGGCACTTCCCAAGGTCCTAGAGCCTCGTGGTTGGTACCAATCGATCCGGAATGACCTGATTAGTGGGGGTAGATGCAACTTTTAAGTCTCTACGACCTTCAGAGAAAAAGTTATTAGCCGAGATAAATTTGCTTTTTTTTAGCACTTTGAGCACTTTTCCTAAATGGCACTTCCCAAGGTCCTAGAGCCTCGTGGTTGGTACCAATCGATCCGGAATGACCTGATTAGTGGGGGTAGATGCAACTTTTAAGTCTCTACGACCTTCAGAGAAAAAGTTATTAGCCGAGATAAATTTGCTTTTTTTAGCACTTTGAGCACTTTTCCTAAATGGCACTTCCCAAGGACCTAGAGCCTCGGGGTTGGTACCAATCGATCCGGAATGACCTGATTAGTGGGGGTAGATGCAACTTCCGAGTCTCTACGACCTTCAGAGAAAAAGTTATTAGCCGAGATAAATTTGCTTTTTTTAGCACTTTGAGCACTTTTCCTAAATGGCACTTCCCAAGGTCCTAGAGCCTCGGGGTTGGTACCAATCGATCCGGAATGACCTGATTAGTGGGGGTAGATGCAACTTCCGAGTCTCTACGACCTTCAGAAGGAAAGTTAAGAAATAAAATGTGAAAAAAATAAAAATTGCCATGAGCGGGATTTGAACACTCAACCTTGTGTTCCAAAGGCGGGCGCACTACCACTGCACCACCGCTCCAGCTGAAAACGCATTTTTCAGAAATGGCACTTCCCAAGGTCCTAGAGCCTCGGGGTTGGTACCAATCGATCCGGAATGACCTGATTAGTGGGGGTAGATGCAACTTCCGAGTCTCTACGACCTTCAGAGAAAAAGTTATTAGCCGAGATAAATTTGCTTTTTTTAACACTTTGAGCACTTTTCCTAAATGGCACTTCCCAAGGTCCTAGAGCCTCGGGGTTGGTACCAATCGATCCGGAATGACCTGATTAGTGGGGGTAGATGCAACTTCCGAGTCTCTACGACCTTCAGAGAAAAAGTTATTAGCCGAGATAAATTTGCTTTTTTTAACACTTTGAGCACTTTTCCTAAATGGCACTTCCCAAGGTCCTAGAGCCTCGTGGTTGGTACCAATCGATCCGGAATGACCTGATTAGTGGGGGTAGATGCAACTTTTAAGTCTCTACGACCTTCAGAGAAAAAGTTATTAGCCGAGATAAATTTGCTTTTTTTTAGCACTTTGAGCACTTTTCCTAAATGGCACTTCCCAAGGTCCTAGAGCCTCGGAGTTGGTACCAATCGATCCGGAATTACCTGATTAGTGGGGGTAGATGCAACTTCCGAGTCTCTACGACCTTCAGAAGGAAAGTTAAGAAATAAAATGTGAAAAAAATAAAAATTGCCATGAGCGGGATTTGAACACTCAACCTTGTGTTCCAAAGGCGGGCGCACTACCACTGCACCACCGCTCCAGCTGAAAACGCATTTTTCAGAAATGGCACTTCCCAAGGTCCTAGAGCCTCGTGGTTGGTACCAATCGATCCGGAATGACCTGATTAGTGGGGGTAGATGCAACTTTTAAGTCTCTACGACCTTCAGAGAAAAAGTTATTAGCCGAGATAAATTTGCTTTTTTTAGCACTTTGAGCACTTTTCCTAAATGGCACTTCCCAAGGTCCTAGAGCCTCGGGGTTGGTACCAATCGATCCGGAATGACCTGATTAGTGGGGGTAGATGCAACTTCCGAGTCTCTACGACCTTCAGAGAAAAAGTTATTAGCCGAGATAAATTTGCTTTTTTTAACACTTTGAGCACTTTTCCTAAATGGCACTTCCCAAGGTCCTAGAGCCTCGTGGTTGGTACCAATCGATCCGGAATGACCTGATTAGTGGGGGTAGATGCAACTTTTAAGTCTCTACGACCTTCAGAGAAAAAGTTATTAGCCGAGATAAATTTGCTTTTTTTAGCACTTTGAGCACTTTTCCTAAATGGCACTTCCCAAGGTCCTAGAGCCTCGTGGTTGGTACCAATCGATCCGGAATGACCTGATTAGTGGGGGTAGATGCAACTTCCGAGTCTCTACGACCTTCAGAGAAAAAGTTATTAGCCGAGATAAATTTGCTTTTTTAGGCACTTTGAGCACTTTTCAGAGAAAAAGTTATTAGCCGAGATAAATTTGCTTTTTTTAACACTTTGAGCACTTTTCCTAAATGGCACTTCCCAAGGTCCTAGAGCCTCGTGGTTGGTACCAATCGATCCGGAATGACCTGATTAGTGGGGGTAGATGCAACTTTTAAGTCTCTACGACCTTCAGAGAAAAAGTTATTAGCCGAGATAAATTTGCTTTTTTTAGCACTTTGAGCACTTTTCCTAAATGGCACTTCCCAAGGACCTAGAGCCTCGGGGTTGGTACCAATCGATCCGGAATGACCTGATTAGTGGGGGTAGATGCAACTTCCGAGTCTCTACGACCTTCAGAGAAAAAGTTATTAGCCGAGATAAATTTGCTTTTTTTAGCACTTTGAGCACTTTTCCTAAATTGCACTTCCCAAGGTCCTAGAGCCTCGGGGTTGGTACCAATCGATCCGGAATGACCTGATTAGTGGGGGTAGATGCAACTTCCGAGTCTCTACGACCTTCAGAGAAAAAGTTATTAGCCGAGATAAATTTGCTTTTTTTAACACTTTGAGCACTTTTCCTAAATGGCACTTCCCAAGGTCCTAGAGCCTCGTGGTTGGTACCAATCGATCCGGAATGACCTGATTAGTGGGGGTAGATGCAACTTTTAAGTCTCTACGACCTTCAGAGAAAAAGTTATTAGCCGAGATAAATTTGCTTTTTTTTAGCACTTTGAGCACTTTTCCTAAATGGCACTTCCCAAGGTCCTAGAGCCTCGGAGTTGGTACCAATCGATCCGGAATGACCTGATTAGTGGGGGTAGATGCAACTTCCGAGTCTCTACGACCTTCAGAAGGAAAGTTAAGAAATAAAATGTGAAAAAAATAAAAATTGCCATGAGCGGGATTTGAACACTCAACCTTGTGTTCCAAAGGCGGGCGCACTACCACTGCACCACCGCTCCAGCTGAAAACGCATTTTTCAGAAATGGCACTTCCCAAGGTCCTAGAGCCTCGTGGTTGGTACCAATCGATCCGGAATGACCTGATTAGTGGGGGTAGATGCAACTTTTAAGTCTCTACGACCTTCAGAGAAAAAGTTATTAGCCGAGATAAATTTGCTTTTTTTAGCACTTTGAGCACTTTTCCTAAATGGCACTTCCCAAGGTCCTAGAGCCTCGGGGTTGGTACCAATCGATCCGGAATGACCTGATTAGTGGGGGTAGATGCAACTTCCGAGTCTCTACGACCTTCAGAGAAAAAGTTATTAGCCGAGATAAATTTGCTTTTTTTAACACTTTGAGCACTTTTCCTAAATGGCACTTCCCAAGGTCCTAGAGCCTCGTGGTTGGTACCAATCGATCCGGAATGACCTGATTAGTGGGGGTAGATGCAACTTTTAAGTCTCTACGACCTTCAGAGAAAAAGTTATTAGCCGAGATAAATTTGCTTTTTTTAGCACTTTGAGCACTTTTCCTAAATGGCACTTCCCAAGGACCTAGAGCCTCGGGGTTGGTACCAATCGATCCGGAATGACCTGATTAGTGGGGGTAGATGCAACTTCCGAGTCTCTACGACCTTCAGAGAAAAAGTTATTAGCCGAGATAAATTTGCTTTTTTTAGCACTTTGAGCACTTTTCCTAAATTGCACTTCCCAAGGTCCTAGAGCCTCGGGGTTGGTACCAATCGATCCGGAATGACCTGATTAGTGGGGGTAGATGCAACTTCCGAGTCTCTACGACCTTCAGAAGGAAAGTTAAGAAATAAAATGTGAAAAAAATAAAAATTGCCATGAGCGGGATTTGAACACTCAACCTTGTGTTCCAAAGGCGGGCGCACTACCACTGCACCACCGCTCCAGCTGAAAACGCATTTTTCAGAAATGGCACTTCCCAAGGTCCTAGAGCCTCGTGGTTGGTACCAATCGATCCGGAATGACCTGATTAGTGGGGGTAGATGCAACTTCCGAGTCTCTACGACCTTCAGAGAAAAAGTTATTAGCCGAGATAAATTTGCTTTTTTTAGCACTTTGAGCACTTTTCCTAAATTGCACTTCCCAAGGTCCTAGAGCCTCGGGGTTGGTACCAATCGATCCGGAATGACCTGATTAGTGGGGGTAGATGCAACTTCCGAGTCTCTACGACCTTCAGAGAAAAAGTTATTAGCCGAGATAAATTTGCTTTTTTTAACACTTTGAGCACTTTTCCTAAATGGCACTTCCCAAGGTCCTAGAGCCTCGTGGTTGGTACCAATCGATCCGGAATGACCTGATTAGTGGGGGTAGATGCAACTTTTAAGTCTCTACGACCTTCAGAGAAAAAGTTATTAGCCGAGATAAATTTGCTTTTTTTTAGCACTTTGAGCACTTTTCCTAAATGGCACTTCCCAAGGTCCTAGAGCCTCGGAGTTGGTACCAATCGATCCGGAATGACCTGATTAGTGGGGGTAGATGCAACTTCCGAGTCTCTACGACCTTCAGAAGGAAAGTTAAGAAATAAAATGTGAAAAAAATAAAAATTGCCATGAGCGGGATTTGAACACTCAACCTTGTGTTCCAAAGGCGGGCGCACTACCACTGCACCACCGCTCCAGCTGAAAACGCATTTTTCAGAAATGGCACTTCCCAAGGTCCTAGAGCCTCGTGGTTGGTACCAATCGATCCGGAATGACCTGATTAGTGGGGGTAGATGCAACTTTTAAGTCTCTACGACCTTCAGAGAAAAAGTTATTAGCCGAGATAAATTTGCTTTTTTTAGCACTTTGAGCACTTTTCCTAAATGGCACTTCCCAAGGTCCTAGAGCCTCGGGGTTGGTACCAATCGATCCGGAATGACCTGATTAGTGGGGGTAGATGCAACTTCCGAGTCTCTACGACCTTCAGAGAAAAAGTTATTAGCCGAGATAAATTTGCTTTTTTTAACACTTTGAGCACTTTTCCTAAATGGCACTTCCCAAGGTCCTAGAGCCTCGTGGTTGGTACCAATCGATCCGGAATGACCTGATTAGTGGGGGTAGATGCAACTTTTAAGTCTCTACGACCTTCAGAGAAAAAGTTATTAGCCGAGATAAATTTGCTTTTTTTAGCACTTTGAGCACTTTTCCTAAATGGCACTTCCCAAGGACCTAGAGCCTCGGGGTTGGTACCAATCGATCCGGAATGACCTGATTAGTGGGGGTAGATGCAACTTCCGAGTCTCTACGACCTTCAGAAGGAAAGTTAAGAAATAAAATGTGAAAAAAATAAAAATTGCCATGAGCGGGATTTGAACACTCAACCTTGTGTTCCAAAGGCGGGCGCACTACCACTGCACCACCGCTCCAGCTGAAAACGCATTTTTCAGAAATGGCACTTCCCAAGGTCCTAGAGCCTCGTGGTTGGTACCAATCGATCCGGAATGACCTGATTAGTGGGGGTAGATGCAACTTCCGAGTCTCTACGACCTTCAGAAGGAAAGTTAAGAAATAAAATGTGAAAAAAATAAAAATTGCCATGAGCGGGATTTGAACACTCAACCTTGTGTTCCAAAGGCGGGCGCACTACCACTGCACCACCGCTCCAGCTGAAAACGCATTTTTCAGAAATGGCACTTCCCAAGGTCCTAGAGCCTCGTGGTTGGTACCAATCGATCCGGAATGACCTGATTAGTGGGGGTAGATGCAACTTCCGAGTCTCTACGACCTTCAGAGAAAAAGTTATTAGCCGAGATAAATTTGCTTTTTTTAGCACTTTGAGCACTTTTCCTAAATTGCACTTCCCAAGGTCCTAGAGCCTCGGGGTTGGTACCAATCGATCCGGAATGACCTGATTAGTGGGGGTAGATGCAACTTCCGAGTCTCTACGACCTTCAGAGAAAAAGTTATTAGCCGAGATAAATTTGCTTTTTTTAACACTTTGAGCACTTTTCCTAAATGGCACTTCCCAAGGTCCTAGAGCCTCGTGGTTGGTACCAATCGATCCGGAATGACCTGATTAGTGGGGGTAGATGCAACTTTTAAGTCTCTACGACCTTCAGAGAAAAAGTTATTAGCCGAGATAAATTTGCTTTTTTTTAGCACTTTGAGCACTTTTCCTAAATGGCACTTCCCAAGGTCCTAGAGCCTCGGAGTTGGTACCAATCGATCCGGAATGACCTGATTAGTGGGGGTAGATGCAACTTCCGAGTCTCTACGACCTTCAGAAGGAAAGTTAAGAAATAAAATGTGAAAAAAATAAAAATTGCCATGAGCGGGATTTGAACACTCAACCTTGTGTTCCAAAGGCGGGCGCACTACCACTGCACCACCGCTCCAGCTGAAAACGCATTTTTCAGAAATGGCACTTCCCAAGGTCCTAGAGCCTCGTGGTTGGTACCAATCGATCCGGAATGACCTGATTAGTGGGGGTAGATGCAACTTTTAAGTCTCTACGACCTTCAGAGAAAAAGTTATTAGCCGAGATAAATTTGCTTTTTTTAGCACTTTGAGCACTTTTCCTAAATGGCACTTCCCAAGGTCCTAGAGCCTCGGGGTTGGTACCAATCGATCCGGAATGACCTGATTAGTGGGGGTAGATGCAACTTCCGAGTCTCTACGACCTTCAGAGAAAAAGTTATTAGCCGAGATAAATTTGCTTTTTTTAACACTTTGAGCACTTTTCCTAAATGGCACTTCCCAAGGTCCTAGAGCCTCGTGGTTGGTACCAATCGATCCGGAATGACCTGATTAGTGGGGGTAGATGCAACTTTTAAGTCTCTACGACCTTCAGAGAAAAAGTTATTAGCCGAGATAAATTTGCTTTTTTTAGCACTTTGAGCACTTTTCCTAAATGGCACTTCCCAAGGACCTAGAGCCTCGGGGTTGGTACCAATCGATCCGGAATGACCTGATTAGTGGGGGTAGATGCAACTTCCGAGTCTCTACGACCTTCAGAGAAAAAGTTATTAGCCGAGATAAATTTGCTTTTTTTAGCACTTTGAGCACTTTTCCTAAATTGCACTTCCCAAGGTCCTAGAGCCTCGGGGTTGGTACCAATCGATCCGGAATGACCTGATTAGTGGGGGTAGATGCAACTTCCGAGTCTCTACGACCTTCAGAAGGAAAGTTAAGAAATAAAATGTGAAAAAAATAAAAATTGCCATGAGCGGGATTTGAACACTCAACCTTGTGTTCCAAAGGCGGGCGCACTACCACTGCACCACCGCTCCAGCTGAAAACGCATTTTTCAGAAATGGCACTTCCCAAGGTCCTAGAGCCTCGTGGTTGGTACCAATCGATCCGGAATGACCCGATTAGTGGGGGTAGATGCAACTTTTAAGTCTCTACGACCTTCAGAGAAAAAGTTATTAGCCGAGATAAATTTGCTTTTTTTTAGCACTTTGAGCACTTTTCCTAAATGGCACTTCCCAAGGTCCTAGAGCCTCGGAGTTGGTACCAATCGATCCGGAATGACCTGATTAGTGGGGGTAGATGCAACTTCCGAGTCTCTACGACCTTCAGAAGGAAAGTTAAGAAATAAAATGTGAAAAAAATAAAAATTGCCATGAGCGGGATTTGAACACTCAACCTTGTGTTCCAAAGGCGGGCGCACTACCACTGCACCACCGCTCCAGCTGAAAACGCATTTTTCAGAAATGGCACTTCCCAAGGTCCTAGAGCCTCGTGGTTGGTACCAATCGATCCGGAATGACCTGATTAGTGGGGGTAGATGCAACTTTTAAGTCTCTACGACCTTCAGAGAAAAAGTTATTAGCCGAGATAAATTTGCTTTTTTTAGCACTTTGAGCACTTTTCCTAAATGGCACTTCCCAAGGTCCTAGAGCCTCGGGGTTGGTACCAATCGATCCGGAATGACCTGATTAGTGGGGGTAGATGCAACTTCCGAGTCTCTACGACCTTCAGAGAAAAAGTTATTAGCCGAGATAAATTTGCTTTTTTTAACACTTTGAGCACTTTTCCTAAATGGCACTTCCCAAGGTCCTAGAGCCTCGTGGTTGGTACCAATCGATCCGGAATGACCTGATTAGTGGGGGTAGATGCAACTTTTAAGTCTCTACGACCTTCAGAGAAAAAGTTATTAGCCGAGATAAATTTGCTTTTTTTAGCACTTTGAGCACTTTTCCTAAATGGCACTTCCCAAGGACCTAGAGCCTCGGGGTTGGTACCAATCGATCCGGAATGACCTGATTAGTGGGGGTAGATGCAACTTCCGAGTCTCTACGACCTTCAGAGAAAAAGTTATTAGCCGAGATAAATTTGCTTTTTTTAGCACTTTGAGCACTTTTCCTAAATTGCACTTCCCAAGGTCCTAGAGCCTCGGGGTTGGTACCAATCGATCCGGAATGACCTGATTAGTGGGGGTAGATGCAACTTCCGAGTCTCTACGACCTTCAGAAGGAAAGTTAAGAAATAAAATGTGAAAAAAATAAAAATTGCCATGAGCGGGATTTGAACACTCAACCTTGTGTTCCAAAGGCGGGCGCACTACCACTGCACCACCGCTCCAGCTGAAAACGCATTTTTCAGAAATGGCACTTCCCAAGGTCCTAGAGCCTCGTGGTTGGTACCAATCGATCCGGAATGACCTGATTAGTGGGGGTAGATGCAACTTCCGAGTCTCTACGACCTTCAGAGAAAAAGTTATTAGCCGAGATAAATTTGCTTTTTTTAGCACTTTGAGCACTTTTCCTAAATTGCACTTCCCAAGGTCCTAGAGCCTCGGGGTTGGTACCAATCGATCCGGAATGACCTGATTAGTGGGGGTAGATGCAACTTCCGAGTCTCTACGACCTTCAGAGAAAAAGTTATTAGCCGAGATAAATTTGCTTTTTTTAACACTTTGAGCACTTTTCCTAAATGGCACTTCCCAAGGTCCTAGAGCCTCGTGGTTGGTACCAATCGATCCGGAATGACCTGATTAGTGGGGGTAGATGCAACTTTTAAGTCTCTACGACCTTCAGAGAAAAAGTTATTAGCCGAGATAAATTTGCTTTTTTTTAGCACTTTGAGCACTTTTCCTAAATGGCACTTCCCAAGGTCCTAGAGCCTCGGAGTTGGTACCAATCGATCCGGAATGACCTGATTAGTGGGGGTAGATGCAACTTCCGAGTCTCTACGACCTTCAGAAGGAAAGTTAAGAAATAAAATGTGAAAAAAATAAAAATTGCCATGAGCGGGATTTGAACACTCAACCTTGTGTTCCAAAGGCGGGCGCACTACCACTGCACCACCGCTCCAGCTGAAAACGCATTTTTCAGAAATGGCACTTCCCAAGGTCCTAGAGCCTCGTGGTTGGTACCAATCGATCCGGAATGACCTGATTAGTGGGGGTAGATGCAACTTTTAAGTCTCTACGACCTTCAGAGAAAAAGTTATTAGCCGAGATAAATTTGCTTTTTTTAGCACTTTGAGCACTTTTCCTAAATGGCACTTCCCAAGGTCCTAGAGCCTCGGGGTTGGTACCAATCGATCCGGAATGACCTGATTAGTGGGGGTAGATGCAACTTCCGAGTCTCTACGACCTTCAGAGAAAAAGTTATTAGCCGAGATAAATTTGCTTTTTTTAACACTTTGAGCACTTTTCCTAAATGGCACTTCCCAAGGTCCTAGAGCCTCGTGGTTGGTACCAATCGATCCGGAATGACCTGATTAGTGGGGGTAGATGCAACTTTTAAGTCTCTACGACCTTCAGAGAAAAAGTTATTAGCCGAGATAAATTTGCTTTTTTTAGCACTTTGAGCACTTTTCCTAAATGGCACTTCCCAAGGACCTAGAGCCTCGGGGTTGGTACCAATCGATCCGGAATGACCTGATTAGTGGGGGTAGATGCAACTTCCGAGTCTCTACGACCTTCAGAAGGAAAGTTAAGAAATAAAATGTGAAAAAAATAAAAATTGCCATGAGCGGGATTTGAACACTCAACCTTGTGTTCCAAAGGCGGGCGCACTACCACTGCACCACCGCTCCAGCTGAAAACGCATTTTTCAGAAATGGCACTTCCCAAGGTCCTAGAGCCTCGTGGTTGGTACCAATCGATCCGGAATGACCTGATTAGTGGGGGTAGATGCAACTTCCGAGTCTCTACGACCTTCAGAAGGAAAGTTAAGAAATAAAATGTGAAAAAAATAAAAATTGCCATGAGCGGGATTTGAACACTCAACCTTGTGTTCCAAAGGCGGGCGCACTACCACTGCACCACCGCTCCAGCTGAAAACGCATTTTTCAGAAATGGCACTTCCCAAGGTCCTAGAGCCTCGTGGTTGGTACCAATCGATCCGGAATGACCTGATTAGTGGGGGTAGATGCAACTTCCGAGTCTCTACGACCTTCAGAGAAAAAGTTATTAGCCGAGATAAATTTGCTTTTTTTAGCACTTTGAGCACTTTTCCTAAATTGCACTTCCCAAGGTCCTAGAGCCTCGGGGTTGGTACCAATCGATCCGGAATGACCTGATTAGTGGGGGTAGATGCAACTTCCGAGTCTCTACGACCTTCAGAGAAAAAGTTATTAGCCGAGATAAATTTGCTTTTTTTAACACTTTGAGCACTTTTCCTAAATGGCACTTCCCAAGGTCCTAGAGCCTCGTGGTTGGTACCAATCGATCCGGAATGACCTGATTAGTGGGGGTAGATGCAACTTTTAAGTCTCTACGACCTTCAGAGAAAAAGTTATTAGCCGAGATAAATTTGCTTTTTTTTAGCACTTTGAGCACTTTTCCTAAATGGCACTTCCCAAGGTCCTAGAGCCTCGGAGTTGGTACCAATCGATCCGGAATGACCTGATTAGTGGGGGTAGATGCAACTTCCGAGTCTCTACGACCTTCAGAAGGAAAGTTAAGAAATAAAATGTGAAAAAAATAAAAATTGCCATGAGCGGGATTTGAACACTCAACCTTGTGTTCCAAAGGCGGGCGCACTACCACTGCACCACCGCTCCAGCTGAAAACGCATTTTTCAGAAATGGCACTTCCCAAGGTCCTAGAGCCTCGTGGTTGGTACCAATCGATCCGGAATGACCTGATTAGTGGGGGTAGATGCAACTTTTAAGTCTCTACGACCTTCAGAGAAAAAGTTATTAGCCGAGATAAATTTGCTTTTTTTAGCACTTTGAGCACTTTTCCTAAATGGCACTTCCCAAGGTCCTAGAGCCTCGGGGTTGGTACCAATCGATCCGGAATGACCTGATTAGTGGGGGTAGATGCAACTTCCGAGTCTCTACGACCTTCAGAGAAAAAGTTATTAGCCGAGATAAATTTGCTTTTTTTAACACTTTGAGCACTTTTCCTAAATGGCACTTCCCAAGGTCCTAGAGCCTCGTGGTTGGTACCAATCGATCCGGAATGACCTGATTAGTGGGGGTAGATGCAACTTTTAAGTCTCTACGACCTTCAGAGAAAAAGTTATTAGCCGAGATAAATTTGCTTTTTTTAGCACTTTGAGCACTTTTCCTAAATGGCACTTCCCAAGGACCTAGAGCCTCGGGGTTGGTACCAATCGATCCGGAATGACCTGATTAGTGGGGGTAGATGCAACTTCCGAGTCTCTACGACCTTCAGAAGGAAAGTTAAGAAATAAAATGTGAAAAAAATAAAAATTGCCATGAGCGGGATTTGAACACTCAACCTTGTGTTCCAAAGGCGGGCGCACTACCACTGCACCACCGCTCCAGCTGAAAACGCATTTTTCAGAAATGGCACTTCCCAAGGTCCTAGAGCCTCGTGGTTGGTACCAATCGATCCGGAATGACCTGATTAGTGGGGGTAGATGCAACTTTTAAGTCTCTACGACCTTCAGAGAAAAAGTTATTAGCCGAGATAAATTTGCTTTTTTTAGCACTTTGAGCACTTTTCCTAAATGGCACTTCCCAAGGTCCTAGAGCCTCGTGGTTGGTACCAATCGATCCGGAATGACCTGATTAGTGGGGGTAGATGCAACTTTTAAGTCTCTACGACCTTCAGAGAAAAAGTTATTAGCCGAGATAAATTTGCTTTTTTTAGCACTTTGAGCACTTTTCCTAAATGGCACTTCCCAAGGACCTAGAGCCTCGGGGTTGGTACCAATCGATCCGGAATGACCTGATTAGTGGGGGTAGATGCAACTTCCGAGTCTCTACGACCTTCAGAGAAAAAGTTATTAGCCGAGATAAATTTGCTTTTTTTAGCACTTTGAGCACTTTTCCTAAATTGCACTTCCCAAGGTCCTAGAGCCTCGGGGTTGGTACCAATCGATCCGGAATGACCTGATTAGTGGGGGTAGATGCAACTTCCGAGTCTCTACGACCTTCAGAAGGAAAGTTAAGAAATAAAATGTGAAAAAAATAAAAATTGCCATGAGCGGGATTTGAACACTCAACCTTGTGTTCCAAAGGCGGGCGCACTACCACTGCACCACCGCTCCAGCTGAAAACGCATTTTTCAGAAATGGCACTTCCCAAGGTCCTAGAGCCTCGTGGTTGGTACCAATCGATCCGGAATGACCTGATTAGTGGGGGTAGATGCAACTTCCGAGTCTCTACGACCTTCAGAGAAAAAGTTATTAGCCGAGATAAATTTGCTTTTTTTAGCACTTTGAGCACTTTTCCTAAATTGCACTTCCCAAGGTCCTAGAGCCTCGGGGTTGGTACCAATCGATCCGGAATGACCTGATTAGTGGGGGTAGATGCAACTTCCGAGTCTCTACGACCTTCAGAGAAAAAGTTATTAGCCGAGATAAATTTGCTTTTTTTAACACTTTGAGCACTTTTCCTAAATGGCACTTCCCAAGGTCCTAGAGCCTCGTGGTTGGTACCAATCGATCCGGAATGACCTGATTAGTGGGGGTAGATGCAACTTTTAAGTCTCTACGACCTTCAGAGAAAAAGTTATTAGCCGAGATAAATTTGCTTTTTTTTAGCACTTTGAGCACTTTTCCTAAATGGCACTTCCCAAGGTCCTAGAGCCTCGGAGTTGGTACCAATCGATCCGGAATGACCTGATTAGTGGGGGTAGATGCAACTTCCGAGTCTCTACGACCTTCAGAAGGAAAGTTAAGAAATAAAATGTGAAAAAAATAAAAATTGCCATGAGCGGGATTTGAACACTCAACCTTGTGTTCCAAAGGCGGGCGCACTACCACTGCACCACCGCTCCAGCTGAAAACGCATTTTTCAGAAATGGCACTTCCCAAGGTCCTAGAGCCTCGTGGTTGGTACCAATCGATCCGGAATGACCTGATTAGTGGGGGTAGATGCAACTTTTAAGTCTCTACGACCTTCAGAGAAAAAGTTATTAGCCGAGTTAAATTTGCTTTTTTTAGCACTTTGAGCACTTTTCCTAAATGGCACTTCCCAAGGTCCTAGAGCCTCGGGGTTGGTACCAATCGATCCGGAATGACCTGATTAGTGGGGGTAGATGCAACTTCCGAGTCTCTACGACCTTCAGAGAAAAAGTTATTAGCCGAGATAAATTTGCTTTTTTTAACACTTTGAGCACTTTTCCTAAATGGCACTTCCCAAGGTCCTAGAGCCTCGTGGTTGGTACCAATCGATCCGGAATGACCTGATTAGTGGGGGTAGATGCAACTTTTAAGTCTCTACGACCTTCAGAGAAAAAGTTATTAGCCGAGATAAATTTGCTTTTTTTAGCACTTTGAGCACTTTTCCTAAATGGCACTTCCCAAGGACCTAGAGCCTCGGGGTTGGTACCAATCGATCCGGAATGACCTGATTAGTGGGGGTAGATGCAACTTCCGAGTCTCTACGACCTTCAGAGAAAAAGTTATTAGCCGAGATAAATTTGCTTTTTTTAGCACTTTGAGCACTTTTCCTAAATTGCACTTCCCAAGGTCCTAGAGCCTCGGGGTTGGTACCAATCGATCCGGAATGACCTGATTAGTGGGGGTAGATGCAACTTCCGAGTCTCTACGACCTTCAGAAGGAAAGTTAAGAAATAAAATGTGAAAAAAATAAAAATTGCCATGAGCGGGATTTGAACACTCAACCTTGTGTTCCAAAGGCGGGCGCACTACCACTGCACCACCGCTCCAGCTGAAAACGCATTTTTCAGAAATGGCACTTCCCAAGGTCCTAGAGCCTCGTGGTTGGTACCAATCGATCCGGAATGACCTGATTAGTGGGGGTAGATGCAACTTCCGAGTCTCTACGACCTTCAGAGAAAAAGTTATTAGCCGAGATAAATTTGCTTTTTTTAGCACTTTGAGCACTTTTCCTAAATTGCACTTCCCAAGGTCCTAGAGCCTCGGGGTTGGTACCAATCGATCCGGAATGACCTGATTAGTGGGGGTAGATGCAACTTCCGAGTCTCTACGACCTTCAGAGAAAAAGTTATTAGCCGAGATAAATTTGCTTTTTTTAACACTTTGAGCACTTTTCCTAAATGGCACTTCCCAAGGTCCTAGAGCCTCGTGGTTGGTACCAATCGATCCGGAATGACCTGATTAGTGGGGGTAGATGCAACTTTTAAGTCTCTACGACCTTCAGAGAAAAAGTTATTAGCCGAGATAAATTTGCTTTTTTTTAGCACTTTGAGCACTTTTCCTAAATGGCACTTCCCAAGGTCCTAGAGCCTCGGAGTTGGTACCAATCGATCCGGAATGACCTGATTAGTGGGGGTAGATGCAACTTCCGAGTCTCTACGACCTTCAGAGAAAAAGTTATTAGCCGAGATAAATTTGCTTTTTTTAACACTTTGAGCACTTTTCCTAAATGGCACTTCCCAAGGTCCTAGAGCCTCGTGGTTGGTACCAATCGATCCGGAATGACCTGATTAGTGGGGGTAGATGCAACTTTTAAGTCTCTACGACCTTCAGAGAAAAAGTTATTAGCCGAGATAAATTTGCTTTTTTTTAGCACTTTGAGCACTTTTCCTAAATGGCACTTCCCAAGGTCCTAGAGCCTCGGAGTTGGTACCAATCGATCCGGAATGACCTGATTAGTGGGGGTAGATGCAACTTCCGAGTCTCTACGACCTTCAGAAGGAAAGTTAAGAAATAAAATGTGAAAAAAATAAAAATTGCCATGAGCGGGATTTGAACACTCAACCTTGTGTTCCAAAGGCGGGCGCACTACCACTGCACCACCGCTCCAGCTGAAAACGCATTTTTCAGAAATGGCACTTCCCAAGGTCCTAGAGCCTCGTGGTTGGTACCAATCGATCCGGAATGACCTGATTAGTGGGGGTAGATGCAACTTTTAAGTCTCTACGACCTTCAGAGAAAAAGTTATTAGCCGAGATAAATTTGCTTTTTTTAGCACTTTGAGCACTTTTCCTAAATGGCACTTCCCAAGGACCTAGAGCCTCGGGGTTGGTACCAATCGATCCGGAATGACCTGATTAGTGGGGGTAGATGCAACTTCCGAGTCTCTACGACCTTCAGAGAAAAAGTTATTAGCCGAGATAAATTTGCTTTTTTTAGCACTTTGAGCACTTTTCCTAAATTGCACTTCCCAAGGTCCTAGAGCCTCGTGGTTGGTACCAATCGATCCGGAATGACCTGATTAGTGGGGGTAGATGCAACTTTTAAGTCTCTACGACCTTCAGAGAAAAAGTTATTAGCCGAGATAAATTTGCTTTTTTTTAGCACTTTGAGCACTTTTCCTAAATGGCACTTCCCAAGGTCCTAGAGCCTCGGAGTTGGTACCAATCGATCCGGAATGACCTGATTAGTGGGGGTAGATGCAACTTCCGAGTCTCTACGACCTTCAGAGAAAAAGTTATTAGCCGAGATAAATTTGCTTTTTTTAACACTTTGAGCACTTTTCCTAAATGGCACTTCCCAAGGTCCTAGAGCCTCGTGGTTGGTACCAATCGATCCGGAATGACCTGATTAGTGGGGGTAGATGCAACTTTTAAGTCTCTACGACCTTCAGAGAAAAAGTTATTAGCCGAGATAAATTTGCTTTTTTTTAGCACTTTGAGCACTTTTCCTAAATGGCACTTCCCAAGGTCCTAGAGCCTCGGAGTTGGTACCAATCGATCCGGAATGACCTGATTAGTGGGGGTAGATGCAACTTCCGAGTCTCTACGACCTTCAGAAGGAAAGTTAAGAAATAAAATGTGAAAAAAATAAAAATTGCCATGAGCGGGATTTGAACACTCAACCTTGTGTTCCAAAGGCGGGCGCACTACCACTGCACCACCGCTCCAGCTGAAAACGCATTTTTCAGAAATGGCACTTCCCAAGGTCCTAGAGCCTCGTGGTTGGTACCAATCGATCCGGAATGACCTGATTAGTGGGGGTAGATGCAACTTTTAAGTCTCTACGACCTTCAGAGAAAAAGTTATTAGCCGAGATAAATTTGCTTTTTTTAGCACTTTGAGCACTTTTCCTAAATGGCACTTCCCAAGGACCTAGAGCCTCGGGGTTGGTACCAATCGATCCGGAATGACCTGATTAGTGGGGGTAGATGCAACTTCCGAGTCTCTACGACCTTCAGAGAAAAAGTTATTAGCCGAGATAAATTTGCTTTTTTTAGCACTTTGAGCACTTTTCCTAAATTGCACTTCCCAAGGTCCTAGAGCCTCGTGGTTGGTACCAATCGATCCGGAATGACCTGATTAGTGGGGGTAGATGCAACTTTTAAGTCTCTACGACCTTCAGAAGGAAAGTTAAGAAATAAAATGTGAAAAAAATAAAAATTGCCATGAGCGGGATTTGAACACTCAACCTTGTGTTCCAAAGGCGGGCGCACTACCACTGCACCACCGCTCCAGCTGAAAACGCATTTTTCAGAAATGGCACTTCCCAAGGTCCTAGAGCCTCGTGGTTGGTACCAATCGATCCGGAATGACCTGATTAGTGGGGGTAGATGCAACTTTTAAGTCTCTACGACCTTCAGAGAAAAAGTTATTAGCCGAGATAAATTTGCTTTTTTTAGCACTTTGAGCACTTTTCCTAAATGGCACTTCCCAAGGTCCTAGAGCCTCGGGGTTGGTACCAATCGATCCGGAATGACCTGATTAGTGGGGGTAGATGCAACTTCCGAGTCTCTACGACCTTCAGAGAAAAAGTTATTAGCCGAGATAAATTTGCTTTTTTTAACACTTTGAGCACTTTTCCTAAATGGCACTTCCCAAGGTCCTAGAGCCTCGTGGTTGGTACCAATCGATCCGGAATGACCTGATTAGTGGGGGTAGATGCAACTTTTAAGTCTCTACGACCTTCAGAGAAAAAGTTATTAGCCGAGATAAATTTGCTTTTTTTAGCACTTTGAGCACTTTTCCTAAATGGCACTTCCCAAGGACCTAGAGCCTCGGGGTTGGTACCAATCGATCCGGAATGACCTGATTAGTGGGGGTAGATGCAACTTCCGAGTCTCTACGACCTTCAGAGAAAAAGTTATTAGCCGAGATAAATTTGCTTTTTTTAGCACTTTGAGCACTTTTCCTAAATTGCACTTCCCAAGGTCCTAGAGCCTCGGGGTTGGTACCAATCGATCCGGAATGACCTGATTAGTGGGGGTAGATGCAACTTCCGAGTCTCTACGACCTTCAGAAGGAAAGTTAAGAAATAAAATGTGAAAAAAATAAAAATTGCCATGAGCGGGATTTGAACACTCAACCTTGTGTTCCAAAGGCGGGCGCACTACCACTGCACCACCGCTCCAGCTGAAAACGCATTTTTCAGAAATGGCACTTCCCAAGGTCCTAGAGCCTCGTGGTTGGTACCAATCGATCCGGAATGACCTGATTAGTGGGGGTAGATGCAACTTCCGAGTCTCTACGACCTTCAGAGAAAAAGTTATTAGCCGAGATAAATTTGCTTTTTTTAGCACTTTGAGCACTTTTCCTAAATTGCACTTCCCAAGGTCCTAGAGCCTCGGGGTTGGTACCAATCGATCCGGAATGACCTGATTAGTGGGGGTAGATGCAACTTCCGAGTCTCTACGACCTTCAGAGAAAAAGTTATTAGCCGAGATAAATTTGCTTTTTTTAACACTTTGAGCACTTTTCCTAAATGGCACTTCCCAAGGTCCTAGAGCCTCGTGGTTGGTACCAATCGATCCGGAATGACTGATTAGTGGGGGTAGATGCAACTTTTAAGTCTCTACGACCTTCAGAGAAAAAGTTATTAGCCGAGATAAATTTGCTTTTTTTTAGCACTTTGAGCACTTTTCCTAAATGGCACTTCCCAAGGTCCTAGAGCCTCGGAGTTGGTACCAATCGATCCGGAATGACCTGATTAGTGGGGGTAGATGCAACTTCCGAGTCTCTACGACCTTCAGAAGGAAAGTTAAGAAATAAAATGTGAAAAAAATAAAAATTGCCATGAGCGGGATTTGAACACTCAACCTTGTGTTCCAAAGGCGGGCGCACTACCACTGCACCACCGCTCCAGCTGAAAACGCATTTTTCAGAAATGGCACTTCCCAAGGTCCTAGAGCCTCGTGGTTGGTACCAATCGATCCGGAATGACCTGATTAGTGGGGGTAGATGCAACTTTTAAGTCTCTACGACCTTCAGAGAAAAAGTTATTAGCCGAGATAAATTTGCTTTTTTTAGCACTTTGAGCACTTTTCCTAAATGGCACTTCCCAAGGACCTAGAGCCTCGGGGTTGGTACCAATCGATCCGGAATGACCTGATTAGTGGGGGTAGATGCAACTTCCGAGTCTCTACGACCTTCAGAGAAAAAGTTATTAGCCGAGATAAATTTGCTTTTTTTAGCACTTTGAGCACTTTTCCTAAATTGCACTTCCCAAGGTCCTAGAGCCTCGGGGTTGGTACCAATCGATCCGGAATGACCTGATTAGTGGGGGTAGATGCAACTTCCGAGTCTCTACGACCTTCAGAGAAAAAGTTATTAGCCGAGATAAATTTGCTTTTTTTAACACTTTGAGCACTTTTCCTAAATGGCACTTCCCAAGGTCCTAGAGCCTCGTGGTTGGTACCAATCGATCCGGAATGACCTGATTAGTGGGGGTAGATGCAACTTTTAAGTCTCTACGACCTTCAGAGAAAAAGTTATTAGCCGAGATAAATTTGCTTTTTTTTAGCACTTTGAGCACTTTTCCTAAATGGCACTTCCCAAGGTCCTAGAGCCTCGGAGTTGGTACCAATCGATCCGGAATGACCTGATTAGTGGGGGTAGATGCAACTTCCGAGTCTCTACGACCTTCAGAAGGAAAGTTAAGAAATAAAATGTGAAAAAAATAAAAATTGCCATGAGCGGGATTTGAACACTCAACCTTGTGTTCCAAAGGCGGGCGCACTACCACTGCACCACCGCTCCAGCTGAAAACGCATTTTTCAGAAATGGCACTTCCCAAGGTCCTAGAGCCTCGTGGTTGGTACCAATCGATCCGGAATGACCTGATTAGTGGGGGTAGATGCAACTTTTTAAGTCTCTACGACCTTCAGAGAAAAAGTTATTAGCCGAGATAAATTTGCTTTTTTTAGCACTTTGAGCACTTTTCCTAAATGGCACTTCCCAAGGACCTAGAGCCTCGGGGTTGGTACCAATCGATCCGGAATGACCTGATTAGTGGGGGTAGATGCAACTTCCGAGTCTCTACGACCTTCAGAGAAAAAGTTATTAGCCGAGATAAATTTGCTTTTTTTAGCACTTTGAGCACTTTTCCTAAATTGCACTTCCCAAGGTCCTAGAGCCTCGTGGTTGGTACCAATCGATCCGGAATGACCTGATTAGTGGGGGTAGATGCAACTTTTAAGTCTCTACGACCTTCAGAGAAAAAGTTATTAGCCGAGATAAATTTGCTTTTTTTAGCACTTTGAGCACTTTTCCTAAATGGCACTTCCCAAGGACCTAGAGCCTCGGGGTTGGTACCAATCGATCCGGAATGACCTGATTAGTGGGGGTAGATGCAACTTCCGAGTCTCTACGACCTTCAGAGAAAAAGTTATTAGCCGAGATAAATTTGCTTTTTTTAGCACTTTGAGCACTTTTCCTAAATTGCACTTCCCAAGGTCCTAGAGCCTCGGGGTTGGTACCAATCGATCCGGAATGACCTGATTAGTGGGGGTAGATGCAACTTCCGAGTCTCTACGACCTTCAGAAGGAAAGTTAAGAAATAAAATGTGAAAAAAATAAAAATTGCCATGAGCGGGATTTGAACACTCAACCTTGTGTTCCAAAGGCGGGCGCACTACCACTGCACCACCGCTCCAGCTGAAAACGCATTTTTCAGAAATGGCACTTCCCAAGGTCCTAGAGCCTCGTGGTTGGTACCAATCGATCCGGAATGACCTGATTAGTGGGGGTAGATGCAACTTCCGAGTCTCTACGACCTTCAGAGAAAAAGTTATTAGCCGAGATAAATTTGCTTTTTTTAGCACTTTGAGCACTTTTCCTAAATTGCACTTCCCAAGGTCCTAGAGCCTCGGGGTTGGTACCAATCGATCCGGAATGACCTGATTAGTGGGGGTAGATGCAACTTCCGAGTCTCTACGACCTTCAGAGAAAAAGTTATTAGCCGAGATAAATTTGCTTTTTTTAACACTTTGAGCACTTTTCCTAAATGGCACTTCCCAAGGTCCTAGAGCCTCGTGGTTGGTACCAATCGATCCGGAATGACCTGATTAGTGGGGGTAGATGCAACTTTTAAGTCTCTACGACCTTCAGAGAAAAAGTTATTAGCCGAGATAAATTTGCTTTTTTTTAGCACTTTGAGCACTTTTCCTAAATGGCACTTCCCAAGGTCCTAGAGCCTCGGAGTTGGTACCAATCGATCCGGAATGACCTGATTAGTGGGGGTAGATGCAACTTCCGAGTCTCTACGACCTTCAGAAGGAAAGTTAAGAAATAAAATGTGAAAAAAATAAAAATTGCCATGAGCGGGATTTGAACACTCAACCTTGTGTTCCAAAGGCGGGCGCACTACCACTGCACCACCGCTCCAGCTGAAAACGCATTTTTCAGAAATGGCACTTCCCAAGGTCCTAGAGCCTCGTGGTTGGTACCAATCGATCCGGAATGACCTGATTAGTGGGGGTAGATGCAACTTTTAAGTCTCTACGACCTTCAGAGAAAAAGTTATTAGCCGAGATAAATTTGCTTTTTTTAGCACTTTGAGCACTTTTCCTAAATTGCACTTCCCAAGGTCCTAGAGCCTCGGAGTTGGTACCAATCGATCCGGAATGACCTGATTAGTGGGGGTAGATGCAACTTCCGAGTCTCTACGACCTTCAGAAGGAAAGTTAAGAAATAAAATGTGAAAAAAATAAAAATTGCCATGAGCGGGATTTGAACACTCAACCTTGTGTTCCAAAGGCGGGCGCACTACCACTGCACCACCGCTCCAGCTGAAAACGCATTTTTCAGAAATGGCACTTCCCAAGGTCCTAGAGCCTCGTGGTTGGTACCAATCGATCCGGAATGACCTGATTAGTGGGGGTAGATGCAACTTCCGAGTCTCTACGACCTTCAGAGAAAAAGTTATTAGCCGAGATAAATTTGCTTTTTTTAGCACTTTGAGCACTTTTCCTAAATGGCACTTCCCAAGGACCTAGAGCCTCGGGGTTGGTACCAATCGATCCGGAATGACCTGATTAGTGGGGGTAGATGCAACTTCCGAGTCTCTACGACCTTCAGAGAAAAAGTTATTAGCCGAGATAAATTTGCTTTTTTTAGCACTTTGAGCACTTTTCCTAAATTGCACTTCCCAAGGTCCTAGAGCCTCGTGGTTGGTACCAATCGATCCGGAATGACCTGATTAGTGGGGGTAGATGCAACTTTTAAGTCTCTACGACCTTCAGAGAAAAAGTTATTAGCCGAGATAAATTTGCTTTTTTTAGCACTTTGAGCACTTTTCCTAAATGGCACTTCCCAAGGACCTAGAGCCTCGGGGTTGGTACCAATCGATCCGGAATGACCTGATTAGTGGGGGTAGATGCAACTTCCGAGTCTCTACGACCTTCAGAGAAAAAGTTATTAGCCGAGATAAATTTGCTTTTTTTAGCACTTTGAGCACTTTTCCTAAATTGCACTTCCCAAGGTCCTAGAGCCTCGGGGTTGGTACCAATCGATCCGGAATGACCTGATTAGTGGGGGTAGATGCAACTTCCGAGTCTCTACGACCTTCAGAAGGAAAGTTAAGAAATAAAATGTGAAAAAAATAAAAATTGCCATGAGCGGGATTTGAACACTCAACCTTGTGTTCCAAAGGCGGGCGCACTACCACTGCACCACCGCTCCAGCTGAAAACGCATTTTTCAGAAATGGCACTTCCCAAGGTCCTAGAGCCTCGTGGTTGGTACCAATCGATCCGGAATGACCTGATTAGTGGGGGTAGATGCAACTTCCGAGTCTCTACGACCTTCAGAGAAAAAGTTATTAGCCGAGATAAATTTGCTTTTTTTAGCACTTTGAGCACTTTTCCTAAATTGCACTTCCCAAGGTCCTAGAGCCTCGGGGTTGGTACCAATCGATCCGGAATGACCTGATTAGTGGGGGTAGATGCAACTTCCGAGTCTCTACGACCTTCAGAGAAAAAGTTATTAGCCGAGATAAATTTGCTTTTTTTAACACTTTGAGCACTTTTCCTAAATGGCACTTCCCAAGGTCCTAGAGCCTCGTGGTTGGTACCAATCGATCCGGAATGACCTGATTAGTGGGGGTAGATGCAACTTTTAAGTCTCTACGACCTTCAGAGAAAAAGTTATTAGCCGAGATAAATTTGCTTTTTTTAGCACTTTGAGCACTTTTCCTAAATTGCACTTCCCAAGGTCCTAGAGCCTCGTGGTTGGTACCAATCGATCCGGAATGACCTGATTAGTGGGGGTAGATGCAACTTTTAAGTCTCTACGACCTTCAGAGAAAAAGTTATTAGCCGAGATAAATTTGCTTTTTTTTAGCACTTTGAGCACTTTTCCTAAATGGCACTTCCCAAGGTCCTAGAGCCTCGGAGTTGGTACCAATCGATCCGGAATGACCTGATTAGTGGGGGTAGATGCAACTTCCGAGTCTCTACGACCTTCAGAAGGAAAGTTAAGAAATAAAATGTGAAAAAAATAAAAATTGCCATGAGCGGGATTTGAACACTCAACCTTGTGTTCCAAAGGCGGGCGCACTACCACTGCACCACCGCTCCAGCTGAAAACGCATTTTTCAGAAATGGCACTTCCCAAGGTCCTAGAGCCTCGTGGTTGGTACCAATCGATCCGGAATGACCTGATTAGTGGGGGTAGATGCAACTTTTAAGTCTCTACGACCTTCAGAGAAAAAGTTATTAGCCGAGATAAATTTGCTTTTTTTAGCACTTTGAGCACTTTTCCTAAATTGCACTTCCCAAGGTCCTAGAGCCTCGGAGTTGGTACCAATCGATCCGGAATGACCTGATTAGTGGGGGTAGATGCAACTTCCGAGTCTCTACGACCTTCAGAAGGAAAGTTAAGAAATAAAATGTGAAAAAAATAAAAATTGCCATGAGCGGGATTTGAACACTCAACCTTGTGTTCCAAAGGCGGGCGCACTACCACTGCACCACCGCTCCAGCTGAAAACGCATTTTTCAGAAATGGCACTTCCCAAGGTCCTAGAGCCTCGGGGTTGGTACCAATCGATCCGGAATGACCTGATTAGTGGGGGTAGATGCAACTTCCGAGTCTCTACGACCTTCAGAAGGAAAGTTAAGAAATAAAATGTGAAAAAAATAAAAATTGCCATGAGCGGGATTTGAACACTCAACCTTGTGTTCCAAAGGCGGGCGCACTACCACTGCACCACCGCTCCAGCTGAAAACGCATTTTTCAGAAATGGCACTTCCCAAGGTCCTAGAGCCTCGTGGTTGGTACCAATCGATCCGGAATGACCTGATTAGTGGGGGTAGATGCAACTTCCGAGTCTCTACGACCTTCAGAGAAAAAGTTATTAGCCGAGATAAATTTGCTTTTTTTAGCACTTTGAGCACTTTTCCTAAATGGCACTTCCCAAGGTCAAGTGCCATTTCTGAAAAATGCGTTTTCAGCTGGAGCGGTGGTGCAGTGGTAGTGCGCCCGCCTTTGGAACACAAGGTTGAGTGTTCAAATCCCGCTCATGGCAATTTTTATTTTTTTCACATTTTATTTCTTAACTTTCCTTCTGAAGGTCGTAGAGACTCGGAAGTTGCATCTACCCCCACTAATCAGGTCATTCCGGATCGATTGGTACCAACTCCGAGGCTCTAGGACCTTGGGAAGTGCCATTTAGGAAAAGTGCTCAAAGTGCTAAAAAAAAGCAAATTTATCTCGGCTAATAACTTTTTCTCTGAAGGTCACTTTGAGCACTTTTCCTAAATGGCACTTCCCAAGGTCCTAGAGCCTCGGAGTTGGTACCAATCGATCCGGAATGACCTGATTAGTGGGGGTAGATGCAACTTCCGAGTCTCTACGACCTTCAGAAGGAAAGTTAAGAAATAAAATGTGAAAAAAATAAAAATTGCCATGAGCGGGATTTGAACACTCAACCTTGTGTTCCAAAGGCGGGCGCACTACCACTGCACCACCGCTCCAGCTGAAAACGCATTTTTCAGAAATGGCACTTCCCAAGGTCCTAGAGCCTCGTGGTTGGTACCAATCGATCCGGAATGACCTGATTAGTGGGGGTAGATGCAACTTTTAAGTCTCTACGACCTTCAGAGAAAAAGTTATTAGCCGAGATAAATTTGCTTTTTTTAGCACTTTGAGCACTTTTCCTAAATTGCACTTCCCAAGGTCCTAGAGCCTCGGAGTTGGTACCAATCGATCCGGAATGACCTGATTAGTGGGGGTAGATGCAACTTCCGAGTCTCTACGACCTTCAGAAGGAAAGTTAAGAAATAAAATGTGAAAAAAATAAAAATTGCCATGAGCGGGATTTGAACACTCAACCTTGTGTTCCAAAGGCGGGCGCACTACCACTGCACCACCGCTCCAGCTGAAAACGCATTTTTCAGAAATGGCACTTCCCATGGTCCTAGAGCCTCGGGGTTGGTACCAATCGATCCGGAATGACCTGATTAGTGGGGGTAGATGCAACTTCCGAGTCTCTACGACCTTCAGAGAAAAAGTTATTAGCCGAGATAAATTTGCTTTTTTTAGCACTTTGAGCACTTTTCCTAAATGGCACTTCCCAAGGTCCTAGAGCCTCGGGGTTGGTACCAATCGATCCGGAATGACCTGATTAGTGGGGGTAGATGCAACTTCCGAGTCTCTACGACCTTCAGAGAAAAAGTTATTAGCCGAGATAAATTTGCTTTTTTTAGCACTTTGAGCACTTTTCCTAAATGGCACTTCCCAAGGTCCTAGAGCCTCGGGGTTGGTACCAATCGATCCGGAATGACCTGATTAGTGGGGGTAGATGCAACTTCCGAGTCTCTACGACCTTCAGAAGGAAAGTTAAGAAATAAAATGTGAAAAAAATAAAAATTGCCATGAGCGGGATTTGAACACTCAACCTTGTGTTCCAAAGGCGGGCGCACTACCACTGCACCACCGCTCGAGCTGAAAACGCATTTTTCAGAAATGGCACTTCCCAAGGTCCTAGAGCCTCGTGGTTGGTACCAATCGATCCGGAATGACCTGATTAGTGGGGGTAGATGCAACTTCCGAGTCTCTACGACCTTCAGAGAAAAAGTTATTAGCCGAGATAAATTTGCTTTTTTTAGCACTTTGAGCACTTTTCCTAAATGGCACTTCCCAAGGTCCTAGAGCCTCGGGGTTGGTACCAATCGATCCGGAATGACCTGATTAGTGGGGGTAGATGCAACTTCCGAGTCTCTACGACCTTCTGAAGGAAAGTTAAGAAATAAAATGTGAAAAAAATAAAAATTGCCATGAGCGGGATTTGAACACTCAACCTTGTGTTCCAAAGGCGGGCGCACTACCACTGCACCACCGCTCCAGCTGAAAACGCATTTTTCAGAAATGGCACTTCCCAAGGTCCTAGAGCCTCGTGGTTGGTACCAATCGATCCGGAATGACCTGATTAGTGGGGGTAGATGCAACTTTTAAGTCTCTACGACCTTCAGAGAAAAAGTTATTAGCCGAGATAAATTTGCTTTTTTTAGCACTTTGAGCACTTTTCCTAAATGGCACTTCCCAAGGACCTAGAGCCTCGGGGTTGGTACCAATCGATCCGGAATGACCTGATTAGTGGGGGTAGATGCAACTTCCGAGTCTCTACGACCTTCAGAGAAAAAGTTATTAGCCGAGATAAATTTGCTTTTTTTAGCACTTTGAGCACTTTTCCTAAATGGCACTTCCCAAGGACCTAGAGCCTCGGGGTTGGTACCAATCGATCCGGAATGACCTGATTAGTGGGGGTAGATGCAACTTCCGAGTCTCTACGACCTTCAGAGAAAAAGTTATTAGCCGAGATAAATTTGCTTTTTTTAGCACTTTGAGCACTTTTCCTAAATGGCACTTCCCAAGGACCTAGAGCCTCGGGGTTGGTACCAATCGATCCGGAATGACCTGATTAGTGGGGGTAGATGCAACTTCCGAGTCTCTACGACCTTCAGAAGGAAAGTTAAGAAATAAAATGTGAAAAAAATAAAAATTGCCATGAGCGGGATTTGAACACTCAACCTTGTGTTCCAAAGGCGGGCGCACTACCACTGCACCACCGCTCCAGCTGAAAACGCATTTTTCAGAAATGGCACTTCCCAAGGTCCTAGAGCCTCGTGGTTGGTACCAATCGATCCGGAATGACCTGATTAGTGGGGGTAGATGCAACTTCCGAGTCTCTACGACCTTCAGAGAAAAAGTTATTAGCCGAGATAAATTTGCTTTTTTTTAGCACTTTGAGCACTTTTCCTAAATGGCACTTCCCAAGGTCCTAGAGCCTCGGGGTTGGTACCAATCGATCCGGAATGACCTGATTAGTGGGGGTAGATGCAACTTCCGAGTCTCTACGACCTTCAGAAGGAAAGTTAAGAAATAAAATGTGAAAAAAATAAAAATTGCCATGAGCGGGATTTGAACACTCAACCTTGTGTTCCAAAGGCGGGCGCACTACCACTGCACCACCGCTCCAGCTGAAAACGCATTTTTCAGAAATGGCACTTCCCAAGGTCCTAGAGCCTCGTGGTTGGTACCAATCGATCCGGAATGACCTGATTAGTGGGGGTAGATGCAACTTTTAAGTCTCTACGACCTTCAGAGAAAAAGTTATTAGCCGAGATAAATTTGCTTTTTTTAGCACTTTGAGCACTTTTCCTAAATGGCACTTCCCAAGGTCCTAGAGCCTCGGGGTTGGTACCAATCGATCCGGAATGACCTGATTAGTGGGGGTAGATGCAACTTCCGAGTCTCTACGACCTTCAGAAGGAAAGTTAAGAAATAAAATGTGAAAAAAATAAAAATTGCCATGAGCGGGATTTGAACACTCAACCTTGTGTTCCAAAGGCGGGCGCACTACCACTGCACCACCGCTCCAGCTGAAAACGCATTTTTCAGAAATGGCACTTCCCAAGGTCCTAGAGCCTCGTGGTTGGTACCAATCGATCCGGAATGACCTGATTAGTGGGGGTAGATGCAACTTTTAAGTCTCTACGACCTTCAGAGAAAAAGTTATTAGCCGAGATAAATTTGCTTTTTTTAGCACTTTGAGCACTTTTCCTAAATGGCACTTCCCAAGGTCCTAGAGCCTCGGGGTTGGTACCAATCGATCCGGAATGACCTGATTAGTGGGGGTAGATGCAACTTCCGAGTCTCTACGACCTTCAGAAGGAAAGTTAAGAAATAAAATGTGAAAAAAATAAAAATTGCCATGAGCGGGATTTGAACACTCAACCTTGTGTTCCAAAGGCGGGCGCACTACCACTGCACCACCGCTCCAGCTGAAAACGCATTTTTCAGAAATGGCACTTCCCAAGGTCCTAGAGCCTCGTGGTTGGTACCAATCGATCCGGAATGACCTGATTAGTGGGGGTAGATGCAACTTTTAAGTCTCTACGACCTTCAGAGAAAAAGTTATTAGCCGAGATAAATTTGCTTTTTTTAGCACTTTGAGCACTTTTCCTAAATGGCACTTCCCAAGGTCCTAGAGCCTCGGGGTTGGTACCAATCGATCCGGAATGACCTGATTAGTGGGGGTAGATGCAACTTCCGAGTCTCTACGACCTTCAGAAGGAAAGTTAAGAAATAAAATGTGAAAAAAATAAAAATTGCCATGAGCGGGATTTGAACACTCAACCTTGTGTTCCAAAGGCGGGCGCACTACCACTGCACCACCGCTCCAGCTGAAAACGCATTTTTCAGAAATGGCACTTCCCAAGGTCCTAGAGCCTCGTGGTTGGTACCAATCGATCCGGAATGACCTGATTAGTGGGGGTAGATGCAACTTTTAAGTCTCTACGACCTTCAGAGAAAAAGTTATTAGCCGAGATAAATTTGCTTTTTTTAGCACTTTGAGCACTTTTCCTAAATGGCACTTCCCAAGGTCCTAGAGCCTCGGGGTTGGTACCAATCGATCCGGAATGACCTGATTAGTGGGGGTAGATGCAACTTCCGAGTCTCTACGACCTTCAGAGAAAAAGTTATTAGCCGAGATAAATTTGCTTTTTTTAACACTTTGAGCACTTTTCCTAAATGGCACTTCCCAAGGTCCTAGAGCCTCGTGGTTGGTACCAATCGATCCGGAATGACCTGATTAGTGGGGGTAGATGCAACTTTTAAGTCTCTACGACCTTCAGAGAAAAAGTTATTAGCCGAGATAAATTTGCTTTTTTTAACACTTTGAGCACTTTTCCTAAATGGCACTTCCCAAGGTCCTAGAGCCTCGTGGTTGGTACCAATCGATCCGGAATGACCTGATTAGTGGGGGTAGATGCAACTTCCGAGTCTCTACGACCTTCAGAGAAAAAGTTATTAGCCGAGATAAATTTGCTTTTTTTTAGCACTTTGAGCACTTTTCCTAAATGGCACTTCCCAAGGTCCTAGAGCCTCGGGGTTGGTACCAATCGATCCGGAATGACCTGATTAGTGGGGGTAGATGCAACTTCCGAGTCTCTACGACCTTCAGAAGGAAAGTTAAGAAATAAAATGTGAAAAAAATAAAAATTGCCATGAGCGGGATTTGAACACTCAACCTTGTGTTCCAAAGGCGGGCGCACTACCACTGCACCACCGCTCCAGCTGAAAACGCATTTTTCAGAAATGGCACTTCCCAAGGTCCTAGAGCCTCGTGGTTGGTACCAATCGATCCGGAATGACCTGATTAGTGGGGGTAGATGCAACTTTTAAGTCTCTACGACCTTCAGAGAAAAAGTTATTAGCCGAGATAAATTTGCTTTTTTTAGCACTTTGAGCACTTTTCCTAAATGGCACTTCCCAAGGTCCTAGAGCCTCGGGGTTGGTACCAATCGATCCGGAATGACCTGATTAGTGGGGGTAGATGCAACTTCCGAGTCTCTACGACCTTCAGAGAAAAAGTTATTAGCCGAGATAAATTTGCTTTTTTTAGCACTTTGAGCACTTTTCCTAAATTGCACTTCCCAAGGTCCTAGAGCCTCGGGGTTGGTACCAATCGATCCGGAATGACCTGATTAGTGGGGGTAGATGCAACTTCCGAGTCTCTACGACCTTCAGAAGGAAAGTTAAGAAATAAAATGTGAAAAAAATAAAAATTGCCATGAGCGGGATTTGAACACTCAACCTTGTGTTCCAAAGGCGGGCGCACTACCACTGCACCACCGCTCCAGCTGAAAACGCATTTTTCAGAAATGGCACTTCCCAAGGTCCTAGAGCCTCGTGGTTGGTACCAATCGATCCGGAATGACCTGATTAGTGGGGGTAGATGCAACTTTTAAGTCTCTACGACCTTCAGAGAAAAAGTTATTAGCCGAGATAAATTTGCTTTTTTTAGCACTTTGAGCACTTTTCCTAAATGGCACTTCCCAAGGTCCTAGAGCCTCGGGGTTGGTACCAATCGATCCGGAATGACCTGATTAGTGGGGGTAGATGCAACTTCCGAGTCTCTACGACCTTCAGAAGGAAAGTTAAGAAATAAAATGTGAAAAAAATAAAAATTGCCATGAGCGGGATTTGAACACTCAACCTTGTGTTCCAAAGGCGGGCGCACTACCACTGCACCACCGCTCCAGCTGAAAACGCATTTTTCAGAAATGGCACTTCCCAAGGTCCTAGAGCCTCGTGGTTGGTACCAATCGATCCGGAATGACCTGATTAGTGGGGGTAGATGCAACTTCCGAGTCTCTACGACCTTCAGAGAAAAAGTTATTAGCCGAGATAAATTTGCTTTTTTTTAGCACTTTGAGCACTTTTCCTAAATGGCACTTCCCAAGGTCCTAGAGCCTCGGGGTTGGTACCAATCGATCCGGAATGACCTGATTAGTGGGGGTAGATGCAACTTCCGAGTCTCTACGACCTTCAGAAGGAAAGTTAAGAAATAAAATGTGAAAAAAATAAAAATTGCCATGAGCGGGATTTGAACACTCAACCTTGTGTTCCAAAGGCGGGCGCACTACCACTGCACCACCGCTCCAGCTGAAAACGCATTTTTCAGAAATGGCACTTCCCAAGGTCCTAGAGCCTCGTGGTTGGTACCAATCGATCCGGAATGACCTGATTAGTGGGGGTAGATGCAACTTTTAAGTCTCTACGACCTTCAGAGAAAAAGTTATTAGCCGAGATAAATTTGCTTTTTTTAGCACTTTGAGCACTTTTCCTAAATGGCACTTCCCAAGGTCCTAGAGCCTCGGGGTTGGTACCAATCGATCCGGAATGACCTGATTAGTGGGGGTAGATGCAACTTCCGAGTCTCTACGACCTTCAGAAGGAAAGTTAAGAAATAAAATGTGAAAAAAATAAAAATTGCCATGAGCGGGATTTGAACACTCAACCTTGTGTTCCAAAGGCGGGCGCACTACCACTGCACCACCGCTCCAGCTGAAAACGCATTTTTCAGAAATGGCACTTCCCAAGGTCCTAGAGCCTCGTGGTTGGTACCAATCGATCCGGAATGACCTGATTAGTGGGGGTAGATGCAACTTCCGAGTCTCTACGACCTTCAGAGAAAAAGTTATTAGCCGAGATAAATTTGCTTTTTTTTAGCACTTTGAGCACTTTTCCTAAATGGCACTTCCCAAGGTCCTAGAGCCTCGGGGTTGGTACCAATCGATCCGGAATGACCTGATTAGTGGGGGTAGATGCAACTTCCGAGTCTCTACGACCTTCAGAAGGAAAGTTAAGAAATAAAATGTGAAAAAAATAAAAATTGCCATGAGCGGGATTTGAACACTCAACCTTGTGTTCCAAAGGCGGGCGCACTACCACTGCACCACCGCTCCAGCTGAAAACGCATTTTTCAGAAATGGCACTTCCCAAGGTCCTAGAGCCTCGTGGTTGGTACCAATCGATCCGGAATGACCTGATTAGTGGGGGTAGATGCAACTTTTAAGTCTCTACGACCTTCAGAGAAAAAGTTATTAGCCGAGATAAATTTGCTTTTTTTAGCACTTTGAGCACTTTTCCTAAATGGCACTTCCCAAGGTCCTAGAGCCTCGGGGTTGGTACCAATCGATCCGGAATGACCTGATTAGTGGGGGTAGATGCAACTTCCGAGTCTCTACGACCTTCAGAGAAAAAGTTATTAGCCGAGATAAATTTGCTTTTTTTAGCACTTTGAGCACTTTTCCTAAATTGCACTTCCCAAGGTCCTAGAGCCTCGGGGTTGGTACCAATCGATCCGGAATGACCTGATTAGTGGGGGTAGATGCAACTTCCGAGTCTCTACGACCTTCAGAAGGAAAGTTAAGAAATAAAATGTGAAAAAAATAAAAATTGCCATGAGCGGGATTTGAACACTCAACCTTGTGTTCCAAAGGCGGGCGCACTACCACTGCACCACCGCTCCAGCTGAAAACGCATTTTTCAGAAATGGCACTTCCCAAGGTCCTAGAGCCTCGTGGTTGGTACCAATCGATCCGGAATGACCTGATTAGTGGGGGTAGATGCAACTTCCGAGTCTCTACGACCTTCAGAGAAAAAGTTATTAGCCGAGATAAATTTGCTTTTTTTTAGCACTTTGAGCACTTTTCCTAAATGGCACTTCCCAAGGTCCTAGAGCCTCGGGGTTGGTACCAATCGATCCGGAATGACCTGATTAGTGGGGGTAGATGCAACTTCCGAGTCTCTACGACCTTCAGAAGGAAAGTTAAGAAATAAAATGTGAAAAAAATAAAAATTGCCATGAGCGGGATTTGAACACTCAACCTTGTGTTCCAAAGGCGGGCGCACTACCACTGCACCACCGCTCCAGCTGAAAACGCATTTTTCAGAAATGGCACTTCCCAAGGTCCTAGAGCCTCGTGGTTGGTACCAATCGATCCGGAATGACCTGATTAGTGGGGGTAGATGCAACTTTTAAGTCTCTACGACCTTCAGAGAAAAAGTTATTAGCCGAGATAAATTTGCTTTTTTTAGCACTTTGAGCACTTTTCCTAAATGGCACTTCCCAAGGTCCTAGAGCCTCGGGGTTGGTACCAATCGATCCGGAATGACCTGATTAGTGGGGGTAGATGCAACTTCCGAGTCTCTACGACCTTCAGAAGGAAAGTTAAGAAATAAAATGTGAAAAAAATAAAAATTGCCATGAGCGGGATTTGAACACTCAACCTTGTGTTCCAAAGGCGGGCGCACTACCACTGCACCACCGCTCCAGCTGAAAACGCATTTTTCAGAAATGGCACTTCCCAAGGTCCTAGAGCCTCGTGGTTGGTACCAATCGATCCGGAATGACCTGATTAGTGGGGGTAGATGCAACTTCCGAGTCTCTACGACCTTCAGAGAAAAAGTTATTAGCCGAGATAAATTTGCTTTTTTTAGCACTTTGAGCACTTTTCCTAAATGGCACTTCCCAAGGTCCTAGAGCCTCGTGGTTGGTACCAATCGATCCGGAATGACCTGATTAGTGGGGGTAGATGCAACTTTTAAGTCTCTACGACCTTCAGAGAAAAAGTTATTAGCCGAGATAAATTTGCTTTTTTTAGCACTTTGAGCACTTTTCCTAAATTGCACTTCCCAAGGTCCTAGAGCCTCGGAGTTGGTACCAATCGATCCGGAATGACCTGATTAGTGGGGGTAGATGCAACTTCCGAGTCTCTACGACCTTCAGAAGGAAAGTTAAGAAATAAAATGTGAAAAAAATAAAAATTGCCATGAGCGGGATTTGAACACTCAACCTTGTGTTCCAAAGGCGGGCGCACTACCACTGCACCACCGCTCCAGCTGAAAACGCATTTTTCAGAAATGGCACTTCCCATGGTCCTAGAGCCTCGGGGTTGGTACCAATCGATCCGGAATGACCTGATTAGTGGGGGTAGATGCAACTTCCGAGTCTCTACGACCTTCAGAGAAAAAGTTATTAGCCGAGATAAATTTGCTTTTTTTAGCACTTTGAGCACTTTTCCTAAATGGCACTTCCCAAGGTCCTAGAGCCTCGGGGTTGGTACCAATCGATCCGGAATGACCTGATTAGTGGGGGTAGATGCAACTTCCGAGTCTCTACGACCTTCAGAGAAAAAGTTATTAGCCGAGATAAATTTGCTTTTTTTAGCACTTTGAGCACTTTTCCTAAATGGCACTTCCCAAGGTCCTAGAGCCTCGGGGTTGGTACCAATCGATCCGGAATGACCTGATTAGTGGGGGTAGATGCAACTTCCGAGTCTCTACGACCTTCAGAAGGAAAGTTAAGAAATAAAATGTGAAAAAAATAAAAATTGCCATGAGCGGGATTTGAACACTCAACCTTGTGTTCCAAAGGCGGGCGCACTACCACTGCACCACCGCTCCAGCTGAAAACGCATTTTTCAGAAATGGCACTTCCCAAGGTCCTAGAGCCTCGTGGTTGGTACCAATCGATCCGGAATGACCTGATTAGTGGGGGTAGATGCAACTTCCGAGTCTCTACGACCTTCAGAGAAAAAGTTATTAGCCGAGATAAATTTGCTTTTTTTAGCACTTTGAGCACTTTTCCTAAATGGCACTTCCCAAGGTCCTAGAGCCTCGGGGTTGGTACCAATCGATCCGGAATGACCTGATTAGTGGGGGTAGATGCAACTTCCGAGTCTCTACGACCTTCAGAAGGAAAGTTAAGAAATAAAATGTGAAAAAAATAAAAATTGCCATGAGCGGGATTTGAACACTCAACCTTGTGTTCCAAAGGCGGGCGCACTACCACTGCACCACCGCTCCAGCTGAAAACGCATTTTTCAGAAATGGCACTTCCCAAGGTCCTAGAGCCTCGTGGTTGGTACCAATCGATCCGGAATTACCTGATTAGTGGGGGTAGATGCAACTTTTAAGTCTCTACGACCTTCAGAGAAAAAGTTATTAGCCGAGATAAATTTGCTTTTTTTAGCACTTTGAGCACTTTTCCTAAATGGCACTTCCCAAGGTCCTAGAGCCTCGGGGTTGGTACCAATCGATCCGGAATGACCTGATTAGTGGGGGTAGATGCAACTTCCGAGTCTCTACGACCTTCTGAAGGAAAGTTAAGAAATAAAATGTGAAAAAAATAAAAATTGCCATGAGCGGGATTTGAACACTCAACCTTGTGTTCCAAAGGCGGGCGCACTACCACTGCACCACCGCTCCAGCTGAAAACGCATTTTTCAGAAATGGCACTTCCCAAGGTCCTAGAGCCTCGTGGTTGGTACCAATCGATCCGGAATGACCTGATTAGTGGGGGTAGATGCAACTTTTAAGTCTCTACGACCTTCAGAGAAAAAGTTATTAGCCGAGATAAATTTGCTTTTTTTAGCACTTTGAGCACTTTTCCTAAATGGCACTTCCCAAGGACCTAGAGCCTCGGGGTTGGTACCAATCGATCCGGAATGACCTGATTAGTGGGGGTAGATGCAACTTCCGAGTCTCTACGACCTTCAGAGAAAAAGTTATTAGCCGAGATAAATTTGCTTTTTTTAGCACTTTGAGCACTTTTCCTAAATGGCACTTCCCAAGGACCTAGAGCCTCGGGGTTGGTACCAATCGATCCGGAATGACCTGATTAGTGGGGGTAGATGCAACTTCCGAGTCTCTACGACCTTCAGAAGGAAAGTTAAGAAATAAAATGTGAAAAAAATAAAAATTGCCATGAGCGGGATTTGAACACTCAACCTTGTGTTCCAAAGGCGGGCGCACTACCACTGCACCACCGCTCCAGCTGAAAACGCATTTTTCAGAAATGGCACTTCCCAAGGTCCTAGAGCCTCGTGGTTGGTACCAATCGATCCGGAATGACCTGATTAGTGGGGGTAGATGCAACTTCCGAGTCTCTACGACCTTCAGAGAAAAAGTTATTAGCCGAGATAAATTTGCTTTTTTTTAGCACTTTGAGCACTTTTCCTAAATGGCACTTCCCAAGGTCCTAGAGCCTCGGGGTTGGTACCAATCGATCCGGAATGACCTGATTAGTGGGGGTAGATGCAACTTCCGAGTCTCTACGACCTTCAGAAGGAAAGTTAAGAAATAAAATGTGAAAAAAATAAAAATTGCCATGAGCGGGATTTGAACACTCAACCTTGTGTTCCAAAGGCGGGCGCACTACCACTGCACCACCGCTCCAGCTGAAAACGCATTTTTCAGAAATGGCACTTCCCAAGGTCCTAGAGCCTCGTGGTTGGTACCAATCGATCCGGAATGACCTGATTAGTGGGGGTAGATGCAACTTTTAAGTCTCTACGACCTTCAGAGAAAAAGTTATTAGCCGAGATAAATTTGCTTTTTTTAGCACTTTGAGCACTTTTCCTAAATGGCACTTCCCAAGGTCCTAGAGCCTCGGGGTTGGTACCAATCGATCCGGAATGACCTGATTAGTGGGGGTAGATGCAACTTCCGAGTCTCTACGACCTTCAGAAGGAAAGTTAAGAAATAAAATGTGAAAAAAATAAAAATTGCCATGAGCGGGATTTGAACACTCAACCTTGTGTTCCAAAGGCGGGCGCACTACCACTGCACCACCGCTCCAGCTGAAAACGCATTTTTCAGAAATGGCACTTCCCAAGGTCCTAGAGCCTCGTGGTTGGTACCAATCGATCCGGAATGACCTGATTAGTGGGGGTAGATGCAACTTTTAAGTCTCTACGACCTTCAGAGAAAAAGTTATTAGCCGAGATAAATTTGCTTTTTTTAGCACTTTGAGCACTTTTCCTAAATGGCACTTCCCAAGGTCCTAGAGCCTCGGGGTTGGTACCAATCGATCCGGAATGACCTGATTAGTGGGGGTAGATGCAACTTCCGAGTCTCTACGACCTTCAGAAGGAAAGTTAAGAAATAAAATGTGAAAAAAATAAAAATTGCCATGAGCGGGATTTGAACACTCAACCTTGTGTTCCAAAGGCGGGCGCACTACCACTGCACCACCGCTCCAGCTGAAAACGCATTTTTCAGAAATGGCACTTCCCAAGGTCCTAGAGCCTCGTGGTTGGTACCAATCGATCCGGAATGACCTGATTAGTGGGGGTAGATGCAACTTTTAAGTCTCTACGACCTTCAGAGAAAAAGTTATTAGCCGAGATAAATTTGCTTTTTTTAGCACTTTGAGCACTTTTCCTAAATGGCACTTCCCAAGGTCCTAGAGCCTCGGGGTTGGTACCAATCGATCCGGAATGACCTGATTAGTGGGGGTAGATGCAACTTCCGAGTCTCTACGACCTTCAGAAGGAAAGTTAAGAAATAAAATGTGAAAAAAATAAAAATTGCCATGAGCGGGATTTGAACACTCAACCTTGTGTTCCAAAGGCGGGCGCACTACCACTGCACCACCGCTCCAGCTGAAAACGCATTTTTCAGAAATGGCACTTCCCAAGGTCCTAGAGCCTCGTGGTTGGTACCAATCGATCCGGAATGACCTGATTAGTGGGGGTAGATGCAACTTTTAAGTCTCTACGACCTTCAGAGAAAAAGTTATTAGCCGAGATAAATTTGCTTTTTTTAGCACTTTGAGCACTTTTCCTAAATGGCACTTCCCAAGGTCCTAGAGCCTCGGGGTTGGTACCAATCGATCCGGAATGACCTGATTAGTGGGGGTAGATGCAACTTCCGAGTCTCTACGACCTTCAGAGAAAAAGTTATTAGCCGAGATAAATTTGCTTTTTTTAACACTTTGAGCACTTTTCCTAAATGGCACTTCCCAAGGTCCTAGAGCCTCGTGGTTGGTACCAATCGATCCGGAATGACCTGATTAGTGGGGGTAGATGCAACTTTTAAGTCTCTACGACCTTCAGAGAAAAAGTTATTAGCCGAGATAAATTTGCTTTTTTTAACACTTTGAGCACTTTTCCTAAATGGCACTTCCCAAGGTCCTAGAGCCTCGTGGTTGGTACCAATCGATCCGGAATGACCTGATTAGTGGGGGTAGATGCAACTTCCGAGTCTCTACGACCTTCAGAGAAAAAGTTATTAGCCGAGATAAATTTGCTTTTTTTTAGCACTTTGAGCACTTTTCCTAAATGGCACTTCCCAAGGTCCTAGAGCCTCGGGGTTGGTACCAATCGATCCGGAATGACCTGATTAGTGGGGGTAGATGCAACTTCCGAGTCTCTACGACCTTCAGAAGGAAAGTTAAGAAATAAAATGTGAAAAAAATAAAAATTGCCATGAGCGGGATTTGAACACTCAACCTTGTGTTCCAAAGGCGGGCGCACTACCACTGCACCACCGCTCCAGCTGAAAACGCATTTTTCAGAAATGGCACTTCCCAAGGTCCTAGAGCCTCGTGGTTGGTACCAATCGATCCGGAATGACCTGATTAGTGGGGGTAGATGCAACTTTTAAGTCTCTACGACCTTCAGAGAAAAAGTTATTAGCCGAGATAAATTTGCTTTTTTTAGCACTTTGAGCACTTTTCCTAAATGGCACTTCCCAAGGTCCTAGAGCCTCGGGGTTGGTACCAATCGATCCGGAATGACCTGATTAGTGGGGGTAGATGCAACTTCCGAGTCTCTACGACCTTCAGAGAAAAAGTTATTAGCCGAGATAAATTTGCTTTTTTTAGCACTTTGAGCACTTTTCCTAAATTGCACTTCCCAAGGTCCTAGAGCCTCGGGGTTGGTACCAATCGATCCGGAATGACCTGATTAGTGGGGGTAGATGCAACTTCCGAGTCTCTACGACCTTCAGAAGGAAAGTTAAGAAATAAAATGTGAAAAAAATAAAAATTGCCATGAGCGGGATTTGAACACTCAACCTTGTGTTCCAAAGGCGGGCGCACTACCACTGCACCACCGCTCCAGCTGAAAACGCATTTTTCAGAAATGGCACTTCCCAAGGTCCTAGAGCCTCGTGGTTGGTACCAATCGATCCGGAATGACCTGATTAGTGGGGGTAGATGCAACTTTTAAGTCTCTACGACCTTCAGAGAAAAAGTTATTAGCCGAGATAAATTTGCTTTTTTTAGCACTTTGAGCACTTTTCCTAAATGGCACTTCCCAAGGTCCTAGAGCCTCGGGGTTGGTACCAATCGATCCGGAATGACCTGATTAGTGGGGGTAGATGCAACTTCCGAGTCTCTACGACCTTCAGAAGGAAAGTTAAGAAATAAAATGTGAAAAAAATAAAAATTGCCATGAGCGGGATTTGAACACTCAACCTTGTGTTCCAAAGGCGGGCGCACTACCACTGCACCACCGCTCCAGCTGAAAACGCATTTTTCAGAAATGGCACTTCCCAAGGTCCTAGAGCCTCGTGGTTGGTACCAATCGATCCGGAATGACCTGATTAGTGGGGGTAGATGCAACTTCCGAGTCTCTACGACCTTCAGAGAAAAAGTTATTAGCCGAGATAAATTTGCTTTTTTTTAGCACTTTGAGCACTTTTCCTAAATGGCACTTCCCAAGGTCCTAGAGCCTCGGGGTTGGTACCAATCGATCCGGAATGACCTGATTAGTGGGGGTAGATGCAACTTCCGAGTCTCTACGACCTTCAGAAGGAAAGTTAAGAAATAAAATGTGAAAAAAATAAAAATTGCCATGAGCGGGATTTGAACACTCAACCTTGTGTTCCAAAGGCGGGCGCACTACCACTGCACCACCGCTCCAGCTGAAAACGCATTTTTCAGAAATGGCACTTCCCAAGGTCCTAGAGCCTCGTGGTTGGTACCAATCGATCCGGAATGACCTGATTAGTGGGGGTAGATGCAACTTTTAAGTCTCTACGACCTTCAGAGAAAAAGTTATTAGCCGAGATAAATTTGCTTTTTTTAGCACTTTGAGCACTTTTCCTAAATGGCACTTCCCAAGGTCCTAGAGCCTCGGGGTTGGTACCAATCGATCCGGAATGACCTGATTAGTGGGGGTAGATGCAACTTCCGAGTCTCTACGACCTTCAGAAGGAAAGTTAAGAAATAAAATGTGAAAAAAATAAAAATTGCCATGAGCGGGATTTGAACACTCAACCTTGTGTTCCAAAGGCGGGCGCACTACCACTGCACCACCGCTCCAGCTGAAAACGCATTTTTCAGAAATGGCACTTCCCAAGGTCCTAGAGCCTCGTGGTTGGTACCAATCGATCCGGAATGACCTGATTAGTGGGGGTAGATGCAACTTCCGAGTCTCTACGACCTTCAGAGAAAAAGTTATTAGCCGAGATAAATTTGCTTTTTTTTAGCACTTTGAGCACTTTTCCTAAATGGCACTTCCCAAGGTCCTAGAGCCTCGGGGTTGGTACCAATCGATCCGGAATGACCTGATTAGTGGGGGTAGATGCAACTTCCGAGTCTCTACGACCTTCAGAAGGAAAGTTAAGAAATAAAATGTGAAAAAAATAAAAATTGCCATGAGCGGGATTTGAACACTCAACCTTGTGTTCCAAAGGCGGGCGCACTACCACTGCACCACCGCTCCAGCTGAAAACGCATTTTTCAGAAATGGCACTTCCCAAGGTCCTAGAGCCTCGTGGTTGGTACCAATCGATCCGGAATGACCTGATTAGTGGGGGTAGATGCAACTTTTAAGTCTCTACGACCTTCAGAGAAAAAGTTATTAGCCGAGATAAATTTGCTTTTTTTAGCACTTTGAGCACTTTTCCTAAATGGCACTTCCCAAGGTCCTAGAGCCTCGGGGTTGGTACCAATCGATCCGGAATGACCTGATTAGTGGGGGTAGATGCAACTTCCGAGTCTCTACGACCTTCAGAGAAAAAGTTATTAGCCGAGATAAATTTGCTTTTTTTAGCACTTTGAGCACTTTTCCTAAATTGCACTTCCCAAGGTCCTAGAGCCTCGGGGTTGGTACCAATCGATCCGGAATGACCTGATTAGTGGGGGTAGATGCAACTTCCGAGTCTCTACGACCTTCAGAAGGAAAGTTAAGAAATAAAATGTGAAAAAAATAAAAATTGCCATGAGCGGGATTTGAACACTCAACCTTGTGTTCCAAAGGCGGGCGCACTACCACTGCACCACCGCTCCAGCTGAAAACGCATTTTTCAGAAATGGCACTTCCCAAGGTCCTAGAGCCTCGTGGTTGGTACCAATCGATCCGGAATGACCTGATTAGTGGGGGTAGATGCAACTTTTAAGTCTCTACGACCTTCAGAGAAAAAGTTATTAGCCGAGATAAATTTGCTTTTTTTAGCACTTTGAGCACTTTTCCTAAATGGCACTTCCCAAGGTCCTAGAGCCTCGGGGTTGGTACCAATCGATCCGGAATGACCTGATTAGTGGGGGTAGATGCAACTTCCGAGTCTCTACGACCTTCAGAAGGAAAGTTAAGAAATAAAATGTGAAAAAAATAAAAATTGCCATGAGCGGGATTTGAACACTCAACCTTGTGTTCCAAAGGCGGGCGCACTACCACTGCACCACCGCTCCAGCTGAAAACGCATTTTTCAGAAATGGCACTTCCCAAGGTCCTAGAGCCTCGTGGTTGGTACCAATCGATCCGGAATGACCTGATTAGTGGGGGTAGATGCAACTTCCGAGTCTCTACGACCTTCAGAGAAAAAGTTATTAGCCGAGATAAATTTGCTTTTTTTTAGCACTTTGAGCACTTTTCCTAAATGGCACTTCCCAAGGTCCTAGAGCCTCGGGGTTGGTACCAATCGATCCGGAATGACCTGATTAGTGGGGGTAGATGCAACTTCCGAGTCTCTACGACCTTCAGAAGGAAAGTTAAGAAATAAAATGTGAAAAAAATAAAAATTGCCATGAGCGGGATTTGAACACTCAACCTTGTGTTCCAAAGGCGGGCGCACTACCACTGCACCACCGCTCCAGCTGAAAACGCATTTTTCAGAAATGGCACTTCCCAAGGTCCTAGAGCCTCGTGGTTGGTACCAATCGATCCGGAATGACCTGATTAGTGGGGGTAGATGCAACTTTTAAGTCTCTACGACCTTCAGAGAAAAAGTTATTAGCCGAGATAAATTTGCTTTTTTTAGCACTTTGAGCACTTTTCCTAAATGGCACTTCCCAAGGTCCTAGAGCCTCGGGGTTGGTACCAATCGATCCGGAATGACCTGATTAGTGGGGGTAGATGCAACTTCCGAGTCTCTACGACCTTCAGAAGGAAAGTTAAGAAATAAAATGTGAAAAAAATAAAAATTGCCATGAGCGGGATTTGAACACTCAACCTTGTGTTCCAAAGGCGGGCGCACTACCACTGCACCACCGCTCCAGCTGAAAACGCATTTTTCAGAAATGGCACTTCCCAAGGTCCTAGAGCCTCGTGGTTGGTACCAATCGATCCGGAATGACCTGATTAGTGGGGGTAGATGCAACTTTTAAGTCTCTACGACCTTCAGAGAAAAAGTTATTAGCCGAGATAAATTTGCTTTTTTTAGCACTTTGAGCACTTTTCCTAAATGGCACTTCCCAAGGTCCTAGAGCCTCGGGGTTGGTACCAATCGATCCGGAATGACCTGATTAGTGGGGGTAGATGCAACTTCCGAGTCTCTACGACCTTCAGAGAAAAAGTTATTAGCCGAGATAAATTTGCTTTTTTTAGCACTTTGAGCACTTTTCCTAAATTGCACTTCCCAAGGTCCTAGAGCCTCGGGGTTGGTACCAATCGATCCGGAATGACCTGATTAGTGGGGGTAGATGCAACTTCCGAGTCTCTACGACCTTCAGAAGGAAAGTTAAGAAATAAAATGTGAAAAAAATAAAAATTGCCATGAGCGGGATTTGAACACTCAACCTTGTGTTCCAAAGGCGGGCGCACTACCACTGCACCACCGCTCCAGCTGAAAACGCATTTTTCAGAAATGGCACTTCCCAAGGTCCTAGAGCCTCGTGGTTGGTACCAATCGATCCGGAATGACCTGATTAGTGGGGGTAGATGCAACTTTTAAGTCTCTACGACCTTCAGAGAAAAAGTTATTAGCCGAGATAAATTTGCTTTTTTTAGCACTTTGAGCACTTTTCCTAAATGGCACTTCCCAAGGTCCTAGAGCCTCGGGGTTGGTACCAATCGATCCGGAATGACCTGATTAGTGGGGGTAGATGCAACTTCCGAGTCTCTACGACCTTCAGAAGGAAAGTTAAGAAATAAAATGTGAAAAAAATAAAAATTGCCATGAGCGGGATTTGAACACTCAACCTTGTGTTCCAAAGGCGGGCGCACTACCACTGCACCACCGCTCCAGCTGAAAACGCATTTTTCAGAAATGGCACTTCCCAAGGTCCTAGAGCCTCGTGGTTGGTACCAATCGATCCGGAATGACCTGATTAGTGGGGGTAGATGCAACTTCCGAGTCTCTACGACCTTCAGAGAAAAAGTTATTAGCCGAGATAAATTTGCTTTTTTTTAGCACTTTGAGCACTTTTCCTAAATGGCACTTCCCAAGGTCCTAGAGCCTCGGGGTTGGTACCAATCGATCCGGAATGACCTGATTAGTGGGGGTAGATGCAACTTCCGAGTCTCTACGACCTTCAGAAGGAAAGTTAAGAAATAAAATGTGAAAAAAATAAAAATTGCCATGAGCGGGATTTGAACACTCAACCTTGTGTTCCAAAGGCGGGCGCACTACCACTGCACCACCGCTCCAGCTGAAAACGCATTTTTCAGAAATGGCACTTCCCAAGGTCCTAGAGCCTCGTGGTTGGTACCAATCGATCCGGAATGACCTGATTAGTGGGGGTAGATGCAACTTTTAAGTCTCTACGACCTTCAGAGAAAAAGTTATTAGCCGAGATAAATTTGCTTTTTTTAGCACTTTGAGCACTTTTCCTAAATGGCACTTCCCAAGGTCCTAGAGCCTCGGGGTTGGTACCAATCGATCCGGAATGACCTGATTAGTGGGGGTAGATGCAACTTCCGAGTCTCTACGACCTTCAGAGAAAAAGTTATTAGCCGAGATAAATTTGCTTTTTTTAACACTTTGAGCACTTTTCCTAAATGGCACTTCCCAAGGTCCTAGAGCCTCGTGGTTGGTACCAATCGATCCGGAATGACCTGATTAGTGGGGGTAGATGCAACTTTTAAGTCTCTACGACCTTCAGAGAAAAAGTTATTAGCCGAGATAAATTTGCTTTTTTTAGCACTTTGAGCACTTTTCCTAAATGGCACTTCCCAAGGACCTAGAGCCTCGGGGTTGGTACCAATCGATCCGGAATGACCTGATTAGTGGGGGTAGATGCAACTTCCGAGTCTCTACGACCTTCAGAGAAAAAGTTATTAGCCGAGATAAATTTGCTTTTTTTAGCACTTTGAGCACTTTTCCTAAATGGCACTTCCCAAGGTCCTAGAGCCTCGGGGTTGGTACCAATCGATCCGGAATGACCTGATTAGTGGGGGTAGATGCAACTTCCGAGTCTCTACGACCTTCAGAAGGAAAGTTAAGAAATAAAATGTGAAAAAAATAAAAATTGCCATGAGCGGGATTTGAACACTCAACCTTGTGTTCCAAAGGCGGGCGCATTACCACTGCACCACCGCTCCAGCTGAAAACGCATTTTTCAGAAATGGCACTTCCCAAGGTCCTAGAGCCTCGTGGTTGGTACCAATCGATCCGGAATGACCTGATTAGTGGGGGTAGATGCAACTTCCGAGTCTCTACGACCTTCAGAGAAAAAGTTATTAGCCGAGATAAATTTGCTTTTTTTAGCACTTTGAGCACTTTTCCTAAATGGCACTTCCCAAGGTCCTAGAGCCTCGGGGTTGGTACCAATCGATCCGGAATGACCTGATTAGTGGGGGTAGATGCAACTTCCGAGTCTCTACGACCTTCAGAAGGAAAGTTAAGAAATAAAATGTGAAAAAAATAAAAATTGCCATGAGCGGGATTTGAACACTCAACCTTGTGTTCCAAAGGCGGGCGCACTACCACTGCACCACCGCTCCAGCTGAAAACGCATTTTTCAGAAATGGCACTTCCCAAGGTCCTAGAGCCTCGTGGTTGGTACCAATCGATCCGGAATGACCTGATTAGTGGGGGTAGATGCAACTTTTAAGTCTCTACGACCTTCAGAGAAAAAGTTATTAGCCGAGATAAATTTGCTTTTTTTAGCACTTTGAGCACTTTTCCTAAATGGCACTTCCCAAGGTCCTAGAGCCTCGGGGTTGGTACCAATCGATCCGGAATGACCTGATTAGTGGGGGTAGATGCAACTTCCGAGTCTCTACGACCTTCAGAGAAAAAGTTATTAGCCGAGATAAATTTGCTTTTTTTAACACTTTGAGCACTTTTCCTAAATGGCACTTCCCAAGGTCCTAGAGCCTCGTGGTTGGTACCAATCGATCCGGAATGACCTGATTAGTGGGGGTAGATGCAACTTTTAAGTCTCTACGACCTTCAGAGAAAAAGTTATTAGCCGAGATAAATTTGCTTTTTTTAGCACTTTGAGCACTTTTCCTAAATGGCACTTCCCAAGGACCTAGAGCCTCGGGGTTGGTACCAATCGATCCGGAATGACCTGATTAGTGGGGGTAGATGCAACTTCCGAGTCTCTACGACCTTCAGAGAAAAAGTTATTAGCCGAGATAAATTTGCTTTTTTTAGCACTTTGAGCACTTTTCCTAAATGGCACTTCCCAAGGTCCTAGAGCCTCGGGGTTGGTACCAATCGATCCGGAATGACCTGATTAGTGGGGGTAGATGCAACTTCCGAGTCTCTACGACCTTCAGAAGGAAAGTTAAGAAATAAAATGTGAAAAAAATAAAAATTGCCATGAGCGGGATTTGAACACTCAACCTTGTGTTCCAAAGGCGGGCGCATTACCACTGCACCACCGCTCCAGCTGAAAACGCATTTTTCAGAAATGGCACTTCCCAAGGTCCTAGAGCCTCGTGGTTGGTACCAATCGATCCGGAATGACCTGATTAGTGGGGGTAGATGCAACTTCCGAGTCTCTACGACCTTCAGAGAAAAAGTTATTAGCCGAGATAAATTTGCTTTTTTTAGCACTTTGAGCACTTTTCCTAAATTGCACTTTCCAAGGTCCTAGAGCCTCGGGGTTGGTACCAATCGATCCGGAATGACCTGATTAGTGGGGGTAGATGCAACTTCCGAGTCTCTACGACCTTCAGAAGGAAAGTTAAGAAATAAAATGTGAAAAAAATAAAAATTGCCATGAGCGGGATTTGAACACTCAACCTTGTGTTCCAAAGGCGGGCGCACTACCACTGCACCACCGCTCCAGCTGAAAACGCATTTTTCAGAAATGGCACTTCCCAAGGTCCTAGAGCCTCGTGGTTGGTACCAATCGATCCGGAATGACCTGATTAGTGGGGGTAGATGCAACTTCCGAGTCTCTACGACCTTCAGAGAAAAAGTTATTAGCCGAGATAAATTTGCTTTTTTTAGCACTTTGAGCACTTTTCCTAAATTGCACTTCCCAAGGTTCTAGAGCCTCGGGGTTGGTACCAATCGATCCGGAATGACCTGATTAGTGGGGGTAGATGCAACTTTTAAGTCTCTACGACCTTCAGAGAAAAAGTTATTAGCCGAGATAAATTTGCTTTTTTTAGCACTTTGAGCACTTTTCCTAAATGGCACTTCCCAAGGACCTAGAGCCTCGGGGTTGGTACCAATCGATCCGGAATGACCTGATTAGTGGGGGTAGATGCAACTTCCGAGTCTCTACGACCTTCAGAGAAAAAGTTATTAGCCGAGATAAATTTGCTTTTTTTAGCACTTTGAGCACTTTTCCTAAATGGCACTTCCCAAGGTCCTAGAGCCTCGGGGTTGGTACCAATCGATCCGGAATGACCTGATTAGTGGGGGTAGATGCAACTTCCGAGTCTCTACGACCTTCAGAAGGAAAGTTAAGAAATAAAATGTGAAAAAAATAAAAATTGCCATGAGCGGGATTTGAACACTCAACCTTGTGTTCCAAAGGCGGGCGCACTACCACTGCACCACCGCTCCAGCTGAAAACGCATTTTTCAGAAATGGCACTTCCCAAGGTCCTAGAGCCTCGTGGTTGGTACCAATCGATCCGGAATGACCTGATTAGTGGGGGTAGATGCAACTTTTAAGTCTCTACGACCTTCAGAGAAAAAGTTATTAGCCGAGATAAATTTGCTTTTTTTAGCACTTTGAGCACTTTTCCTAAATGGCACTTCCCAAGGACCTAGAGCCTCGGGGTTGGTACCAATCGATCCGGAATGACCTGATTAGTGGGGGTAGATGCAACTTCCGAGTCTCTACGACCTTCAGAGAAAAAGTTATTAGCCGAGATAAATTTGCTTTTTTTAGCACTTTGAGCACTTTTCCTAAATTGCACTTCCCAAGGTTCTAGAGCCTCGGGGTTGGTACCAATCGATCCGGAATGACCTGATTAGTGGGGGTAGATGCAACTTTTAAGTCTCTACGACCTTCAGAGAAAAAGTTATTAGCCGAGATAAATTTGCTTTTTTTAGCACTTTGAGCACTTTTCCTAAATGGCACTTCCCAAGGACCTAGAGCCTCGGGGTTGGTACCAATCGATCCGGAATGACCTGATTAGTGGGGGTAGATGCAACTTCCGAGTCTCTACGACCTTCAGAGAAAAAGTTATTAGCCGAGATAAATTTGCTTTTTTTAGCACTTTGAGCACTTTTCCTAAATGGCACTTCCCAAGGTCCTAGAGCCTCGGGGTTGGTACCAATCGATCCGGAATGACCTGATTAGTGGGGGTAGATGCAACTTCCGAGTCTCTACGACCTTCAGAGAAAAAGTTATTAGCCGAGATAAATTTGCTTTTTTTAACACTTTGAGCACTTTTCCTAAATGGCACTTCCCAAGGTCCTAGAGCCTCGTGGTTGGTACCAATCGATCCGGAATGACCTGATTAGTGGGGGTAGATGCAACTTTTAAGTCTCTACGACCTTCAGAGAAAAAGTTATTAGCCGAGATAAATTTGCTTTTTTTAGCACTTTGAGCACTTTTCCTAAATGGCACTTCCCAAGGTCCTAGAGCCTCGTGGTTGGTACCAATCGATCCGGAATGACCTGATTAGTGGGGGTAGATGCAACTTCCGAGTCTCTACGACCTTCAGAGAAAAAGTTATTAGCCGAGATAAATTTGCTTTTTTTAGCACTTTGAGCACTTTTCCTAAATTGCACTTCCCAAGGTTCTAGAGCCTCGGGGTTGGTACCAATCGATCCGGAATGACCTGATTAGTGGGGGTAGATGCAACTTTTAAGTCTCTACGACCTTCAGAGAAAAAGTTATTAGCCGAGATAAATTTGCTTTTTTTAGCACTTTGAGCACTTTTCCTAAATGGCACTTCCCAAGGACCTAGAGCCTCGGGGTTGGTACCAATCGATCCGGAATGACCTGATTAGTGGGGGTAGATGCAACTTCCGAGTCTCTACGACCTTCAGAGAAAAAGTTATTAGCCGAGATAAATTTGCTTTTTTTAGCACTTTGAGCACTTTTCCTAAATGGCACTTCCCAAGGTCCTAGAGCCTCGGGGTTGGTACCAATCGATCCGGAATGACCTGATTAGTGGGGGTAGATGCAACTTCCGAGTCTCTACGACCTTCAGAAGGAAAGTTAAGAAATAAAATGTGAAAAAAATAAAAATTGCCATGAGCGGGATTTGAACACTCAACCTTGTGTTCCAAAGGCGGGCGCACTACCACTGCACCACCGCTCCAGCTGAAAACGCATTTTTCAGAAATGGCACTTCCCAAGGTCCTAGAGCCTCGTGGTTGGTACCAATCGATCCGGAATGACCTGATTAGTGGGGGTAGATGCAACTTTTAAGTCTCTACGACCTTCAGAGAAAAAGTTATTAGCCGAGATAAATTTGCTTTTTTTAGCACTTTGAGCACTTTTCCTAAATGGCACTTCCCAAGGACCTAGAGCCTCGGGGTTGGTACCAATCGATCCGGAATGACCTGATTAGTGGGGGTAGATGCAACTTCCGAGTCTCTACGACCTTCAGAGAAAAAGTTATTAGCCGAGATAAATTTGCTTTTTTTAGCACTTTGAGCACTTTTCCTAAATTGCACTTCCCAAGGTTCTAGAGCCTCGGGGTTGGTACCAATCGATCCGGAATGACCTGATTAGTGGGGGTAGATGCAACTTTTAAGTCTCTACGACCTTCAGAGAAAAAGTTATTAGCCGAGATAAATTTGCTTTTTTTAGCACTTTGAGCACTTTTCCTAAATGGCACTTCCCAAGGACCTAGAGCCTCGGGGTTGGTACCAATCGATCCGGAATGACCTGATTAGTGGGGGTAGATGCAACTTCCGAGTCTCTACGACCTTCAGAGAAAAAGTTATTAGCCGAGATAAATTTGCTTTTTTTAGCACTTTGAGCACTTTTCCTAAATGGCACTTCCCAAGGTCCTAGAGCCTCGGGGTTGGTACCAATCGATCCGGAATGACCTGATTAGTGGGGGTAGATGCAACTTCCGAGTCTCTACGACCTTCAGAGAAAAAGTTATTAGCCGAGATAAATTTGCTTTTTTTAACACTTTGAGCACTTTTCCTAAATGGCACTTCCCAAGGTCCTAGAGCCTCGTGGTTGGTACCAATCGATCCGGAATGACCTGATTAGTGGGGGTAGATGCAACTTTTAAGTCTCTACGACCTTCAGAGAAAAAGTTATTAGCCGAGATAAATTTGCTTTTTTTAGCACTTTGAGCACTTTTCCTAAATGGCACTTCCCAAGGACCTAGAGCCTCGGGGTTGGTACCAATCGATCCGGAATGACCTGATTAGTGGGGGTAGATGCAACTTCCGAGTCTCTACGACCTTCAGAGAAAAAGTTATTAGCCGAGATAAATTTGCTTTTTTTAGCACTTTGAGCACTTTTCCTAAATGGCACTTCCCAAGGTCCTAGAGCCTCGGGGTTGGTACCAATCGATCCGGAATGACCTGATTAGTGGGGGTAGATGCAACTTCCGAGTCTCTACGACCTTCAGAAGGAAAGTTAAGAAATAAAATGTGAAAAAAATAAAAATTGCCATGAGCGGGATTTGAACACTCAACCTTGTGTTCCAAAGGCGGGCGCATTACCACTGCACCACCGCTCCAGCTGAAAACGCATTTTTCAGAAATGGCACTTCCCAAGGTCCTAGAGCCTCGTGGTTGGTACCAATCGATCCGGAATGACCTGATTAGTGGGGGTAGATGCAACTTCCGAGTCTCTACGACCTTCAGAGAAAAAGTTATTAGCCGAGATAAATTTGCTTTTTTTAGCACTTTGAGCACTTTTCCTAAATTGCACTTCCCAAGGTCCTAGAGCCTCGTGGTTGGTACCAATCGATCCGGAATGACCTGATTAGTGGGGGTAGATGCAACTTCCGAGTCTCTACGACCTTCAGAGAAAAAGTTATTAGCCGAGATAAATTTGCTTTTTTTAACACTTTGAGCACTTTTCCTAAATGGCACTTCCCAAGGTCCTAGAGCCTCGTGGTTGGTACCAATCGATCCGGAATGACCTGATTAGTGGGGGTAGATGCAACTTTTAAGTCTCTACGACCTTCAGAGAAAAAGTTATTAGCCGAGATAAATTTGCTTTTTTTAGCACTTTGAGCACTTTTCCTAAATGGCACTTCCCAAGGACCTAGAGCCTCGGGGTTGGTACCAATCGATCCGGAATGACCTGATTAGTGGGGGTAGATGCAACTTCCGAGTCTCTACGACCTTCAGAGAAAAAGTTATTAGCCGAGATAAATTTGCTTTTTTTAGCACTTTGAGCACTTTTCCTAAATGGCACTTCCCAAGGTCCTAGAGCCTCGGGGTTGGTACCAATCGATCCGGAATGACCTGATTAGTGGGGGTAGATGCAACTTCCGAGTCTCTACGACCTTCAGAAGGAAAGTTAAGAAATAAAATGTGAAAAAAATAAAAATTGCCATGAGCGGGATTTGAACACTCAACCTTGTGTTCCAAAGGCGGGCGCATTACCACTGCACCACCGCTCCAGCTGAAAACGCATTTTTCAGAAATGGCACTTCCCAAGGTCCTAGAGCCTCGTGGTTGGTACCAATCGATCCGGAATGACCTGATTAGTGGGGGTAGATGCAACTTCCGAGTCTCTACGACCTTCAGAGAAAAAGTTATTAGCCGAGATAAATTTGCTTTTTTTAGCACTTTGAGCACTTTTCCTAAATTGCACTTCCCAAGGTCCTAGAGCCTCGTGGTTGGTACCAATCGATCCGGAATGACCTGATTAGTGGGGGTAGATGCAACTTCCGAGTCTCTACGACCTTCAGAAGGAAAGTTAAGAAATAAAATGTGAAAAAAATAAAAATTGCCATGAGCGGGATTTGAACACTCAACCTTGTGTTCCAAAGGCGGGCGCACTACCACTGCACCACCGCTCCAGCTGAAAACGCATTTTTCAGAAATGGCACTTCCCAAGGTCCTAGAGCCTCGTGGTTGGTACCAATCGATCCGGAATGACCTGATTAGTGGGGGTAGATGCAACTTCCGAGTCTCTACGACCTTCAGAGAAAAAGTTATTAGCCGAGATAAATTTGCTTTTTTTAGCACTTTGAGCACTTTTCCTAAATTGCACTTCCCAAGGTCCTAGAGCCTCGGGGTTGGTACCAATCGATCCGGAATGACCTGATTAGTGGGGGTAGATGCAACTTCCGAGTCTCTACGACCTTCAGAAGGAAAGTTAAGAAATAAAATGTGAAAAAAATAAAAATTGCCATGAGCGGGATTTGAACACTCAACCTTGTGTTCCAAAGGCGGGCGCACTACCACTGCACCACCGCTCCAGCTGAAAACGCATTTTTCAGAAATGGCACTTCCCAAGGTCCTAGAGCCTCGTGGTTGGTACCAATCGATCCGGAATGACCTGATTAGTGGGGGTAGATGCAACTTTTAAGTCTCTACGACCTTCAGAGAAAAAGTTATTAGCCGAGATAAATTTGCTTTTTTTAGCACTTTGAGCACTTTTCCTAAATGGCACTTCCCAAGGTCCTAGAGCCTCGGGGTTGGTACCAATCGATCCGGAATGACCTGATTAGTGGGGGTAGATGCAACTTCCGAGTCTCTACGACCTTCAGAGAAAAAGTTATTAGCCGAGATAAATTTGCTTTTTTTAACACTTTGAGCACTTTTCCTAAATGGCACTTCCCAAGGTCCTAGAGCCTCGTGGTTGGTACCAATCGATCCGGAATGACCTGATTAGTGGGGGTAGATGCAACTTTTAAGTCTCTACGACCTTCAGAGAAAAAGTTATTAGCCGAGATAAATTTGCTTTTTTTAGCACTTTGAGCACTTTTCCTAAATGGCACTTCCCAAGGACCTAGAGCCTCGGGGTTGGTACCAATCGATCCGGAATGACCTGATTAGTGGGGGTAGATGCAACTTCCGAGTCTCTACGACCTTCAGAGAAAAAGTTATTAGCCGAGATAAATTTGCTTTTTTTAGCACTTTGAGCACTTTTCCTAAATGGCACTTCCCAAGGTCCTAGAGCCTCGGGGTTGGTACCAATCGATCCGGAATGACCTGATTAGTGGGGGTAGATGCAACTTCCGAGTCTCTACGACCTTCAGAAGGAAAGTTAAGAAATAAAATGTGAAAAAAATAAAAATTGCCATGAGCGGGATTTGAACACTCAACCTTGTGTTCCAAAGGCGGGCGCATTACCACTGCACCACCGCTCCAGCTGAAAACGCATTTTTCAGAAATGGCACTTCCCAAGGTCCTAGAGCCTCGTGGTTGGTACCAATCGATCCGGAATGACCTGATTAGTGGGGGTAGATGCAACTTCCGAGTCTCTACGACCTTCAGAGAAAAAGTTATTAGCCGAGATAAATTTGCTTTTTTTAGCACTTTGAGCACTTTTCCTAAATTGCACTTTCCAAGGTCCTAGAGCCTCGGGGTTGGTACCAATCGATCCGGAATGACCTGATTAGTGGGGGTAGATGCAACTTCCGAGTCTCTACGACCTTCAGAAGGAAAGTTAAGAAATAAAATGTGAAAAAAATAAAAATTGCCATGAGCGGGATTTGAACACTCAACCTTGTGTTCCAAAGGCGGGCGCACTACCACTGCACCACCGCTCCAGCTGAAAACGCATTTTTCAGAAATGGCACTTCCCAAGGTCCTAGAGCCTCGTGGTTGGTACCAATCGATCCGGAATGACCTGATTAGTGGGGGTAGATGCAACTTCCGAGTCTCTACGACCTTCAGAGAAAAAGTTATTAGCCGAGATAAATTTGCTTTTTTTAGCACTTTGAGCACTTTTCCTAAATTGCACTTCCCAAGGTTCTAGAGCCTCGGGGTTGGTACCAATCGATCCGGAATGACCTGATTAGTGGGGGTAGATGCAACTTTTAAGTCTCTACGACCTTCAGAGAAAAAGTTATTAGCCGAGATAAATTTGCTTTTTTTAGCACTTTGAGCACTTTTCCTAAATGGCACTTCCCAAGGACCTAGAGCCTCGGGGTTGGTACCAATCGATCCGGAATGACCTGATTAGTGGGGGTAGATGCAACTTCCGAGTCTCTACGACCTTCAGAGAAAAAGTTATTAGCCGAGATAAATTTGCTTTTTTTAGCACTTTGAGCACTTTTCCTAAATGGCACTTCCCAAGGTCCTAGAGCCTCGGGGTTGGTACCAATCGATCCGGAATGACCTGATTAGTGGGGGTAGATGCAACTTCCGAGTCTCTACGACCTTCAGAAGGAAAGTTAAGAAATAAAATGTGAAAAAAATAAAAATTGCCATGAGCGGGATTTGAACACTCAACCTTGTGTTCCAAAGGCGGGCGCACTACCACTGCACCACCGCTCCAGCTGAAAACGCATTTTTCAGAAATGGCACTTCCCAAGGTCCTAGAGCCTCGTGGTTGGTACCAATCGATCCGGAATGACCTGATTAGTGGGGGTAGATGCAACTTTTAAGTCTCTACGACCTTCAGAGAAAAAGTTATTAGCCGAGATAAATTTGCTTTTTTTAGCACTTTGAGCACTTTTCCTAAATGGCACTTCCCAAGGACCTAGAGCCTCGGGGTTGGTACCAATCGATCCGGAATGACCTGATTAGTGGGGGTAGATGCAACTTCCGAGTCTCTACGACCTTCAGAGAAAAAGTTATTAGCCGAGATAAATTTGCTTTTTTTAGCACTTTGAGCACTTTTCCTAAATTGCACTTCCCAAGGTTCTAGAGCCTCGGGGTTGGTACCAATCGATCCGGAATGACCTGATTAGTGGGGGTAGATGCAACTTTTAAGTCTCTACGACCTTCAGAGAAAAAGTTATTAGCCGAGATAAATTTGCTTTTTTTAGCACTTTGAGCACTTTTCCTAAATGGCACTTCCCAAGGACCTAGAGCCTCGGGGTTGGTACCAATCGATCCGGAATGACCTGATTAGTGGGGGTAGATGCAACTTCCGAGTCTCTACGACCTTCAGAGAAAAAGTTATTAGCCGAGATAAATTTGCTTTTTTTAGCACTTTGAGCACTTTTCCTAAATGGCACTTCCCAAGGTCCTAGAGCCTCGGGGTTGGTACCAATCGATCCGGAATGACCTGATTAGTGGGGGTAGATGCAACTTCCGAGTCTCTACGACCTTCAGAGAAAAAGTTATTAGCCGAGATAAATTTGCTTTTTTTAACACTTTGAGCACTTTTCCTAAATGGCACTTCCCAAGGTCCTAGAGCCTCGTGGTTGGTACCAATCGATCCGGAATGACCTGATTAGTGGGGGTAGATGCAACTTTTAAGTCTCTACGACCTTCAGAGAAAAAGTTATTAGCCGAGATAAATTTGCTTTTTTTAGCACTTTGAGCACTTTTCCTAAATGGCACTTCCCAAGGTCCTAGAGCCTCGTGGTTGGTACCAATCGATCCGGAATGACCTGATTAGTGGGGGTAGATGCAACTTCCGAGTCTCTACGACCTTCAGAGAAAAAGTTATTAGCCGAGATAAATTTGCTTTTTTTAGCACTTTGAGCACTTTTCCTAAATTGCACTTCCCAAGGTTCTAGAGCCTCGGGGTTGGTACCAATCGATCCGGAATGACCTGATTAGTGGGGGTAGATGCAACTTTTAAGTCTCTACGACCTTCAGAGAAAAAGTTATTAGCCGAGATAAATTTGCTTTTTTTAGCACTTTGAGCACTTTTCCTAAATGGCACTTCCCAAGGACCTAGAGCCTCGGGGTTGGTACCAATCGATCCGGAATGACCTGATTAGTGGGGGTAGATGCAACTTCCGAGTCTCTACGACCTTCAGAGAAAAAGTTATTAGCCGAGATAAATTTGCTTTTTTTAGCACTTTGAGCACTTTTCCTAAATGGCACTTCCCAAGGTCCTAGAGCCTCGGGGTTGGTACCAATCGATCCGGAATGACCTGATTAGTGGGGGTAGATGCAACTTCCGAGTCTCTACGACCTTCAGAAGGAAAGTTAAGAAATAAAATGTGAAAAAAATAAAAATTGCCATGAGCGGGATTTGAACACTCAACCTTGTGTTCCAAAGGCGGGCGCACTACCACTGCACCACCGCTCCAGCTGAAAACGCATTTTTCAGAAATGGCACTTCCCAAGGTCCTAGAGCCTCGTGGTTGGTACCAATCGATCCGGAATGACCTGATTAGTGGGGGTAGATGCAACTTTTAAGTCTCTACGACCTTCAGAGAAAAAGTTATTAGCCGAGATAAATTTGCTTTTTTTAGCACTTTGAGCACTTTTCCTAAATGGCACTTCCCAAGGACCTAGAGCCTCGGGGTTGGTACCAATCGATCCGGAATGACCTGATTAGTGGGGGTAGATGCAACTTCCGAGTCTCTACGACCTTCAGAGAAAAAGTTATTAGCCGAGATAAATTTGCTTTTTTTAGCACTTTGAGCACTTTTCCTAAATTGCACTTCCCAAGGTTCTAGAGCCTCGGGGTTGGTACCAATCGATCCGGAATGACCTGATTAGTGGGGGTAGATGCAACTTTTAAGTCTCTACGACCTTCAGAGAAAAAGTTATTAGCCGAGATAAATTTGCTTTTTTTAGCACTTTGAGCACTTTTCCTAAATGGCACTTCCCAAGGACCTAGAGCCTCGGGGTTGGTACCAATCGATCCGGAATGACCTGATTAGTGGGGGTAGATGCAACTTCCGAGTCTCTACGACCTTCAGAGAAAAAGTTATTAGCCGAGATAAATTTGCTTTTTTTAGCACTTTGAGCACTTTTCCTAAATGGCACTTCCCAAGGTCCTAGAGCCTCGGGGTTGGTACCAATCGATCCGGAATGACCTGATTAGTGGGGGTAGATGCAACTTCCGAGTCTCTACGACCTTCAGAGAAAAAGTTATTAGCCGAGATAAATTTGCTTTTTTTAACACTTTGAGCACTTTTCCTAAATGGCACTTCCCAAGGTCCTAGAGCCTCGTGGTTGGTACCAATCGATCCGGAATGACCTGATTAGTGGGGGTAGATGCAACTTTTAAGTCTCTACGACCTTCAGAGAAAAAGTTATTAGCCGAGATAAATTTGCTTTTTTTAGCACTTTGAGCACTTTTCCTAAATGGCACTTCCCAAGGACCTAGAGCCTCGGGGTTGGTACCAATCGATCCGGAATGACCTGATTAGTGGGGGTAGATGCAACTTCCGAGTCTCTACGACCTTCAGAGAAAAAGTTATTAGCCGAGATAAATTTGCTTTTTTTAGCACTTTGAGCACTTTTCCTAAATGGCACTTCCCAAGGTCCTAGAGCCTCGGGGTTGGTACCAATCGATCCGGAATGACCTGATTAGTGGGGGTAGATGCAACTTCCGAGTCTCTACGACCTTCAGAAGGAAAGTTAAGAAATAAAATGTGAAAAAAATAAAAATTGCCATGAGCGGGATTTGAACACTCAACCTTGTGTTCCAAAGGCGGGCGCATTACCACTGCACCACCGCTCCAGCTGAAAACGCATTTTTCAGAAATGGCACTTCCCAAGGTCCTAGAGCCTCGTGGTTGGTACCAATCGATCCGGAATGACCTGATTAGTGGGGGTAGATGCAACTTCCGAGTCTCTACGACCTTCAGAGAAAAAGTTATTAGCCGAGATAAATTTGCTTTTTTTAGCACTTTGAGCACTTTTCCTAAATTGCACTTCCCAAGGTCCTAGAGCCTCGTGGTTGGTACCAATCGATCCGGAATGACCTGATTAGTGGGGGTAGATGCAACTTCCGAGTCTCTACGACCTTCAGAGAAAAAGTTATTAGCCGAGATAAATTTGCTTTTTTTAACACTTTGAGCACTTTTCCTAAATGGCACTTCCCAAGGTCCTAGAGCCTCGTGGTTGGTACCAATCGATCCGGAATGACCTGATTAGTGGGGGTAGATGCAACTTTTAAGTCTCTACGACCTTCAGAGAAAAAGTTATTAGCCGAGATAAATTTGCTTTTTTTAGCACTTTGAGCACTTTTCCTAAATGGCACTTCCCAAGGACCTAGAGCCTCGGGGTTGGTACCAATCGATCCGGAATGACCTGATTAGTGGGGGTAGATGCAACTTCCGAGTCTCTACGACCTTCAGAGAAAAAGTTATTAGCCGAGATAAATTTGCTTTTTTTAGCACTTTGAGCACTTTTCCTAAATGGCACTTCCCAAGGTCCTAGAGCCTCGGGGTTGGTACCAATCGATCCGGAATGACCTGATTAGTGGGGGTAGATGCAACTTCCGAGTCTCTACGACCTTCAGAAGGAAAGTTAAGAAATAAAATGTGAAAAAAATAAAAATTGCCATGAGCGGGATTTGAACACTCAACCTTGTGTTCCAAAGGCGGGCGCATTACCACTGCACCACCGCTCCAGCTGAAAACGCATTTTTCAGAAATGGCACTTCCCAAGGTCCTAGAGCCTCGTGGTTGGTACCAATCGATCCGGAATGACCTGATTAGTGGGGGTAGATGCAACTTCCGAGTCTCTACGACCTTCAGAGAAAAAGTTATTAGCCGAGATAAATTTGCTTTTTTTAGCACTTTGAGCACTTTTCCTAAATTGCACTTCCCAAGGTCCTAGAGCCTCGTGGTTGGTACCAATCGATCCGGAATGACCTGATTAGTGGGGGTAGATGCAACTTCCGAGTCTCTACGACCTTCAGAAGGAAAGTTAAGAAATAAAATGTGAAAAAAATAAAAATTGCCATGAGCGGGATTTGAACACTCAACCTTGTGTTCCAAAGGCGGGCGCACTACCACTGCACCACCGCTCCAGCTGAAAACGCATTTTTCAGAAATGGCACTTCCCAAGGTCCTAGAGCCTCGTGGTTGGTACCAATCGATCCGGAATGACCTGATTAGTGGGGGTAGATGCAACTTCCGAGTCTCTACGACCTTCAGAGAAAAAGTTATTAGCCGAGATAAATTTGCTTTTTTTAGCACTTTGAGCACTTTTCCTAAATTGCACTTCCCAAGGTCCTAGAGCCTCGGGGTTGGTACCAATCGATCCGGAATGACCTGATTAGTGGGGGTAGATGCAACTTCCGAGTCTCTACGACCTTCAGAAGGAAAGTTAAGAAATAAAATGTGAAAAAAATAAAAATTGCCATGAGCGGGATTTGAACACTCAACCTTGTGTTCCAAAGGCGGGCGCACTACCACTGCACCACCGCTCCAGCTGAAAACGCATTTTTCAGAAATGGCACTTCCCAAGGTCCTAGAGCCTCGTGGTTGGTACCAATCGATCCGGAATGACCTGATTAGTGGGGGTAGATGCAACTTTTAAGTCTCTACGACCTTCAGAGAAAAAGTTATTAGCCGAGATAAATTTGCTTTTTTTAGCACTTTGAGCACTTTTCCTAAATGGCACTTCCCAAGGTCCTAGAGCCTCGGGGTTGGTACCAATCGATCCGGAATGACCTGATTAGTGGGGGTAGATGCAACTTCCGAGTCTCTACGACCTTCAGAAGGAAAGTTAAGAAATAAAATGTGAAAAAAATAAAAATTGCCATGAGCGGGATTTGAACACTCAACCTTGTGTTCCAAAGGCGGGCGCACTACCACTGCACCACCGCTCCAGCTGAAAACGCATTTTTCAGAAATGGCACTTCCCAAGGTCCTAGAGCCTCGTGGTTGGTACCAATCGATCCGGAATGACCTGATTAGTGGGGGTAGATGCAACTTCCGAGTCTCTACGACCTTCAGAGAAAAAGTTATTAGCCGAGATAAATTTGCTTTTTTTAGCACTTTGAGCACTTTTCCTAAATGGCACTTCCCAAGGTCCTAGAGCCTCGGGGTTGGTACCAATCGATCCGGAATGACCTGATTAGTGGGGGTAGATGCAACTTCCGAGTCTCTACGACCTTCAGAAGGAAAGTTAAGAAATAAAATGTGAAAAAAATAAAAATTGCCATGAGCGGGATTTGAACACTCAACCTTGTGTTCCAAAGGCGGGCGCACTACCACTGCACCACCGCTCCAGCTGAAAACGCATTTTTCAGAAATGGCACTTCCCAAGGTCCTAGAGCCTCGTGGTTGGTACCAATCGATCCGGAATGACCTGATTAGTGGGGGTAGATGCAACTTTTAAGTCTCTACGACCTTCAGAGAAAAAGTTATTAGCCGAGATAAATTTGCTTTTTTTAGCACTTTGAGCACTTTTCCTAAATGGCACTTCCCAAGGTCCTAGAGCCTCGGGGTTGGTACCAATCGATCCGGAATGACCTGATTAGTGGGGGTAGATGCAACTTCCGAGTCTCTACGACCTTCAGAGAAAAAGTTATTAGCCGAGATAAATTTGCTTTTTTTAACACTTTGAGCACTTTTCCTAAATGGCACTTCCCAAGGTCCTAGAGCCTCGTGGTTGGTACCAATCGATCCGGAATGACCTGATTAGTGGGGGTAGATGCAACTTTTAAGTCTCTACGACCTTCAGAGAAAAAGTTATTAGCCGAGATAAATTTGCTTTTTTTAGCACTTTGAGCACTTTTCCTAAATGGCACTTCCCAAGGACCTAGAGCCTCGGGGTTGGTACCAATCGATCCGGAATGACCTGATTAGTGGGGGTAGATGCAACTTCCGAGTCTCTACGACCTTCAGAGAAAAAGTTATTAGCCGAGATAAATTTGCTTTTTTTAGCACTTTGAGCACTTTTCCTAAATGGCACTTCCCAAGGTCCTAGAGCCTCGGGGTTGGTACCAATCGATCCGGAATGACCTGATTAGTGGGGGTAGATGCAACTTCCGAGTCTCTACGACCTTCAGAAGGAAAGTTAAGAAATAAAATGTGAAAAAAATAAAAATTGCCATGAGCGGGATTTGAACACTCAACCTTGTGTTCCAAAGGCGGGCGCATTACCACTGCACCACCGCTCCAGCTGAAAACGCATTTTTCAGAAATGGCACTTCCCAAGGTCCTAGAGCCTCGTGGTTGGTACCAATCGATCCGGAATGACCTGATTAGTGGGGGTAGATGCAACTTCCGAGTCTCTACGACCTTCAGAGAAAAAGTTATTAGCCGAGATAAATTTGCTTTTTTTAGCACTTTGAGCACTTTTCCTAAATTGCACTTTCCAAGGTCCTAGAGCCTCGGGGTTGGTACCAATCGATCCGGAATGACCTGATTAGTGGGGGTAGATGCAACTTCCGAGTCTCTACGACCTTCAGAAGGAAAGTTAAGAAATAAAATGTGAAAAAAATAAAAATTGCCATGAGCGGGATTTGAACACTCAACCTTGTGTTCCAAAGGCGGGCGCACTACCACTGCACCACCGCTCCAGCTGAAAACGCATTTTTCAGAAATGGCACTTCCCAAGGTCCTAGAGCCTCGTGGTTGGTACCAATCGATCCGGAATGACCTGATTAGTGGGGGTAGATGCAACTTCCGAGTCTCTACGACCTTCAGAGAAAAAGTTATTAGCCGAGATAAATTTGCTTTTTTTAGCACTTTGAGCACTTTTCCTAAATTGCACTTCCCAAGGTTCTAGAGCCTCGGGGTTGGTACCAATCGATCCGGAATGACCTGATTAGTGGGGGTAGATGCAACTTTTAAGTCTCTACGACCTTCAGAGAAAAAGTTATTAGCCGAGATAAATTTGCTTTTTTTAGCACTTTGAGCACTTTTCCTAAATGGCACTTCCCAAGGACCTAGAGCCTCGGGGTTGGTACCAATCGATCCGGAATGACCTGATTAGTGGGGGTAGATGCAACTTCCGAGTCTCTACGACCTTCAGAGAAAAAGTTATTAGCCGAGATAAATTTGCTTTTTTTAGCACTTTGAGCACTTTTCCTAAATGGCACTTCCCAAGGTCCTAGAGCCTCGGGGTTGGTACCAATCGATCCGGAATGACCTGATTAGTGGGGGTAGATGCAACTTCCGAGTCTCTACGACCTTCAGAGAAAAAGTTATTAGCCGAGATAAATTTGCTTTTTTTAACACTTTGAGCACTTTTCCTAAATGGCACTTCCCAAGGTCCTAGAGCCTCGTGGTTGGTACCAATCGATCCGGAATGACCTGATTAGTGGGGGTAGATGCAACTTTTAAGTCTCTACGACCTTCAGAGAAAAAGTTATTAGCCGAGATAAATTTGCTTTTTTTAGCACTTTGAGCACTTTTCCTAAATGGCACTTCCCAAGGACCTAGAGCCTCGGGGTTGGTACCAATCGATCCGGAATGACCTGATTAGTGGGGGTAGATGCAACTTCCGAGTCTCTACGACCTTCAGAGAAAAAGTTATTAGCCGAGATAAATTTGCTTTTTTTAGCACTTTGAGCACTTTTCCTAAATGGCACTTCCCAAGGTCCTAGAGCCTCGGGGTTGGTACCAATCGATCCGGAATGACCTGATTAGTGGGGGTAGATGCAACTTCCGAGTCTCTACGACCTTCAGAAGGAAAGTTAAGAAATAAAATGTGAAAAAAATAAAAATTGCCATGAGCGGGATTTGAACACTCAACCTTGTGTTCAAAGGCGGGCGCATTACCACTGCACCACCGCTCCAGCTGAAAACGCATTTTTCAGAAATGGCACTTCCCAAGGTCCTAGAGCCTCGTGGTTGGTACCAATCGATCCGGAATGACCTGATTAGTGGGGGTAGATGCAACTTCCGAGTCTCTACGACCTTCAGAGAAAAAGTTATTAGCCGAGATAAATTTGCTTTTTTTAGCACTTTGAGCACTTTTCCTAAATTGCACTTCCCAAGGTCCTAGAGCCTCGTGGTTGGTACCAATCGATCCGGAATGACCTGATTAGTGGGGGTAGATGCAACTTCCGAGTCTCTACGACCTTCAGAAGGAAAGTTAAGAAATAAAATGTGAAAAAAATAAAAATTGCCATGAGCGGGATTTGAACACTCAACCTTGTGTTCCAAAGGCGGGCGCACTACCACTGCACCACCGCTCCAGCTGAAAACGCATTTTTCAGAAATGGCACTTCCCAAGGTCCTAGAGCCTCGTGGTTGGTACCAATCGATCCGGAATGACCTGATTAGTGGGGGTAGATGCAACTTCCGAGTCTCTACGACCTTCAGAGAAAAAGTTATTAGCCGAGATAAATTTGCTTTTTTTAGCACTTTGAGCACTTTTCCTAAATTGCACTTCCCAAGGTCCTAGAGCCTCGGGGTTGGTACCAATCGATCCGGAATGACCTGATTAGTGGGGGTAGATGCAACTTCCGAGTCTCTACGACCTTCAGAAGGAAAGTTAAGAAATAAAATGTGAAAAAAATAAAAATTGCCATGAGCGGGATTTGAACACTCAACCTTGTGTTCCAAAGGCGGGCGCACTACCACTGCACCACCGCTCCAGCTGAAAACGCATTTTTCAGAAATGGCACTTCCCAAGGTCCTAGAGCCTCGTGGTTGGTACCAATCGATCCGGAATGACCTGATTAGTGGGGGTAGATGCAACTTCCGAGTCTCTACGACCTTCAGAGAAAAAGTTATTAGCCGAGATAAATTTGCTTTTTTTAGCACTTTGAGCACTTTTCCTAAATTGCACTTCCCAAGGTTCTAGAGCCTCGGGGTTGGTACCAATCGATCCGGAATGACCTGATTAGTGGGGGTAGATGCAACTTTTAAGTCTCTACGACCTTCAGAGAAAAAGTTATTAGCCGAGATAAATTTGCTTTTTTTAGCACTTTGAGCACTTTTCCTAAATGGCACTTCCCAAGGTCCTAGAGCCTCGGGGTTGGTACCAATCGATCCGGAATGACCTGATTAGTGGGGGTAGATGCAACTTCCGAGTCTCTACGACCTTCAGAAGGAAAGTTAAGAAATAAAATGTGAAAAAAATAAAAATTGCCATGAGCGGGATTTGAACACTCAACCTTGTGTTCCAAAGGCGGGCGCATTACCACTGCACCACCGCTCCAGCTGAAAACGCATTTTTCAGAAATGGCACTTCCCAAGGTCCTAGAGCCTCGTGGTTGGTACCAATCGATCCGGAATGACCTGATTAGTGGGGGTAGATGCAACTTCCGAGTCTCTACGACCTTCAGAGAAAAAGTTATTAGCCGAGATAAATTTGCTTTTTTTAGCACTTTGAGCACTTTTCCTAAATTGCACTTTCCAAGGTCCTAGAGCCTCGGGGTTGGTACCAATCGATCCGGAATGACCTGATTAGTGGGGGTAGATGCAACTTCCGAGTCTCTACGACCTTCAGAAGGAAAGTTAAGAAATAAAATGTGAAAAAAATAAAAATTGCCATGAGCGGGATTTGAACACTCAACCTTGTGTTCCAAAGGCGGGCGCACTACCACTGCACCACCGCTCCAGCTGAAAACGCATTTTTCAGAAATGGCACTTCCCAAGGTCCTAGAGCCTCGTGGTTGGTACCAATCGATCCGGAATGACCTGATTAGTGGGGGTAGATGCAACTTCCGAGTCTCTACGACCTTCAGAGAAAAAGTTATTAGCCGAGATAAATTTGCTTTTTTTAGCACTTTGAGCACTTTTCCTAAATTGCACTTCCCAAGGTTCTAGAGCCTCGGGGTTGGTACCAATCGATCCGGAATGACCTGATTAGTGGGGGTAGATGCAACTTTTAAGTCTCTACGACCTTCAGAGAAAAAGTTATTAGCCGAGATAAATTTGCTTTTTTTAGCACTTTGAGCACTTTTCCTAAATGGCACTTCCCAAGGACCTAGAGCCTCGGGGTTGGTACCAATCGATCCGGAATGACCTGATTAGTGGGGGTAGATGCAACTTCCGAGTCTCTACGACCTTCAGAGAAAAAGTTATTAGCCGAGATAAATTTGCTTTTTTTAGCACTTTGAGCACTTTTCCTAAATGGCACTTCCCAAGGTCCTAGAGCCTCGGGGTTGGTACCAATCGATCCGGAATGACCTGATTAGTGGGGGTAGATGCAACTTCCGAGTCTCTACGACCTTCAGAGAAAAAGTTATTAGCCGAGATAAATTTGCTTTTTTTAACACTTTGAGCACTTTTCCTAAATGGCACTTCCCAAGGTCCTAGAGCCTCGTGGTTGGTACCAATCGATCCGGAATGACCTGATTAGTGGGGGTAGATGCAACTTTTAAGTCTCTACGACCTTCAGAGAAAAAGTTATTAGCCGAGATAAATTTGCTTTTTTTAGCACTTTGAGCACTTTTCCTAAATGGCACTTCCCAAGGACCTAGAGCCTCGGGGTTGGTACCAATCGATCCGGAATGACCTGATTAGTGGGGGTAGATGCAACTTCCGAGTCTCTACGACCTTCAGAGAAAAAGTTATTAGCCGAGATAAATTTGCTTTTTTTAGCACTTTGAGCACTTTTCCTAAATGGCACTTCCCAAGGTCCTAGAGCCTCGGGGTTGGTACCAATCGATCCGGAATGACCTGATTAGTGGGGGTAGATGCAACTTCCGAGTCTCTACGACCTTCAGAAGGAAAGTTAAGAAATAAAATGTGAAAAAAATAAAAATTGCCATGAGCGGGATTTGAACACTCAACCTTGTGTTCAAAGGCGGGCGCATTACCACTGCACCACCGCTCCAGCTGAAAACGCATTTTTCAGAAATGGCACTTCCCAAGGTCCTAGAGCCTCGTGGTTGGTACCAATCGATCCGGAATGACCTGATTAGTGGGGGTAGATGCAACTTCCGAGTCTCTACGACCTTCAGAGAAAAAGTTATTAGCCGAGATAAATTTGCTTTTTTTAGCACTTTGAGCACTTTTCCTAAATTGCACTTCCCAAGGTCCTAGAGCCTCGTGGTTGGTACCAATCGATCCGGAATGACCTGATTAGTGGGGGTAGATGCAACTTCCGAGTCTCTACGACCTTCAGAAGGAAAGTTAAGAAATAAAATGTGAAAAAAATAAAAATTGCCATGAGCGGGATTTGAACACTCAACCTTGTGTTCCAAAGGCGGGCGCACTACCACTGCACCACCGCTCCAGCTGAAAACGCATTTTTCAGAAATGGCACTTCCCAAGGTCCTAGAGCCTCGTGGTTGGTACCAATCGATCCGGAATGACCTGATTAGTGGGGGTAGATGCAACTTCCGAGTCTCTACGACCTTCAGAGAAAAAGTTATTAGCCGAGATAAATTTGCTTTTTTTAGCACTTTGAGCACTTTTCCTAAATTGCACTTCCCAAGGTCCTAGAGCCTCGGGGTTGGTACCAATCGATCCGGAATGACCTGATTAGTGGGGGTAGATGCAACTTCCGAGTCTCTACGACCTTCAGAAGGAAAGTTAAGAAATAAAATGTGAAAAAAATAAAAATTGCCATGAGCGGGATTTGAACACTCAACCTTGTGTTCCAAAGGCGGGCGCACTACCACTGCACCACCGCTCCAGCTGAAAACGCATTTTTCAGAAATGGCACTTCCCAAGGTCCTAGAGCCTCGTGGTTGGTACCAATCGATCCGGAATGACCTGATTAGTGGGGGTAGATGCAACTTCCGAGTCTCTACGACCTTCAGAGAAAAAGTTATTAGCCGAGATAAATTTGCTTTTTTTAGCACTTTGAGCACTTTTCCTAAATTGCACTTCCCAAGGTTCTAGAGCCTCGGGGTTGGTACCAATCGATCCGGAATGACCTGATTAGTGGGGGTAGATGCAACTTTTAAGTCTCTACGACCTTCAGAGAAAAAGTTATTAGCCGAGATAAATTTGCTTTTTTTAGCACTTTGAGCACTTTTCCTAAATGGCACTTCCCAAGGTCCTAGAGCCTCGGGGTTGGTACCAATCGATCCGGAATGACCTGATTAGTGGGGGTAGATGCAACTTCCGAGTCTCTACGACCTTCAGAAGGAAAGTTAAGAAATAAAATGTGAAAAAAATAAAAATTGCCATGAGCGGGATTTGAACACTCAACCTTGTGTTCCAAAGGCGGGCGCACTACCACTGCACCACCGCTCCAGCTGAAAACGCATTTTTCAGAAATGGCACTTCCCAAGGTCCTAGAGCCTCGTGGTTGGTACCAATCGATCCGGAATGACCTGATTAGTGGGGGTAGATGCAACTTCCGAGTCTCTACGACCTTCAGAAGGAAAGTTAAGAAATAAAATGTGAAAAAAATAAAAATTGCCATGAGCGGGATTTGAACACTCAACCTTGTGTTCCAAAGGCGGGCGCACTACCACTGCACCACCGCTCCAGCTGAAAACGCATTTTTCAGAAATGGCACTTCCCAAGGTCCTAGAGCCTCGTGGTTGGTACCAATCGATCCGGAATGACCTGATTAGTGGGGGTAGATGCAACTTTTAAGTCTCTACGACCTTCAGAGAAAAAGTTATTAGCCGAGATAAATTTGCTTTTTTTAGCACTTTGAGCACTTTTCCTAAATGGCACTTCCCCAGGTCCTAGAGCCTCGGGGTTGGTACCAATCGATCCGGAATGACCTGATTAGTGTGGGTAGATGCAACTTCCGAGTCTCTACGACCTTCAGAAGGAAAGTTAAGAAATAAAATGTGAAAAAAATAAAAATTGCCATGAGCGGGATTTGAACACTCAACCTTGTGTTCCAAAGGCGGGCGCACTACCACTGCACCACCGCTCCAGCTGAAAACGCATTTTTCAGAAATGGCACTTCCCAAGGTCCTAGAGCCTCGTGGTTGGTACCAATCGATCCGGAATGACCTGATTAGTGGGGGTAGATGCAACTTTTAAGTCTCTACGACCTTCAGAGAAAAAGTTATTAGCCGAGATAAATTTGCTTTTTTTAGCACTTTGAGCACTTTTCCTAAATGGCACTTCCCCAGGTCCTAGAGCCTCGGGGTTGGTACCAATCGATCCGGAATGACCTGATTAGTGTGGGTAGATGCAACTTCCGAGTCTCTACGACCTTCAGAAGGAAAGTTAAGAAATAAAATGTGAAAAAAATAAAAATTGCCATGAGCGGGATTTGAACACTCAACCTTGTGTTCCAAAGGCGGGCGCACTACCACTGCACCACCGCTCCAGCTGAAAACGCATTTTTCAGAAATGGCACTTCCCAAGGTCCTAGAGCCTCGTGGTTGGTACCAATCGATTCGGAATGACCTGATTAGTGGGGGTAGATGCAACTTTTAAGTCTCTACGACCTTCAGAGAAAAAGTTATTAGCCGAGATAAATTAGCTTTTTTTAGCACTTTGAGCACTTTTCCTAAATGGCACTTCCCCAGGTCCTAGAGCCTCGGGGTTGGTACCAATCGATCCGGAATGACCCGATTAGTGGGGGTAGATGCAACTTCCGAGTCTCTACGACCTTCAGAAGGAAAGTTAAGAAATAAAATGTGAAAAAAATAAAAATTGCCATGAGCGGGATTTGAACACTCAACCTTGTGTTCCAAAGGCGGGCGCACTACCACTGCACCACCGCTCCAGCTGAAAACGCATTTTTCAGAAATGGCACTTCCCAAGGTCCTAGAGCCTCGTGGTTGGTACCAATCGATCCGGAATGACCTGATTAGTGGGGGTAGATGCAACTTCCGAGTCTCTACGACCTTCAGAAGGAAAGTTAAGAAATAAAATGTGAAAAAAATAAAAATTGCCATGAGCGGGATTTGAACACTCAACCTTGTGTTCCAAAGGCGGGCGCACTACCACTGCACCACCGCTCCAGCTGAAAACGCATTTTTCAGAAATGGCACTTCCCAAGGTCCTAGAGCCTCGTGGTTGGTACCAATCGATCCGGAATGACCTGATTAGTGGGGGTAGATGCAACTTCCGAGTCTCTACGACCTTCAGAAGGAAAGTTAAGAAATAAAATGTGAAAAAAATAAAAATTGCCATGAGCGGGATTTGAACACTCAACCTTGTGTTCCAAAGGCGGGCGCACTACCACTGCACCACCGCTCCAGCTGAAAACGCATTTTTCAGAAATGGCACTTCCCAAGGTCCTAGAGCCTCGTGGTTGGTACCAATCGATCCGGAATGACCTGATTAGTGGGGGTAGATGCAACTTTTAAGTCTCTACGACCTTCAGAGAAAAAGTTATTAGCCGAGATAAATTTGCTTTTTTTAGCACTTTGAGCACTTTTCCTAAATGGCACTTCCCAAGGACCTAGAGCCTCGGGGTTGGTACCAATCGATCCGGAATGACCTGATTAGTGGGGGTAGATGCAACTTCCGAGTCTCTACGACCTTCAGAGAAAAAGTTATTAGCCGAGATAAATTTGCTTTTTTTAGCACTTTGAGCACTTTTCCTAAATGGCACTTCCCAAGGTCCTAGAGCCTCGGGGTTGGTACCAATCGATCCGGAATGACCTGATTAGTGGGGGTAGATGCAACTTCCGAGTCTCTACGACCTTCAGAAGGAAAGTTAAGAAATAAAATGTGAAAAAAATAAAAATTGCCATGAGCGGGATTTGAACACTCAACCTTGTGTTCCAAAGGCGGGCGCACTACCACTGCACCACCGCTCCAGCTGAAAACGCATTTTTCAGAAATGGCACTTCCCAAGGTCCTAGAGCCTCGTGGTTGGTACCAATCGATCCGGAATGACCTGATTAGTGGGGGTAGATGCAACTTTTAAGTCTCTACGACCTTCAGAGAAAAAGTTATTAGCCGAGATAAATTTGCTTTTTTTAGCACTTTGAGCACTTTTCCTAAATGGCACTTCCCAAGGACCTAGAGCCTCGGGGTTGGTACCAATCGATCCGGAATGACCTGATTAGTGGGGGTAGATGCAACTTCCGAGTCTCTACGACCTTCAGAGAAAAAGTTATTAGCCGAGATAAATTTGCTTTTTTTAGCACTTTGAGCACTTTTCCTAAATGGCACTTCCCAAGGTCCTAGAGCCTCGGGGTTGGTACCAATCGATCCGGAATGACCTGATTAGTGGGGGTAGATGCAACTTCCGAGTCTCTACGACCTTCAGAAGGAAAGTTAAGAAATAAAATGTGAAAAAAATAAAAATTGCCATGAGCGGGATTTGAACACTCAACCTTGTGTTCCAAAGGCGGGCGCACTACCACTGCACCACCGCTCCAGCTGAAAACGCATTTTTCAGAAATGGCACTTCCCAAGGTCCTAGAGCCTCGTGGTTGGTACCAATCGATCCGGAATGACCTGATTAGTGGGGGTAGATGCAACTTTTAAGTCTCTACGACCTTCAGAGAAAAAGTTATTAGCCGAGATAAATTTGCTTTTTTTAGCACTTTGAGCACTTTTCCTAAATGGCACTTCCCCAGGTCCTAGAGCCTCGGGGTTGGTACCAATCGATCCGGAATGACCTGATTAGTGTGGGTAGATGCAACTTCCGAGTCTCTACGACCTTCAGAAGGAAAGTTAAGAAATAAAATGTGAAAAAAATAAAAATTGCCATGAGCGGGATTTGAACACTCAACCTTGTGTTCCAAAGGCGGGCGCACTACCACTGCACCACCGCTCCAGCTGAAAACGCATTTTTCAGAAATGGCACTTCCCAAGGTCCTAGAGCCTCGTGGTTGGTACCAATCGATTCGGAATGACCTGATTAGTGGGGGTAGATGCAACTTTTAAGTCTCTACGACCTTCAGAGAAAAAGTTATTAGCCGAGATAAATTAGCTTTTTTTAGCACTTTGAGCACTTTTCCTAAATGGCACTTCCCCAGGTCCTAGAGCCTCGGGGTTGGTACCAATCGATCCGGAATGACCCGATTAGTGGGGGTAGATGCAACTTCCGAGTCTCTACGACCTTCAGAAGGAAAGTTAAGAAATAAAATGTGAAAAAAATAAAAATTGCCATGAGCGGGATTTGAACACTCAACCTTGTGTTCCAAAGGCGGGCGCACTACCACTGCACCACCGCTCCAGCTGAAAACGCATTTTTCAGAAATGGCACTTCCCAAGGTCCTAGAGCCTCGTGGTTGGTACCAATCGATCCGGAATGACCTGATTAGTGGGGGTAGATGCAACTTCCGAGTCTCTACGACCTTCAGAAGGAAAGTTAAGAAATAAAATGTGAAAAAAATAAAAATTGCCATGAGCGGGATTTGAACACTCAACCTTGTGTTCCAAAGGCGGGCGCACTACCACTGCACCACCGCTCCAGCTGAAAACGCATTTTTCAGAAATGGCACTTCCCAAGGTCCTAGAGCCTCGTGGTTGGTACCAATCGATCCGGAATGACCTGATTAGTGGGGGTAGATGCAACTTTTAAGTCTCTACGACCTTCAGAGAAAAAGTTATTAGCCGAGATAAATTTGCTTTTTTTAGCACTTTGAGCACTTTTCCTAAATGGCACTTCCCAAGGACCTAGAGCCTCGGGGTTGGTACCAATCGATCCGGAATGACCTGATTAGTGGGGGTAGATGCAACTTCCGAGTCTCTACGACCTTCAGAGAAAAAGTTATTAGCCGAGATAAATTTGCTTTTTTTAGCACTTTGAGCACTTTTCCTAAATGGCACTTCCCAAGGTCCTAGAGCCTCGGGGTTGGTACCAATCGATCCGGAATGACCTGATTAGTGGGGGTAGATGCAACTTCCGAGTCTCTACGACCTTCAGAAGGAAAGTTAAGAAATAAAATGTGAAAAAAATAAAAATTGCCATGAGCGGGATTTGAACACTCAACCTTGTGTTCCAAAGGCGGGCGCACTACCACTGCACCACCGCTCCAGCTGAAAACGCATTTTTCAGAAATGGCACTTCCCAAGGTCCTAGAGCCTCGTGGTTGGTACCAATCGATCCGGAATGACCTGATTAGTGGGGGTAGATGCAACTTTTAAGTCTCTACGACCTTCAGAGAAAAAGTTATTAGCCGAGATAAATTTGCTTTTTTTAGCACTTTGAGCACTTTTCCTAAATGGCACTTCCCAAGGTCCTAGAGCCTCGGGGTTGGTACCAATCGATCCGGAATGACCTGATTAGTGGGGGTAGATGCAACTTCCGAGTCTCTACGACCTTCAGAGAAAAAGTTATTAGCCGAGATAAATTTGCTTTTTTTAACACTTTGAGCACTTTTCCTAAATGGCACTTCCCAAGGTCCTAGAGCCTCGTGGTTGGTACCAATCGATCCGGAATGACCTGATTAGTGGGGGTAGATGCAACTTTTAAGTCTCTACGACCTTCAGAGAAAAAGTTATTAGCCGAGATAAATTTGCTTTTTTTAGCACTTTGAGCACTTTTCCTAAATGGCACTTCCCAAGGACCTAGAGCCTCGGGGTTGGTACCAATCGATCCGGAATGACCTGATTAGTGGGGGTAGATGCAACTTCCGAGTCTCTACGACCTTCAGAGAAAAAGTTATTAGCCGAGATAAATTTGCTTTTTTTAGCACTTTGAGCACTTTTCCTAAATGGCACTTCCCAAGGTCCTAGAGCCTCGGGGTTGGTACCAATCGATCCGGAATGACCTGATTAGTGGGGGTAGATGCAACTTCCGAGTCTCTACGACCTTCAGAAGGAAAGTTAAGAAATAAAATGTGAAAAAAATAAAAATTGCCATGAGCGGGATTTGAACACTCAACCTTGTGTTCCAAAGGCGGGCGCACTACCACTGCACCACCGCTCCAGCTGAAAACGCATTTTTCAGAAATGGCACTTCCCAAGGTCCTAGAGCCTCGTGGTTGGTACCAATCGATCCGGAATGACCTGATTAGTGGGGGTAGATGCAACTTTTAAGTCTCTACGACCTTCAGAGAAAAAGTTATTAGCCGAGATAAATTTGCTTTTTTTAGCACTTTGAGCACTTTTCCTAAATGGCACTTCCCAAGGACCTAGAGCCTCGGGGTTGGTACCAATCGATCCGGAATGACCTGATTAGTGGGGGTAGATGCAACTTCCGAGTCTCTACGACCTTCAGAGAAAAAGTTATTAGCCGAGATAAATTTGCTTTTTTTAGCACTTTGAGCACTTTTCCTAAATGGCACTTCCCAAGGTCCTAGAGCCTCGGGGTTGGTACCAATCGATCCGGAATGACCTGATTAGTGGGGGTAGATGCAACTTCCGAGTCTCTACGACCTTCAGAAGGAAAGTTAAGAAATAAAATGTGAAAAAAATAAAAATTGCCATGAGCGGGATTTGAACACTCAACCTTGTGTTCCAAAGGCGGGCGCACTACCACTGCACCACCGCTCCAGCTGAAAACGCATTTTTCAGAAATGGCACTTCCCAAGGTCCTAGAGCCTCGTGGTTGGTACCAATCGATCCGGAATGACCTGATTAGTGGGGGTAGATGCAACTTTTAAGTCTCTACGACCTTCAGAGAAAAAGTTATTAGCCGAGATAAATTTGCTTTTTTTAGCACTTTGAGCACTTTTCCTAAATGGCACTTCCCAAGGTCCTAGAGCCTCGGGGTTGGTACCAATCGATCCGGAATGACCTGATTAGTGGGGGTAGATGCAACTTCCGAGTCTCTACGACCTTCAGAGAAAAAGTTATTAGCCGAGATAAATTTGCTTTTTTTAACACTTTGAGCACTTTTCCTAAATGGCACTTCCCAAGGTCCTAGAGCCTCGTGGTTGGTACCAATCGATCCGGAATGACCTGATTAGTGGGGGTAGATGCAACTTTTAAGTCTCTACGACCTTCAGAGAAAAAGTTATTAGCCGAGATAAATTTGCTTTTTTTAGCACTTTGAGCACTTTTCCTAAATGGCACTTCCCAAGGACCTAGAGCCTCGGGGTTGGTACCAATCGATCCGGAATGACCTGATTAGTGGGGGTAGATGCAACTTCCGAGTCTCTACGACCTTCAGAGAAAAAGTTATTAGCCGAGATAAATTTGCTTTTTTTAGCACTTTGAGCACTTTTCCTAAATGGCACTTCCCAAGGTCCTAGAGCCTCGGGGTTGGTACCAATCGATCCGGAATGACCTGATTAGTGGGGGTAGATGCAACTTCCGAGTCTCTACGACCTTCAGAAGGAAAGTTAAGAAATAAAATGTGAAAAAAATAAAAATTGCCATGAGCGGGATTTGAACACTCAACCTTGTGTTCCAAAGGCGGGCGCATTACCACTGCACCACCGCTCCAGCTGAAAACGCATTTTTCAGAAATGGCACTTCCCAAGGTCCTAGAGCCTCGTGGTTGGTACCAATCGATCCGGAATGACCTGATTAGTGGGGGTAGATGCAACTTCCGAGTCTCTACGACCTTCAGAGAAAAAGTTATTAGCCGAGATAAATTTGCTTTTTTTAGCACTTTGAGCACTTTTCCTAAATTGCACTTCCCAAGGTCCTAGAGCCTCGGGGTTGGTACCAATCGATCCGGAATGACCTGATTAGTGGGGGTAGATGCAACTTCCGAGTCTCTACGACCTTCAGAGAAAAAGTTATTAGCCGAGATAAATTTGCTTTTTTTAGCACTTTGAGCACTTTTCCTAAATGGCACTTCCCAAGGTCCTAGAGCCTCGTGGTTGGTACCAATCGATCCGGAATGACCTGATTAGTGGGGGTAGATGCAACTTCCGAGTCTCTACGACCTTCAGAAGGAAAGTTAAGAAATAAAATGTGAAAAAAATAAAAATTGCCATGAGCGGGATTTGAACACTCAACCTTGTGTTCCAAAGGCGGGCGCACTACCACTGCACCACCGCTCCAGCTGAAAACGCATTTTTCAGAAATGGCACTTCCCAAGGTCCTAGAGCCTCGTGGTTGGTACCAATCGATCCGGAATGACCTGATTAGTGGGGGTAGATGCAACTTCCGAGTCTCTACGACCTTCAGAGAAAAAGTTATTAGCCGAGATAAATTTGCTTTTTTTAGCACTTTGAGCACTTTTCCTAAATTGCACTTCCCAAGGTTCTAGAGCCTCGGGGTTGGTACCAATCGATCCGGAATGACCTGATTAGTGGGGGTAGATGCAACTTTTAAGTCTCTACGACCTTCAGAGAAAAAGTTATTAGCCGAGATAAATTTGCTTTTTTTAGCACTTTGAGCACTTTTCCTAAATGGCACTTCCCAAGGTCCTAGAGCCTCGGGGTTGGTACCAATCGATCCGGAATGACCTGATTAGTGGGGGTAGATGCAACTTCCGAGTCTCTACGACCTTCAGAAGGAAAGTTAAGAAATAAAATGTGAAAAAAATAAAAATTGCCATGAGCGGGATTTGAACACTCAACCTTGTGTTCCAAAGGCGGGCGCACTACCACTGCACCACCGCTCCAGCTGAAAACGCATTTTTCAGAAATGGCACTTCCCAAGGTCCTAGAGCCTCGTGGTTGGTACCAATCGATCCGGAATGACCTGATTAGTGGGGGTAGATGCAACTTCCGAGTCTCTACGACCTTCAGAGAAAAAGTTATTAGCCGAGATAAATTTGCTTTTTTTAACACTTTGAGCACTTTTCCTAAATGGCACTTCCCAAGGTCCTAGAGCCTCGTGGTTGGTACCAATCGATCCGGAATGACCTGATTAGTGGGGGTAGATGCAACTTTTAAGTCTCTACGACCTTCAGAGAAAAAGTTATTAGCCGAGATAAATTTGCTTTTTTTAGCACTTTGAGCACTTTTCCTAAATGGCACTTCCCAAGGACCTAGAGCCTCGGGGTTGGTACCAATCGATCCGGAATGACCTGATTAGTGGGGGTAGATGCAACTTCCGAGTCTCTACGACCTTCAGAGAAAAAGTTATTAGCCGAGATAAATTTGCTTTTTTTAGCACTTTGAGCACTTTTCCTAAATGGCACTTCCCAAGGTCCTAGAGCCTCGGGGTTGGTACCAATCGATCCGGAATGACCTGATTAGTGGGGGTAGATGCAACTTCCGAGTCTCTACGACCTTCAGAAGGAAAGTTAAGAAATAAAATGTGAAAAAAATAAAAATTGCCATGAGCGGGATTTGAACACTCAACCTTGTGTTCCAAAGGCGGGCGCACTACCACTGCACCACCGCTCCAGCTGAAAACGCATTTTTCAGAAATGGCACTTCCCAAGGTCCTAGAGCCTCGTGGTTGGTACCAATCGATCCGGAATGACCTGATTAGTGGGGGTAGATGCAACTTCCGAGTCTCTACGACCTTCAGAGAAAAAGTTATTAGCCGAGATAAATTTGCTTTTTTTAGCACTTTGAGCACTTTTCCTAAATTGCACTTCCCAAGGTCCTAGAGCCTCGGGGTTGGTACCAATCGATCCGGAATGACCTGATTAGTGGGGGTAGATGCAACTTCCGAGTCTCTACGACCTTCAGAGAAAAAGTTATTAGCCGAGATAAATTTGCTTTTTTTAGCACTTTGAGCACTTTTCCTAAATGGCACTTCCCAAGGTCCTAGAGCCTCGTGGTTGGTACCAATCGATCCGGAATGACCTGATTAGTGGGGGTAGATGCAACTTCCGAGTCTCTACGACCTTCAGATGGAAAGTTAAGAAATAAAATGTGAAAAAAATAAAAATTGCCATGAGCGGGATTTGAACACTCAACCTTGTGTTCCAAAGGCGGGCGCACTACCACTGCACCACCGCTCCAGCTGAAAACGCATTTTTCAGAAATGGCACTTCCCAAGGTCCTAGAGCCTCGTGGTTGGTACCAATCGATCCGGAATGACCTGATTAGTGGGGGTAGATGCAACTTCCGAGTCTCTACGACCTTCAGAGAAAAAGTTATTAGCCGAGATAAATTTGCTTTTTTTAACACTTTGAGCACTTTTCCTAAATGGCACTTCCCAAGGTCCTAGAGCCTCGTGGTTGGTACCAATCGATCCGGAATGACCTGATTAGTGGGGGTAGATGCAACTTTTAAGTCTCTACGACCTTCAGAGAAAAAGTTATTAGCCGAGATAAATTTGCTTTTTTTAGCACTTTGAGCACTTTTCCTAAATGGCACTTCCCAAGGACCTAGAGCCTCGGGGTTGGTACCAATCGATCCGGAATGACCTGATTAGTGGGGGTAGATGCAACTTCCGAGTCTCTACGACCTTCAGAGAAAAAGTTATTAGCCGAGATAAATTTGCTTTTTTTAGCACTTTGAGCACTTTTCCTAAATGGCACTTCCCAAGGTCCTAGAGCCTCGGGGTTGGTACCAATCGATCCGGAATGACCTGATTAGTGGGGGTAGATGCAACTTCCGAGTCTCTACGACCTTCAGAAGGAAAGTTAAGAAATAAAATGTGAAAAAAATAAAAATTGCCATGAGCGGGATTTGAACACTCAACCTTGTGTTCCAAAGGCGGGCGCACTACCACTGCACCACCGCTCCAGCTGAAAACGCATTTTTCAGAAATGGCACTTCCCAAGGTCCTAGAGCCTCGTGGTTGGTACCAATCGATCCGGAATGACCTGATTAGTGGGGGTAGATGCAACTTCCGAGTCTCTACGACCTTCAGAGAAAAAGTTATTAGCCGAGATAAATTTGCTTTTTTTAGCACTTTGAGCACTTTTCCTAAATTGCACTTCCCAAGGTCCTAGAGCCTCGGGGTTGGTACCAATCGATCCGGAATGACCTGATTAGTGGGGGTAGATGCAACTTCCGAGTCTCTACGACCTTCAGAGAAAAAGTTATTAGCCGAGATAAATTTGCTTTTTTTAGCACTTTGAGCACTTTTCCTAAATTGCACTTCCCAAGGTCCTAGAGCCTCGGGGTTGGTACCAATCGATCCGGAATGACCTGATTAGTGGGGGTAGATGCAACTTCCGAGTCTCTACGACCTTCAGAGAAAAAGTTATTAGCCGAGATAAATTTGCTTTTTTTAGCACTTTGAGCACTTTTCCTAAATGGCACTTCCCAAGGTCCTAGAGCCTCGTGGTTGGTACCAATCGATCCGGAATGACCTGATTAGTGGGGGTAGATGCAACTTCCGAGTCTCTACGACCTTCAGAAGGAAAGTTAAGAAATAAAATGTGAAAAAAATAAAAATTGCCATGAGCGGGATTTGAACACTCAACCTTGTGTTCCAAAGGCGGGCGCACTACCACTGCACCACCGCTCCAGCTGAAAACGCATTTTTCAGAAATGGCACTTCCCAAGGTCCTAGAGCCTCGTGGTTGGTACCAATCGATCCGGAATGACCTGATTAGTGGGGGTAGATGCAACTTCCGAGTCTCTACGACCTTCAGAGAAAAAGTTATTAGCCGAGATAAATTTGCTTTTTTTAGCACTTTGAGCACTTTTCCTAAATTGCACTTCCCAAGGTTCTAGAGCCTCGGGGTTGGTACCAATCGATCCGGAATGACCTGATTAGTGGGGGTAGATGCAACTTTTAAGTCTCTACGACCTTCAGAGAAAAAGTTATTAGCCGAGATAAATTTGCTTTTTTTAGCACTTTGAGCACTTTTCCTAAATGGCACTTCCCAAGGTCCTAGAGCCTCGGGGTTGGTACCAATCGATCCGGAATGACCTGATTAGTGGGGGTAGATGCAACTTCCGAGTCTCTACGACCTTCAGAAGGAAAGTTAAGAAATAAAATGTGAAAAAAATAAAAATTGCCATGAGCGGGATTTGAACACTCAACCTTGTGTTCCAAAGGCGGGCGCACTACCACTGCACCACCGCTCCAGCTGAAAACGCATTTTTCAGAAATGGCACTTCCCAAGGTCCTAGAGCCTCGTGGTTGGTACCAATCGATCCGGAATGACCTGATTAGTGGGGGTAGATGCAACTTTTAAGTCTCTACGACCTTCAGAGAAAAAGTTATTAGCCGAGATAAATTTGCTTTTTTTAGCACTTTGAGCACTTTTCCTAAATGGCACTTCCCAAGGTCCTAGAGCCTCGTGGTTGGTACCAATCGATCCGGAATGACCTGATTAGTGGGGGTAGATGCAACTTCCGAGTCTCTACGACCTTCAGAGAAAAAGTTATTAGCCGAGATAAATTTGCTTTTTTTAGCACTTTGAGCACTTTTCCTAAATGGCACTTCCCAAGGTCCTAGAGCCTCGGGGTTGGTACCAATCGATCCGGAATGACCTGATTAGTGGGGGTAGATGCAACTTTTAAGTCTCTACGACCTTCAGAGAAAAAGTTATTAGCCGAGATAAATTTGCTTTTTTTAGCACTTTGAGCACTTTTCCTAAATGGCACTTCCCAAGGTCCTAGAGCCTCGGGGTTGGTACCAATCGATCCGGAATGACCTGATTAGTGGGGGTAGATGCAACTTCCGAGTCTCTACGACCTTCAGAAGGAAAGTTAAGAAATAAAATGTGAAAAAAATAAAAATTGCCATGAGCGGGATTTGAACACTCAACCTTGTGTTCCAAAGGCGGGCGCACTACCACTGCACCACCGCTCCAGCTGAAAACGCATTTTTCAGAAATGGCACTTCCCAAGGTCCTAGAGCCTCGTGGTTGGTACCAATCGATCCGGAATGACCTGATTAGTGGGGGTAGATGCAACTTCCGAGTCTCTACGACCTTCAGAGAAAAAGTTATTAGCCGAGATAAATTTGCTTTTTTTAGCACTTTGAGCACTTTTCCTAAATTGCACTTCCCAAGGTCCTAGAGCCTCGGGGTTGGTACCAATCGATCCGGAATGACCTGATCATTGGGGGTAGATGCAACTTCCGAGTCTCTACGACCTTCAGAGAAAAAGTTATTAGCCGAGATAAATTTGCTTTTTTTAGCACTTTGAGCACTTTTCCTAAATTGCACTTCCCAAGGTCCTAGAGCCTCGGGGTTGGTACCAATCGATCCGGAATGACCTGATTAGTGGGGGTAGATGCAACTTCCGAGTCTCTACGACCTTCAGAGAAAAAGTTATTAGCCGAGATAAATTTGCTTTTTTTAGCACTTTGAGCACTTTTCCTAAATGGCACTTACCAAGGTCCTAGAGCCTCGTGGTTGGTACCAATCGATCCGGAATGACCTGATTAGTGGGGGTAGATGCAACTTTTAAGTCTCTACGACCTTCAGAGAAAAAGTTATTAGCCGAGATAAATTTGCTTTTTTTTAGCACTTTGAGCACTTTTCCTAAATGGCACTTCCCAAGGTCCTAGAGCCTCGGAGTTGGTACCAATCGATCCGGAATGACCTGATTAGTGGGGGTAGATGCAACTTCCGAGTCTCTACGACCTTCAGAAGGAAAGTTAAGAAATAAAATGTGAAAAAAATAAAAATTGCCATGAGCGGGATTTGAACACTCAACCTTGTGTTCCAAAGGCGGGCGCACTACCACTGCACCACCGCTCCAGCTGAAAACGCATTTTTCAGAAATGGCACTTCCCAAGGTCCTAGAGCCTCGTGGTTGGTACCAATCGATCCGGAATGACCTGATTAGTGGGGGTAGATGCAACTTCCGAGTCTCTACGACCTTCAGAGAAAAAGTTATTAGCCGAGATAAATTTGCTTTTTTTAGCACTTTGAGCACTTTTCCTAAATTGCACTTCCCAAGGTTCTAGAGCCTCGGGGTTGGTACCAATCGATCCGGAATGACCTGATTAGTGGGGGTAGATGCAACTTTTAAGTCTCTACGACCTTCAGAGAAAAAGTTATTAGCCGAGATAAATTTGCTTTTTTTAGCACTTTGAGCACTTTTCCTAAATGGCACTTCCCAAGGTCCTAGAGCCTCGGGGTTGGTACCAATCGATCCGGAATGACCTGATTAGTGGGGGTAGATGCAACTTCCGAGTCTCTACGACCTTCAGAAGGAAAGTTAAGAAATAAAATGTGAAAAAAATAAAAATTGCCATGAGCGGGATTTGAACACTCAACCTTGTGTTCCAAAGGCGGGCGCACTACCACTGCACCACCGCTCCAGCTGAAAACGCATTTTTCAGAAATGGCACTTCCCAAGGTCCTAGAGCCTCGTGGTTGGTACCAATCGATCCGGAATGACCTGATTAGTGGGGGTAGATGCAACTTTTAAGTCTCTACGACCTTCAGAGAAAAAGTTATTAGCCGAGATAAATTTGCTTTTTTTAGCACTTTGAGCACTTTTCCTAAATGGCACTTCCCAAGGTCCTAGAGCCTCGTGGTTGGTACCAATCGATCCGGAATGACCTGATTAGTGGGGGTAGATGCAACTTCCGAGTCTCTACGACCTTCAGAGAAAAAGTTATTAGCCGAGATAAATTTGCTTTTTTTAGCACTTTGAGCACTTTTCCTAAATGGCACTTCCCAAGGTCCTAGAGCCTCGGGGTTGGTACCAATCGATCCGGAATGACCTGATTAGTGGGGGTAGATGCAACTTTTAAGTCTCTACGACCTTCAGAGAAAAAGTTATTAGCCGAGATAAATTTGCTTTTTTTAGCACTTTGAGCACTTTTCCTAAATGGCACTTCCCAAGGTCCTAGAGCCTCGGGGTTGGTACCAATCGATCCGGAATGACCTGATTAGTGGGGGTAGATGCAACTTCCGAGTCTCTACGACCTTCAGAAGGAAAGTTAAGAAATAAAATGTGAAAAAAATAAAAATTGCCATGAGCGGGATTTGAACACTCAACCTTGTGTTCCAAAGGCGGGCGCACTACCACTGCACCACCGCTCCAGCTGAAAACGCATTTTTCAGAAATGGCACTTCCCAAGGTCCTAGAGCCTCGTGGTTGGTACCAATCGATCCGGAATGACCTGATTAGTGGGGGTAGATGCAACTTCCGAGTCTCTACGACCTTCAGAGAAAAAGTTATTAGCCGAGATAAATTTGCTTTTTTTAGCACTTTGAGCACTTTTCCTAAATTGCACTTCCCAAGGTCCTAGAGCCTCGGGGTTGGTACCAATCGATCCGGAATGACCTGATCATTGGGGGTAGATGCAACTTCCGAGTCTCTACGACCTTCAGAGAAAAAGTTATTAGCCGAGATAAATTTGCTTTTTTTAGCACTTTGAGCACTTTTCCTAAATTGCACTTCCCAAGGTCCTAGAGCCTCGGGGTTGGTACCAATCGATCCGGAATGACCTGATTAGTGGGGGTAGATGCAACTTCCGAGTCTCTACGACCTTCAGAGAAAAAGTTATTAGCCGAGATAAATTTGCTTTTTTTAGCACTTTGAGCACTTTTCCTAAATGGCACTTACCAAGGTCCTAGAGCCTCGTGGTTGGTACCAATCGATCCGGAATGACCTGATTAGTGGGGGTAGATGCAACTTTTAAGTCTCTACGACCTTCAGAGAAAAAGTTATTAGCCGAGATAAATTTGCTTTTTTTTAGCACTTTGAGCACTTTTCCTAAATGGCACTTCCCAAGGTCCTAGAGCCTCGGAGTTGGTACCAATCGATCCGGAATGACCTGATTAGTGGGGGTAGATGCAACTTCCGAGTCTCTACGACCTTCAGAAGGAAAGTTAAGAAATAAAATGTGAAAAAAATAAAAATTGCCATGAGCGGGATTTGAACACTCAACCTTGTGTTCCAAAGGCGGGCGCACTACCACTGCACCACCGCTCCAGCTGAAAACGCATTTTTCAGAAATGGCACTTCCCAAGGTCCTAGAGCCTCGGGGTTGGTACCAATCGATCCGGAATGACCTGATTAGTGGGGGTAGATGCAACTTCCGAGTCTCTACGACCTTCAGAGAAAAAGTTATTAGCCGAGATAAATTTGCTTTTTTTAGCACTTTGAGCACTTTTCCTAAATGGCACTTCCCAAGGTTCTAGAGCCTCGGGGTTGGTACCAATCGATCCGGAATGACCTGATTAGTGGGGGTAGATGCAACTTTTAAGTCTCTACGACCTTCAGAGAAAAAGTTATTAGCCGAGATAAATTTGCTTTTTTTAGCACTTTGAGCACTTTTCCTAAATGGCACTTCCCAAGGTCCTAGAGCCTCGGGGTTGGTACCAATCGATCCGGAATGACCTGATTAGTGGGGGTAGATGCAACTTCCGAGTCTCTACGACCTTCAGAAGGAAAGTTAAGAAATAAAATGTGAAAAAAATAAAAATTGCCATGAGCGGGATTTGAACACTCAACCTTGTGTTCCAAAGGCGGGCGCACTACCACTGCACCACCGCTCCAGCTGAAAACGCATTTTTCAGAAATGGCACTTCCCAAGGTCCTAGAGCCTCGTGGTTGGTACCAATCGATCCGGAATGACCTGATTAGTGGGGGTAGATGCAACTTCCGAGTCTCTACGACCTTCAGAGAAAAAGTTATTAGCCGAGATAAATTTGCTTTTTTTAGCACTTTGAGCACTTTTCCTAAATTGCACTTCCCAAGGTCCTAGAGCCTCGGGGTTGGTACCAATCGATCCGGAATGACCTGATTAGTGGGGGTAGATGCAACTTCCGAGTCTCTACGACCTTCAGAGAAAAAGTTATTAGCCGAGATAAATTTGCTTTTTTTAGCACTTTGAGCACTTTTCCTAAATGGCACTTCCCAAGGTCCTAGAGCCTCGGGGTTGGTACCAATCGATCCGGAATGACCTGATTAGTGGGGGTAGATGCAACTTCCGAGTCTCTACGACCTTCAGAAGGAAAGTTAAGAAATAAAATGTGAAAAAAATAAAAATTGCCATGAGCGGGATTTGAACACTCAACCTTGTGTTCCAAAGGCGGGCGCACTACCACTGCACCACCGCTCCAGCTGAAAACGCATTTTTCAGAAATGGCACTTCCCAAGGTCCTAGAGCCTCGTGGTTGGTACCAATCGATCCGGAATGACCTGATTAGTGGGGGTAGATGCAACTTCCGAGTCTCTACGACCTTCAGAGAAAAAGTTATTAGCCGAGATAAATTTGCTTTTTTTAGCACTTTGAGCACTTTTCCTAAATTGCACTTCCCAAGGTCCTAGAGCCTCGGGGTTGGTACCAATCGATCCGGAATGACCTGATTAGTGGGGGTAGATGCAACTTCCGAGTCTCTACGACCTTCAGAAGGAAAGTTAAGAAATAAAATGTGAAAAAAATAAAAATTGCCATGAGCGGGATTTGAACACTCAACCTTGTGTTCCAAAGGCGGGCGCACTACCACTGCACCACCGCTCCAGCTGAAAACGCATTTTTCAGAAATGGCACTTCCCAAGGTCCTAGAGCCTCGTGGTTGGTACCAATCGATCCGGAATGACCTGATTAGTGGGGGTAGATGCAACTTCCGAGTCTCTACGACCTTCAGAGAAAAAGTTATTAGCCGAGATAAATTTGCTTTTTTTAGCACTTTGAGCACTTTTCCTAAATTGCACTTCCCAAGGTCCTAGAGCCTCGGGGTTGGTACCAATCGATCCGGAATGACCTGATTAGTGGGGGTAGATGCAACTTCCGAGTCTCTACGACCTTCAGAGAAAAAGTTATTAGCCGAGATAAATTTGCTTTTTTTAGCACTTTGAGCACTTTTCCTAAATGGCACTTCCCAAGGTCCTAGAGCCTCGGGGTTGGTACCAATCGATCCGGAATGACCTGATTAGTGGGGGTAGATGCAACTTCCGAGTCTCTACGACCTTCAGAGAAAAAGTTATTAGCCGAGATAAATTTGCTTTTTTTAGCACTTTGAGCACTTTTCCTAAATGGCACTTACCAAGGTCCTAGAGCCTCGTGGTTGGTACCAATCGATCCGGAATGACCTGATTAGTGGGGGTAGATGCAACTTTTAAGTCTCTACGACCTTCAGAGAAAAAGTTATTAGCCGAGATAAATTTGCTTTTTTTTAGCACTTTGAGCACTTTTCCTAAATGGCACTTCCCAAGGTCCTAGAGCCTCGGAGTTGGTACCAATCGATCCGGAATGACCTGATTAGTGGGGGTAGATGCAACTTCCGAGTCTCTACGACCTTCAGAAGGAAAGTTAAGAAATAAAATGTGAAAAAAATAAAAATTGCCATGAGCGGGATTTGAACACTCAACCTTGTGTTCCAAAGGCGGGCGCACTACCACTGCACCACCGCTCCAGCTGAAAACGCATTTTTCAGAAATGGCACTTCCCAAGGTCCTAGAGCCTCGTGGTTGGTACCAATCGATCCGGAATGACCTGATTAGTGGGGGTAGATGCAACTTCCGAGTCTCTACGACCTTCAGAGAAAAAGTTATTAGCCGAGATAAATTTGCTTTTTTTAGCACTTTGAGCACTTTTCCTAAATTGCACTTCCCAAGGTCCTAGAGCCTCGGGGTTGGTACCAATCGATCCGGAATGACCTGATTAGTGGGGGTAGATGCAACTTCCGAGTCTCTACGACCTTCAGAAGGAAAGTTAAGAAATAAAATGTGAAAAAAATAAAAATTGCCATGAGCGGGATTTGAACACTCAACCTTGTGTTCCAAAGGCGGGCGCACTACCACTGCACCACCGCTCCAGCTGAAAACGCATTTTTCAGAAATGGCACTTCCCAAGGTCCTAGAGCCTCGTGGTTGGTACCAATCGATCCGGAATGACCTGATTAGTGGGGGTAGATGCAACTTCCGAGTCTCTACGACCTTCAGAGAAAAAGTTATTAGCCGAGATAAATTTGCTTTTTTTAGCACTTTGAGCACTTTTCCTAAATTGCACTTCCCAAGGTCCTAGAGCCTCGGGGTTGGTACCAATCGATCCGGAATGACCTGATTAGTGGGGGTAGATGCAACTTCCGAGTCTCTACGACCTTCAGAGAAAAAGTTATTAGCCGAGATAAATTTGCTTTTTTTAGCACTTTGAGCACTTTTCCTAAATGGCACTTACCAAGGTCCTAGAGCCTCGTGGTTGGTACCAATCGATCCGGAATGACCTGATTAGTGGGGGTAGATGCAACTTTTAAGTCTCTACGACCTTCAGAGAAAAAGTTATTAGCCGAGATAAATTTGCTTTTTTTTAGCACTTTGAGCACTTTTCCTAAATGGCACTTCCCAAGGTCCTAGAGCCTCGGAGTTGGTACCAATCGATCCGGAATGACCTGATTAGTGGGGGTAGATGCAACTTCCGAGTCTCTACGACCTTCAGAAGGAAAGTTAAGAAATAAAATGTGAAAAAAATAAAAATTGCCATGAGCGGGATTTGAACACTCAACCTTGTGTTCCAAAGGCGGGCGCACTACCACTGCACCACCGCTCCAGCTGAAAACGCATTTTTCAGAAATGGCACTTCCCAAGGTCCTAGAGCCTCGTGGTTGGTACCAATCGATCCGGAATGACCTGATTAGTGGGGGTAGATGCAACTTTTAAGTCTCTACGACCTTCAGAGAAAAAGTTATTAGCCGAGATAAATTTGCTTTTTTTTAGCACTTTGAGCACTTTTCCTAAATGGCACTTCCCAAGGTCCTAGAGCCTCGGAGTTGGTACCAATCGATCCGGAATGACCTGATTAGGGGGGGTAGATGCAACTTCCGAGTCTCTACGACCTTCAGAAGGAAAGTTAAGAAATAAAATGTGAAAAAAATAAAAATTGCCATGAGCGGGATTTGAACACTCAACCTTGTGTTCCAAAGGCGGGCGCACTACCACTGCACCACCGCTCCAGCTGAAAACGCATTTTTCAGAAATGGCACTTCCCAAGGTCCTAGAGCCTCGTGGTTGGTACCAATCGATCCGGAATGACCTGATTAGTGGGGGTAGATGCAACTTCCGAGTCTCTACGACCTTCAGAGAAAAAGTTATTAGCCGAGATAAATTTGCTTTTTTTAGCACTTTGAGCACTTTTCCTAAATTGCACTTCCCAAGGTCCTAGAGCCTCGGGGTTGGTACCAATCGATCCGGAATGACCTGATTAGTGGGGGTAGATGCAACTTCCGAGTCTCTACGACCTTCAGAGAAAAAGTTATTAGCCGAGATAAATTTGCTTTTTTTAGCACTTTGAGCACTTTTCCTAAATGGCACTTACCAAGGTCCTAGAGCCTCGGGGTTGGTACCAATCGATCCGGAATGACCTGATTAGTGGGGGTAGATGCAACTTCCGAGTCTCTACGACCTTCAGAGAAAAAGTTATTAGCCGAGATAAATTTGCTTTTTTTAGCACTTTGAGCACTTTTCCTAAATGGCACTTCCCAAGGTCCTAGAGCCTCGGGGTTGGTACCAATCGATCCGGAATGACCTGATTAGTGGGGGTAGATGCAACTTCCGAGTCTCTACGACCTTCAGAGAAAAAGTTATTAGCCGAGATAAATTTGCTTTTTTTAGCACTTTGAGCACTTTTCCTAAATGGCACTTACCAAGGTCCTAGAGCCTCGTGGTTGGTACCAATCGATCCGGAATGACCTGATTAGTGGGGGTAGATGCAACTTTTAAGTCTCTACGACCTTCAGAGAAAAAGTTATTAGCCGAGATAAATTTGCTTTTTTTAGCACTTTGAGCACTTTTCCTAAATGGCACTTCCCAAGGTCCTAGAGCCTCGGAGTTGGTACCAATCGATCCGGAATGACCTGATTAGTGGGGGTAGATGCAACTTCCGAGTCTCTACGACCTTCAGAAGGAAAGTTAAGAAATAAAATGTGAAAAAAATAAAAATTGCCATGAGCGGGATTTGAACACTCAACCTTGTGTTCCAAAGGCGGGCGCACTACCACTGCACCACCGCTCCAGCTGAAAACGCATTTTTCAGAAATGGCACTTCCCAAGGTCCTAGAGCCTCGTGGTTGGTACCAATCGATCCGGAATGACCTGATTAGTGGGGGTAGATGCAACTTCCGAGTCTCTACGACCTTCAGAGAAAAAGTTATTAGCCGAGATAAATTTGCTTTTTTTAGCACTTTGAGCACTTTTCCTAAATTGCACTTCCCAAGGTCCTAGAGCCTCGGGGTTGGTACCAATCGATCCGGAATGACCTGATTAGTGGGGGTAGATGCAACTTCCGAGTCTCTACGACCTTCAGAAGGAAAGTTAAGAAATAAAATGTGAAAAAAATAAAAATTGCCATGAGCGGGATTTGAACACTCAACCTTGTGTTCCAAAGGCGGGCGCACTACCACTGCACCACCGCTGCAGCTGAAAACGCATTTTTCAGAAATGGCACTTCCCAAGGTCCTAGAGCCTCGTGGTTGGTACCAATCGATCCGGAATGACCTGATTAGTGGGGGTAGATGCAACTTCCGAGTCTCTACGACCTTCAGAGAAAAAGTTATTAGCCGAGATAAATTTGCTTTTTTTAGCACTTTGAGCACTTTTCCTAAATGGCACTTCCCAAGGTCCTAGAGCCTCGGAGTTGGTACCAATCGATCCGGAATGACCTGATTAGTGGGGGTAGATGCAACTTCCGAGTCTCTACGACCTTCAGAAGGAAAGTTAAGAAATAAAATGTGAAAAAAATAAAAATTGCCATGAGCGGGATTTGAACACTCAACCTTGTGTTCCAAAGGCGGGCGCACTACCACTGCACCACCGCTCCAGCTGAAAACGCATTTTTCAGAAATGGCACTTCCCAAGGTCCTAGAGCCTCGTGGTTGGTACCAATCGATCCGGAATGACCTGATTAGTGGGGGTAGATGCAACTTCCGAGTCTCTACGACCTTCAGAGAAAAAGTTATTAGCCGAGATAAATTTGCTTTTTTTAGCACTTTGAGCACTTTTCCTAAATTGCACTTCCCAAGGTCCTAGAGCCTCGGGGTTGGTACCAATCGATCCGGAATGACCTGATTAGTGGGGGTAGATGCAACTTCCGAGTCTCTACGACCTTCAGAAGGAAAGTTAAGAAATAAAATGTGAAAAAAATAAAAATTGCCATGAGCGGGATTTGAACACTCAACCTTGTGTTCCAAAGGCGGGCGCACTACCACTGCACCACCGCTCCAGCTGAAAACGCATTTTTCAGAAATGGCACTTCCCAAGGTCCTAGAGCCTCGTGGTTGGTACCAATCGATCCGGAATGACCTGATTAGTGGGGGTAGATGCAACTTTTAAGTCTCTACGACCTTCAGAGAAAAAGTTATTAGCCGAGATAAATTTGCTTTTTTTTAGCACTTTGAGCACTTTTCCTAAATGGCACTTCCCAAGGTCCTAGAGCCTCGGAGTTGGTACCAATCGATCCGGAATGACCTGATTAGTGGGGGTAGATGCAACTTCCGAGTCTCTACGACCTTCAGAAGGAAAGTTAAGAAATAAAATGTGAAAAAAATAAAAATTGCCATGAGCGGGATTTGAACACTCAACCTTGTGTTCCAAAGGCGGGCGCACTACCACTGCACCACCGCTCCAGCTGAAAACGCATTTTTCAGAAATGGCACTTCCCAAGGTCCTAGAGCCTCGTGGTTGGTACCAATCGATCCGGAATGACCTGATTAGTGGGGGTAGATGCAACTTTTAAGTCTCTACGACCTTCAGAGAAAAAGTTATTAGCCGAGATAAATTTGCTTTTTTTTAGCACTTTGAGCACTTTTCCTAAATGGCACTTCCCAAGGTCCTAGAGCCTCGGAGTTGGTACCAATCGATCCGGAATGACCTGATTAGGGGGGGTAGATGCAACTTCCGAGTCTCTACGACCTTCAGAAGGAAAGTTAAGAAATAAAATGTGAAAAAAATAAAAATTGCCATGAGCGGGATTTGAACACTCAACCTTGTGTTCCAAAGGCGGGCGCACTACCACTGCACCACCGCTCCAGCTGAAAACGCATTTTTCAGAAATGGCACTTCCCAAGGTCCTAGAGCCTCGTGGTTGGTACCAATCGATCCGGAATGACCTGATTAGTGGGGGTAGATGCAACTTCCGAGTCTCTACGACCTTCAGAGAAAAAGTTATTAGCCGAGATAAATTTGCTTTTTTTAGCACTTTGAGCACTTTTCCTAAATTGCACTTCCCAAGGTCCTAGAGCCTCGGGGTTGGTACCAATCGATCCGGAATGACCTGATTAGTGGGGGTAGATGCAACTTCCGAGTCTCTACGACCTTCAGAGAAAAAGTTATTAGCCGAGATAAATTTGCTTTTTTTAGCACTTTGAGCACTTTTCCTAAATGGCACTTACCAAGGTCCTAGAGCCTCGGGGTTGGTACCAATCGATCCGGAATGACCTGATTAGTGGGGGTAGATGCAACTTCCGAGTCTCTACGACCTTCAGAGAAAAAGTTATTAGCCGAGATAAATTTGCTTTTTTTAGCACTTTGAGCACTTTTCCTAAATGGCACTTCCCAAGGTCCTAGAGCCTCGGGGTTGGTACCAATCGATCCGGAATGACCTGATTAGTGGGGGTAGATGCAACTTCCGAGTCTCTACGACCTTCAGAGAAAAAGTTATTAGCCGAGATAAATTTGCTTTTTTTAGCACTTTGAGCACTTTTCCTAAATGGCACTTACCAAGGTCCTAGAGCCTCGTGGTTGGTACCAATCGATCCGGAATGACCTGATTAGTGGGGGTAGATGCAACTTTTAAGTCTCTACGACCTTCAGAGAAAAAGTTATTAGCCGAGATAAATTTGCTTTTTTTAGCACTTTGAGCACTTTTCCTAAATGGCACTTCCCAAGGTCCTAGAGCCTCGGAGTTGGTACCAATCGATCCGGAATGACCTGATTAGTGGGGGTAGATGCAACTTCCGAGTCTCTACGACCTTCAGAAGGAAAGTTAAGAAATAAAATGTGAAAAAAATAAAAATTGCCATGAGCGGGATTTGAACACTCAACCTTGTGTTCCAAAGGCGGGCGCACTACCACTGCACCACCGCTCCAGCTGAAAACGCATTTTTCAGAAATGGCACTTCCCAAGGTCCTAGAGCCTCGTGGTTGGTACCAATCGATCCGGAATGACCTGATTAGTGGGGGTAGATGCAACTTCCGAGTCTCTACGACCTTCAGAGAAAAAGTTATTAGCCGAGATAAATTTGCTTTTTTTAGCACTTTGAGCACTTTTCCTAAATTGCACTTCCCAAGGTCCTAGAGCCTCGGGGTTGGTACCAATCGATCCGGAATGACCTGATTAGTGGGGGTAGATGCAACTTCCGAGTCTCTACGACCTTCAGAAGGAAAGTTAAGAAATAAAATGTGAAAAAAATAAAAATTGCCATGAGCGGGATTTGAACACTCAACCTTGTGTTCCAAAGGCGGGCGCACTACCACTGCACCACCGCTGCAGCTGAAAACGCATTTTTCAGAAATGGCACTTCCCAAGGTCCTAGAGCCTCGTGGTTGGTACCAATCGATCCGGAATGACCTGATTAGTGGGGGTAGATGCAACTTCCGAGTCTCTACGACCTTCAGAGAAAAAGTTATTAGCCGAGATAAATTTGCTTTTTTTAGCACTTTGAGCACTTTTCCTAAATGGCACTTCCCAAGGTCCTAGAGCCTCGGAGTTGGTACCAATCGATCCGGAATGACCTGATTAGTGGGGGTAGATGCAACTTCCGAGTCTCTACGACCTTCAGAAGGAAAGTTAAGAAATAAAATGTGAAAAAAATAAAAATTGCCATGAGCGGGATTTGAACACTCAACCTTGTGTTCCAAAGGCGGGCGCACTACCACTGCACCACCGCTCCAGCTGAAAACGCATTTTTCAGAAATGGCACTTCCCAAGGTCCTAGAGCCTCGTGGTTGGTACCAATCGATCCGGAATGACCTGATTAGTGGGGGTAGATGCAACTTCCGAGTCTCTACGACCTTCAGAGAAAAAGTTATTAGCCGAGATAAATTTGCTTTTTTTAGCACTTTGAGCACTTTTCCTAAATTGCACTTCCCAAGGTCCTAGAGCCTCGGGGTTGGTACCAATCGATCCGGAATGACCTGATTAGTGGGGGTAGATGCAACTTCCGAGTCTCTACGACCTTCAGAAGGAAAGTTAAGAAATAAAATGTGAAAAAAATAAAAATTGCCATGAGCGGGATTTGAACACTCAACCTTGTGTTCCAAAGGCGGGCGCACTACCACTGCACCACCGCTCCAGCTGAAAACGCATTTTTCAGAAATGGCACTTCCCAAGGTCCTAGAGCCTCGTGGTTGGTACCAATCGATCCGGAATGACCTGATTAGTGGGGGTAGATGCAACTTCCGAGTCTCTACGACCTTCAGAGAAAAAGTTATTAGCCGAGATAAATTTGCTTTTTTTAGCACTTTGAGCACTTTTCCTAAATTGCACTTCCCAAGGTCCTAGAGCCTCGGGGTTGGTACCAATCGATCCGGAATGACCTGATTAGTGGGGGTAGATGCAACTTCCGAGTCTCTACGACCTTCAGAGAAAAAGTTATTAGCCGAGATAAATTTGCTTTTTTTAGCACTTTGAGCACTTTTCCTAAATGGCACTTACCAAGGTCCTAGAGCCTCGTGGTTGGTACCAATCGATCCGGAATGACCTGATTAGTGGGGGTAGATGCAACTTTTAAGTCTCTACGACCTTCAGAGAAAAAGTTATTAGCCGAGATAAATTTGCTTTTTTTTAGCACTTTGAGCACTTTTCCTAAATGGCACTTCCCAAGGTCCTAGAGCCTCGGAGTTGGTACCAATCGATCCGGAATGACCTGATTAGTGGGGGTAGATGCAACTTCCGAGTCTCTACGACCTTCAGAAGGAAAGTTAAGAAATAAAATGTGAAAAAAATAAAAATTGCCATGAGCGGGATTTGAACACTCAACCTTGTGTTCCAAAGGCGGGCGCACTACCACTGCACCACCGCTCCAGCTGAAAACGCATTTTTCAGAAATGGCACTTCCCAAGGTCCTAGAGCCTCGTGGTTGGTACCAATCGATCCGGAATGACCTGATTAGTGGGGGTAGATGCAACTTCCGAGTCTCTACGACCTTCAGAGAAAAAGTTATTAGCCGAGATAAATTTGCTTTTTTTAGCACTTTGAGCACTTTTCCTAAATGGCACTTACCAAGGTCCTAGAGCCTCGGGGTTGGTACCAATCGATCCGGAATGACCTGATTAGTGGGGGTAGATGCAACTTCCGAGTCTCTACGACCTTCAGAGAAAAAGTTATTAGCCGAGATAAATTTGCTTTTTTTAGCACTTTGAGCACTTTTCCTAAATGGCACTTCCCAAGGTCCTAGAGCCTCGGGGTTGGTACCAATCGATCCGGAATGACCTGATTAGTGGGGGTAGATGCAACTTCCGAGTCTCTACGACCTTCAGAGAAAAAGTTATTAGCCGAGATAAATTTGCTTTTTTTAGCACTTTGAGCACTTTTCCTAAATGGCACTTACCAAGGTCCTAGAGCCTCGTGGTTGGTACCAATCGATCCGGAATGACCTGATTAGTGGGGGTAGATGCAACTTTTAAGTCTCTACGACCTTCAGAGAAAAAGTTATTAGCCGAGATAAATTTGCTTTTTTTAGCACTTTGAGCACTTTTCCTAAATGGCACTTCCCAAGGTCCTAGAGCCTCGGAGTTGGTACCAATCGATCCGGAATGACCTGATTAGTGGGGGTAGATGCAACTTCCGAGTCTCTACGACCTTCAGAAGGAAAGTTAAGAAATAAAATGTGAAAAAAATAAAAATTGCCATGAGCGGGATTTGAACACTCAACCTTGTGTTCCAAAGGCGGGCGCACTACCACTGCACCACCGCTCCAGCTGAAAACGCATTTTTCAGAAATGGCACTTCCCAAGGTCCTAGAGCCTCGTGGTTGGTACCAATCGATCCGGAATGACCTGATTAGTGGGGGTAGATGCAACTTCCGAGTCTCTACGACCTTCAGAGAAAAAGTTATTAGCCGAGATAAATTTGCTTTTTTTAGCACTTTGAGCACTTTTCCTAAATTGCACTTCCCAAGGTCCTAGAGCCTCGGGGTTGGTACCAATCGATCCGGAATGACCTGATTAGTGGGGGTAGATGCAACTTCCGAGTCTCTACGACCTTCAGAAGGAAAGTTAAGAAATAAAATGTGAAAAAAATAAAAATTGCCATGAGCGGGATTTGAACACTCAACCTTGTGTTCCAAAGGCGGGCGCACTACCACTGCACCACCGCTGCAGCTGAAAACGCATTTTTCAGAAATGGCACTTCCCAAGGTCCTAGAGCCTCGTGGTTGGTACCAATCGATCCGGAATGACCTGATTAGTGGGGGTAGATGCAACTTCCGAGTCTCTACGACCTTCAGAGAAAAAGTTATTAGCCGAGATAAATTTGCTTTTTTTAGCACTTTGAGCACTTTTCCTAAATGGCACTTCCCAAGGTCCTAGAGCCTCGGAGTTGGTACCAATCGATCCGGAATGACCTGATTAGTGGGGGTAGATGCAACTTCCGAGTCTCTACGACCTTCAGAAGGAAAGTTAAGAAATAAAATGTGAAAAAAATAAAAATTGCCATGAGCGGGATTTGAACACTCAACCTTGTGTTCCAAAGGCGGGCGCACTACCACTGCACCACCGCTCCAGCTGAAAACGCATTTTTCAGAAATGGCACTTCCCAAGGTCCTAGAGCCTCGTGGTTGGTACCAATCGATCCGGAATGACCTGATTAGTGGGGGTAGATGCAACTTCCGAGTCTCTACGACCTTCAGAGAAAAAGTTATTAGCCGAGATAAATTTGCTTTTTTTAGCACTTTGAGCACTTTTCCTAAATTGCACTTCCCAAGGTCCTAGAGCCTCGGGGTTGGTACCAATCGATCCGGAATGACCTGATTAGTGGGGGTAGATGCAACTTCCGAGTCTCTACGACCTTCAGAAGGAAAGTTAAGAAATAAAATGTGAAAAAAATAAAAATTGCCATGAGCGGGATTTGAACACTCAACCTTGTGTTCCAAAGGCGGGCGCACTACCACTGCACCACCGCTCCAGCTGAAAACGCATTTTTCAGAAATGGCACTTCCCAAGGTCCTAGAGCCTCGTGGTTGGTACCAATCGATCCGGAATGACCTGATTAGTGGGGGTAGATGCAACTTTTAAGTCTCTACGACCTTCAGAGAAAAAGTTATTAGCCGAGATAAATTTGCTTTTTTTTAGCACTTTGAGCACTTTTCCTAAATGGCACTTCCCAAGGTCCTAGAGCCTCGGAGTTGGTACCAATCGATCCGGAATGACCTGATTAGTGGGGGTAGATGCAACTTCCGAGTCTCTACGACCTTCAGAAGGAAAGTTAAGAAATAAAATGTGAAAAAAATAAAAATTGCCATGAGCGGGATTTGAACACTCAACCTTGTGTTCCAAAGGCGGGCGCACTACCACTGCACCACCGCTCCAGCTGAAAACGCATTTTTCAGAAATGGCACTTCCCAAGGTCCTAGAGCCTCGTGGTTGGTACCAATCGATCCGGAATGACCTGATTAGTGGGGGTAGATGCAACTTTTAAGTCTCTACGACCTTCAGAGAAAAAGTTATTAGCCGAGATAAATTTGCTTTTTTTTAGCACTTTGAGCACTTTTCCTAAATGGCACTTCCCAAGGTCCTAGAGCCTCGGAGTTGGTACCAATCGATCCGGAATGACCTGATTAGGGGGGGTAGATGCAACTTCCGAGTCTCTACGACCTTCAGAAGGAAAGTTAAGAAATAAAATGTGAAAAAAATAAAAATTGCCATGAGCGGGATTTGAACACTCAACCTTGTGTTCCAAAGGCGGGCGCACTACCACTGCACCACCGCTCCAGCTGAAAACGCATTTTTCAGAAATGGCACTTCCCAAGGTCCTAGAGCCTCGTGGTTGGTACCAATCGATCCGGAATGACCTGATTAGTGGGGGTAGATGCAACTTCCGAGTCTCTACGACCTTCAGAGAAAAAGTTATTAGCCGAGATAAATTTGCTTTTTTTAGCACTTTGAGCACTTTTCCTAAATTGCACTTCCCAAGGTCCTAGAGCCTCGGGGTTGGTACCAATCGATCCGGAATGACCTGATTAGTGGGGGTAGATGCAACTTCCGAGTCTCTACGACCTTCAGAGAAAAAGTTATTAGCCGAGATAAATTTGCTTTTTTTAGCACTTTGAGCACTTTTCCTAAATGGCACTTACCAAGGTCCTAGAGCCTCGGGGTTGGTACCAATCGATCCGGAATGACCTGATTAGTGGGGGTAGATGCAACTTCCGAGTCTCTACGACCTTCAGAGAAAAAGTTATTAGCCGAGATAAATTTGCTTTTTTTAGCACTTTGAGCACTTTTCCTAAATGGCACTTCCCAAGGTCCTAGAGCCTCGGGGTTGGTACCAATCGATCCGGAATGACCTGATTAGTGGGGGTAGATGCAACTTCCGAGTCTCTACGACCTTCAGAGAAAAAGTTATTAGCCGAGATAAATTTGCTTTTTTTAGCACTTTGAGCACTTTTCCTAAATGGCACTTACCAAGGTCCTAGAGCCTCGTGGTTGGTACCAATCGATCCGGAATGACCTGATTAGTGGGGGTAGATGCAACTTTTAAGTCTCTACGACCTTCAGAGAAAAAGTTATTAGCCGAGATAAATTTGCTTTTTTTAGCACTTTGAGCACTTTTCCTAAATGGCACTTCCCAAGGTCCTAGAGCCTCGGAGTTGGTACCAATCGATCCGGAATGACCTGATTAGTGGGGGTAGATGCAACTTCCGAGTCTCTACGACCTTCAGAAGGAAAGTTAAGAAATAAAATGTGAAAAAAATAAAAATTGCCATGAGCGGGATTTGAACACTCAACCTTGTGTTCCAAAGGCGGGCGCACTACCACTGCACCACCGCTCCAGCTGAAAACGCATTTTTCAGAAATGGCACTTCCCAAGGTCCTAGAGCCTCGTGGTTGGTACCAATCGATCCGGAATGACCTGATTAGTGGGGGTAGATGCAACTTCCGAGTCTCTACGACCTTCAGAGAAAAAGTTATTAGCCGAGATAAATTTGCTTTTTTTAGCACTTTGAGCACTTTTCCTAAATTGCACTTCCCAAGGTCCTAGAGCCTCGGGGTTGGTACCAATCGATCCGGAATGACCTGATTAGTGGGGGTAGATGCAACTTCCGAGTCTCTACGACCTTCAGAAGGAAAGTTAAGAAATAAAATGTGAAAAAAATAAAAATTGCCATGAGCGGGATTTGAACACTCAACCTTGTGTTCCAAAGGCGGGCGCACTACCACTGCACCACCGCTGCAGCTGAAAACGCATTTTTCAGAAATGGCACTTCCCAAGGTCCTAGAGCCTCGTGGTTGGTACCAATCGATCCGGAATGACCTGATTAGTGGGGGTAGATGCAACTTCCGAGTCTCTACGACCTTCAGAGAAAAAGTTATTAGCCGAGATAAATTTGCTTTTTTTAGCACTTTGAGCACTTTTCCTAAATGGCACTTCCCAAGGTCCTAGAGCCTCGGAGTTGGTACCAATCGATCCGGAATGACCTGATTAGTGGGGGTAGATGCAACTTCCGAGTCTCTACGACCTTCAGAAGGAAAGTTAAGAAATAAAATGTGAAAAAAATAAAAATTGCCATGAGCGGGATTTGAACACTCAACCTTGTGTTCCAAAGGCGGGCGCACTACCACTGCACCACCGCTCCAGCTGAAAACGCATTTTTCAGAAATGGCACTTCCCAAGGTCCTAGAGCCTCGTGGTTGGTACCAATCGATCCGGAATGACCTGATTAGTGGGGGTAGATGCAACTTCCGAGTCTCTACGACCTTCAGAGAAAAAGTTATTAGCCGAGATAAATTTGCTTTTTTTAGCACTTTGAGCACTTTTCCTAAATTGCACTTCCCAAGGTCCTAGAGCCTCGGGGTTGGTACCAATCGATCCGGAATGACCTGATTAGTGGGGGTAGATGCAACTTCCGAGTCTCTACGACCTTCAGAAGGAAAGTTAAGAAATAAAATGTGAAAAAAATAAAAATTGCCATGAGCGGGATTTGAACACTCAACCTTGTGTTCCAAAGGCGGGCGCACTACCACTGCACCACCGCTCCAGCTGAAAACGCATTTTTCAGAAATGGCACTTCCCAAGGTCCTAGAGCCTCGTGGTTGGTACCAATCGATCCGGAATGACCTGATTAGTGGGGGTAGATGCAACTTCCGAGTCTCTACGACCTTCAGAGAAAAAGTTATTAGCCGAGATAAATTTGCTTTTTTTAGCACTTTGAGCACTTTTCCTAAATTGCACTTCCCAAGGTCCTAGAGCCTCGGGGTTGGTACCAATCGATCCGGAATGACCTGATTAGTGGGGGTAGATGCAACTTCCGAGTCTCTACGACCTTCAGAGAAAAAGTTATTAGCCGAGATAAATTTGCTTTTTTTAGCACTTTGAGCACTTTTCCTAAATGGCACTTACCAAGGTCCTAGAGCCTCGTGGTTGGTACCAATCGATCCGGAATGACCTGATTAGTGGGGGTAGATGCAACTTTTAAGTCTCTACGACCTTCAGAGAAAAAGTTATTAGCCGAGATAAATTTGCTTTTTTTTAGCACTTTGAGCACTTTTCCTAAATGGCACTTCCCAAGGTCCTAGAGCCTCGGAGTTGGTACCAATCGATCCGGAATGACCTGATTAGTGGGGGTAGATGCAACTTCCGAGTCTCTACGACCTTCAGAAGGAAAGTTAAGAAATAAAATGTGAAAAAAATAAAAATTGCCATGAGCGGGATTTGAACACTCAACCTTGTGTTCCAAAGGCGGGCGCACTACCACTGCACCACCGCTCCAGCTGAAAACGCATTTTTCAGAAATGGCACTTCCCAAGGTCCTAGAGCCTCGTGGTTGGTACCAATCGATCCGGAATGACCTGATTAGTGGGGGTAGATGCAACTTTTAAGTCTCTACGACCTTCAGAGAAAAAGTTATTAGCCGAGATAAATTTGCTTTTTTTAGCACTTTGAGCACTTTTCCTAAATGGCACTTCCCAAGGTCCTAGAGCCTCGGGGTTGGTACCAATCGATCCGGAATGACCTGATTAGTGGGGGTAGATGCAACTTCCGAGTCTCTACGACCTTCAGAAGGAAAGTTAAGAAATAAAATGTGAAAAAAATAAAAATTGCCATGAGCGGGATTTGAACACTCAACCTTGTGTTCCAAAGGCGGGCGCACTACCACTGCACCACCGCTCCAGCTGAAAACGCATTTTTCAGAAATGGCACTTCCCAAGGTCCTAGAGCCTCGTGGTTGGTACCAATCGATCCGGAATGACCTGATTAGTGGGGGTAGATGCAACTTCCGAGTCTCTACGACCTTCAGAGAAAAAGTTATTAGCCGAGATAAATTTGCTTTTTTTAGCACTTTGAGCACTTTTCCTAAATTGCACTTCCCAAGGTCCTAGAGCCTCGGGGTTGGTACCAATCGATCCGGAATGACCTGATTAGTGGGGGTAGATGCAACTTCCGAGTCTCTACGACCTTCAGAGAAAAAGTTATTAGCCGAGATAAATTTGCTTTTTTTAGCACTTTGAGCACTTTTCCTAAATGGCACTTACCAAGGTCCTAGAGCCTCGTGGTTGGTACCAATCGATCCGGAATGACCTGATTAGTGGGGGTAGATGCAACTTTTAAGTCTCTACGACCTTCAGAGAAAAAGTTATTAGCCGAGATAAATTTGCTTTTTTTTAGCACTTTGAGCACTTTTCCTAAATGGCACTTCCCAAGGTCCTAGAGCCTCGGAGTTGGTACCAATCGATCCGGAATGACCTGATTAGTGGGGGTAGATGCAACTTCCGAGTCTCTACGACCTTCAGAAGGAAAGTTAAGAAATAAAATGTGAAAAAAATAAAAATTGCCATGAGCGGGATTTGAACACTCAACCTTGTGTTCCAAAGGCGGGCGCACTACCACTGCACCACCGCTCCAGCTGAAAACGCATTTTTCAGAAATGGCACTTCCCAAGGTCCTAGAGCCTCGTGGTTGGTACCAATCGATCCGGAATGACCTGATTAGTGGGGGTAGATGCAACTTCCGAGTCTCTACGACCTTCAGAGAAAAAGTTATTAGCCGAGATAAATTTGCTTTTTTTAGCACTTTGAGCACTTTTCCTAAATTGCACTTCCCAAGGTCCTAGAGCCTCGGAGTTGGTACCAATCGATCCGGAATGACCTGATTAGTGGGGGTAGATGCAACTTCCGAGTCTCTACGACCTTCAGAAGGAAAGTTAAGAAATAAAATGTGAAAAAAATAAAAATTGCCATGAGCGGGATTTGAACACTCAACCTTGTGTTCCAAAGGCGGGCGCACTACCACTGCACCACCGCTCCAGCTGAAAACGCATTTTTCAGAAATGGCACTTCCCAAGGTCCTAGAGCCTCGTGGTTGGTACCAATCGATCCGGAATGACCTGATTAGTGGGGGTAGATGCAACTTCCGAGTCTCTACGACCTTCAGAGAAAAAGTTATTAGCCGAGATAAATTTGCTTTTTTTAGCACTTTGAGCACTTTTCCTAAATTGCACTTCCCAAGGTCCTAGAGCCTCGGGGTTGGTACCAATCGATCCGGAATGACCTGATTAGTGGGGGTAGATGCAACTTCCGAGTCTCTACGACCTTCAGAGAAAAAGTTATTAGCCGAGATAAATTTGCTTTTTTTAGCACTTTGAGCACTTTTCCTAAATGGCACTTACCAAGGTCCTAGAGCCTCGTGGTTGGTACCAATCGATCCGGAATGACCTGATTAGTGGGGGTAGATGCAACTTTTAAGTCTCTACGACCTTCAGAGAAAAAGTTATTAGCCGAGATAAATTTGCTTTTTTTTAGCACTTTGAGCACTTTTCCTAAATGGCACTTCCCAAGGTCCTAGAGCCTCGGAGTTGGTACCAATCGATCCGGAATGACCTGATTAGTGGGGGTAGATGCAACTTCCGAGTCTCTACGACCTTCAGAAGGAAAGTTAAGAAATAAAATGTGAAAAAAATAAAAATTGCCATGAGCGGGATTTGAACACTCAACCTTGTGTTCCAAAGGCGGGCGCACTACCACTGCACCACCGCTCCAGCTGAAAACGCATTTTTCAGAAATGGCACTTCCCAAGGTCCTAGAGCCTCGTGGTTGGTACCAATCGATCCGGAATGACCTGATTAGTGGGGGTAGATGCAACTTCCGAGTCTCTACGACCTTCAGAGAAAAAGTTATTAGCCGAGATAAATTTGCTTTTTTTAGCACTTTGAGCACTTTTCCTAAATTGCACTTCCCAAGGTCCTAGAGCCTCGGAGTTGGTACCAATCGATCCGGAATGACCTGATTAGTGGGGGTAGATGCAACTTCCGAGTCTCTACGACCTTCAGAAGGAAAGTTAAGAAATAAAATGTGAAAAAAATAAAAATTGCCATGAGCGGGATTTGAACACTCAACCTTGTGTTCCAAAGGCGGGCGCACTACCACTGCACCACCTCTCCAGCTGAAAACGCATTTTTCAGAAATGGCACTTCCCAAGGTCCTAGAGCCTCGTGGTTGGTACCAATCGATCCGGAATGACCTGATTAGTGGGGGTAGATGCAACTTCCGAGTCTCTACGACCTTCAGAGAAAAAGTTATTAGCCGAGATAAATTTGCTTTTTTTAGCACTTTGAGCACTTTTCCTAAATTGCACTTCCCAAGGTCCTAGAGCCTCGGGGTTGGTACCAATCGATCCGGAATGACCTGATTAGTGGGGGTAGATGCAACTTCCGAGTCTCTACGACCTTCAGAGAAAAAGTTATTAGCCGAGATAAATTTGCTTTTTTTAGCACTTTGAGCACTTTTCCTAAATGGCACTTACCAAGGTCCTAGAGCCTCGGGGTTGGTACCAATCGATCCGGAATGACCTGATTAGTGGGGGTAGATGCAACTTCCGAGTCTCTACGACCTTCAGAGAAAAAGTTATTAGCCGAGATAAATTTGCTTTTTTTAGCACTTTGAGCACTTTTCCTAAATGGCACTTCCCAAGGTCCTAGAGCCTCGGAGTTGGTACCAATCGATCCGGAATGACCTGATTAGTGGGGGTAGATGCAACTTCCGAGTCTCTACGACCTTCAGAAGGAAAGTTAAGAAATAAAATGTGAAAAAAATAAAAATTGCCATGAGCGGGATTTGAACACTCAACCTTGTGTTCCAAAGGCGGGCGCACTACCACTGCACCACCGCTCCAGCTGAAAACGCATTTTTCAGAAATGGCACTTCCCAAGGTCCTAGAGCCTCGTGGTTGGTACCAATCGATCCGGAATGACCTGATTAGTGGGGGTAGATGCAACTTCCGAGTCTCTACGACCTTCAGAGAAAAAGTTATTAGCCGAGATAAATTTGCTTTTTTTAGCACTTTGAGCACTTTTCCTAAATTGCACTTCCCAAGGTCCTAGAGCCTCGGGGTTGGTACCAATCGATCCGGAATGACCTGATTAGTGGGGGTAGATGCAACTTCCGAGTCTCTACGACCTTCAGAAGGAAAGTTAAGAAATAAAATGTGAAAAAAATAAAAATTGCCATGAGCGGGATTTGAACACTCAACCTTGTGTTCCAAAGGCGGGCGCACTACCACTGCACCACCGCTCCAGCTGAAAACGCATTTTTCAGAAATGGCACTTCCCAAGGTCCTAGAGCCTCGTGGTTGGTACCAATCGATCCGGAATGACCTGATTAGTGGGGGTAGATGCAACTTCCGAGTCTCTACGACCTTCAGAGAAAAAGTTATTAGCCGAGATAAATTTGCTTTTTTTAGCACTTTGAGCACTTTTCCTAAATTGCACTTCCCAAGGTCCTAGAGCCTCGGGGTTGGTACCAATCGATCCGGAATGACCTGATTAGTGGGGGTAGATGCAACTTCCGAGTCTCTACGACCTTCAGAGAAAAAGTTATTAGCCGAGATAAATTTGCTTTTTTTAGCACTTTGAGCACTTTTCCTAAATGGCACTTACCAAGGTCCTAGAGCCTCGTGGTTGGTACCAATCGATCCGGAATGACCTGATTAGTGGGGGTAGATGCAACTTTTAAGTCTCTACGACCTTCAGAGAAAAAGTTATTAGCCGAGATAAATTTGCTTTTTTTTAGCACTTTGAGCACTTTTCCTAAATGGCACTTCCCAAGGTCCTAGAGCCTCGGAGTTGGTACCAATCGATCCGGAATGACCTGATTAGTGGGGGTAGATGCAACTTCCGAGTCTCTACGACCTTCAGAAGGAAAGTTAAGAAATAAAATGTGAAAAAAATAAAAATTGCCATGAGCGGGATTTGAACACTCAACCTTGTGTTCCAAAGGCGGGCGCACTACCACTGCACCACCGCTCCAGCTGAAAACGCATTTTTCAGAAATGGCACTTCCCAAGGTCCTAGAGCCTCGTGGTTGGTACCAATCGATCCGGAATGACCTGATTAGTGGGGGTAGATGCAACTTTTAAGTCTCTACGACCTTCAGAGAAAAAGTTATTAGCCGAGATAAATTTGCTTTTTTTAGCACTTTGAGCACTTTTCCTAAATGGCACTTCCCAAGGTCCTAGAGCCTCGGAGTTGGTACCAATCGATCCGGAATGACCTGATTAGTGGGGGTAGATGCAACTTCCGAGTCTCTACGACCTTCAGAAGGAAAGTTAAGAAATAAAATGTGAAAAAAATAAAAATTGCCATGAGCGGGATTTGAACACTCAACCTTGTGTTCCAAAGGCGGGCGCACTACCACTGCACCACCGCTCCAGCTGAAAACGCATTTTTCAGAAATGGCACTTCCCAAGGTCCTAGAGCCTCGTGGTTGGTACCAATCGATCCGGAATGACCTGATTAGTGGGGGTAGATGCAACTTTTAAGTCTCTACGACCTTCAGAGAAAAAGTTATTAGCCGAGATAAATTTGCTTTTTTTAGCACTTTGAGCACTTTTCCTAAATGGCACTTCCCAAGGTCCTAGAGCCTCGGGGTTGGTACCAATCGATCCGGAATGACCTGATTAGTGGGGGTAGATGCAACTTCCGAGTCTCTACGACCTTCAGAAGGAAAGTTAAGAAATAAAATGTGAAAAAAATAAAAATTGCCATGAGCGGGATTTGAACACTCAACCTTGTGTTCCAAAGGCGGGCGCACTACCACTGCACCACCGCTCCAGCTGAAAACGCATTTTTCAGAAATGGCACTTCCCAAGGTCCTAGAGCCTCGTGGTTGGTACCAATCGATCCGGAATGACCTGATTAGTGGGGGTAGATGCAACTTCCGAGTCTCTACGACCTTCAGAGAAAAAGTTATTAGCCGAGATAAATTTGCTTTTTTTAGCACTTTGAGCACTTTTCCTAAATTGCACTTCCCAAGGTCCTAGAGCCTCGGGGTTGGTACCAATCGATCCGGAATGACCTGATTAGTGGGGGTAGATGCAACTTCCGAGTCTCTACGACCTTCAGAGAAAAAGTTATTAGCCGAGATAAATTTGCTTTTTTTAGCACTTTGAGCACTTTTCCTAAATGGCACTTACCAAGGTCCTAGAGCCTCGTGGTTGGTACCAATCGATCCGGAATGACCTGATTAGTGGGGGTAGATGCAACTTTTAAGTCTCTACGACCTTCAGAGAAAAAGTTATTAGCCGAGATAAATTTGCTTTTTTTTAGCACTTTGAGCACTTTTCCTAAATGGCACTTCCCAAGGTCCTAGAGCCTCGGAGTTGGTACCAATCGATCCGGAATGACCTGATTAGTGGGGGTAGATGCAACTTCCGAGTCTCTACGACCTTCAGAAGGAAAGTTAAGAAATAAAATGTGAAAAAAATAAAAATTGCCATGAGCGGGATTTGAACACTCAACCTTGTGTTCCAAAGGCGGGCGCACTACCACTGCACCACCGCTCCAGCTGAAAACGCATTTTTCAGAAATGGCACTTCCCAAGGTCCTAGAGCCTCGTGGTTGGTACCAATCGATCCGGAATGACCTGATTAGTGGGGGTAGATGCAACTTCCGAGTCTCTACGACCTTCAGAGAAAAAGTTATTAGCCGAGATAAATTTGCTTTTTTTAGCACTTTGAGCACTTTTCCTAAATTGCACTTCCCAAGGTCCTAGAGCCTCGGAGTTGGTACCAATCGATCCGGAATGACCTGATTAGTGGGGGTAGATGCAACTTCCGAGTCTCTACGACCTTCAGAAGGAAAGTTAAGAAATAAAATGTGAAAAAAATAAAAATTGCCATGAGCGGGATTTGAACACTCAACCTTGTGTTCCAAAGGCGGGCGCACTACCACTGCACCACCGCTCCAGCTGAAAACGCATTTTTCAGAAATGGCACTTCCCAAGGTCCTAGAGCCTCGTGGTTGGTACCAATCGATCCGGAATGACCTGATTAGTGGGGGTAGATGCAACTTCCGAGTCTCTACGACCTTCAGAGAAAAAGTTATTAGCCGAGATAAATTTGCTTTTTTTAGCACTTTGAGCACTTTTCCTAAATTGCACTTCCCAAGGTCCTAGAGCCTCGGGGTTGGTACCAATCGATCCGGAATGACCTGATTAGTGGGGGTAGATGCAACTTCCGAGTCTCTACGACCTTCAGAGAAAAAGTTATTAGCCGAGATAAATTTGCTTTTTTTAGCACTTTGAGCACTTTTCCTAAATGGCACTTACCAAGGTCCTAGAGCCTCGGGGTTGGTACCAATCGATCCGGAATGACCTGATTAGTGGGGGTAGATGCAACTTCCGAGTCTCTACGACCTTCAGAGAAAAAGTTATTAGCCGAGATAAATTTGCTTTTTTTAGCACTTTGAGCACTTTTCCTAAATGGCACTTCCCAAGGTCCTAGAGCCTCGGAGTTGGTACCAATCGATCCGGAATGACCTGATTAGTGGGGGTAGATGCAACTTCCGAGTCTCTACGACCTTCAGAGAAAAAGTTATTAGCCGAGATAAATTTGCTTTTTTTAGCACTTTGAGCACTTTTCCTAAATGGCACTTACCAAGGTCCTAGAGCCTCGTGGTTGGTACCAATCGATCCGGAATGACCTGATTAGTGGGGGTAGATGCAACTTTTAAGTCTCTACGACCTTCAGAGAAAAAGTTATTAGCCGAGATAAATTTGCTTTTTTTTAGCACTTTGAGCACTTTTCCTAAATGGCACTTCCCAAGGTCCTAGAGCCTCGGAGTTGGTACCAATCGATCCGGAATGACCTGATTAGTGGGGGTAGATGCAACTTCCGAGTCTCTACGACCTTCAGAAGGAAAGTTAAGAAATAAAATGTGAAAAAAATAAAAATTGCCATGAGCGGGATTTGAACACTCAACCTTGTGTTCCAAAGGCGGGCGCACTACCACTGCATCACCGCTCCAGCTGAAAACGCATTTTTCAGAAATGGCACTTCCCAAGGTCCTAGAGCCTCGTGGTTGGTACCAATCGATCCGGAATGACCTGATTAGTGGGGGTAGATGCAACTTCCGAGTCTCTACGACCTTCAGAGAAAAAGTTATTAGCCGAGATAAATTTGCTTTTTTTAGCACTTTGAGCACTTTTCCTAAATTGCACTTCCCAAGGTCCTAGAGCCTCGGGGTTGGTACCAATCGATCCGGAATGACCTGATTAGTGGGGGTAGATGCAACTTCCGAGTCTCTACGACCTTCAGAGAAAAAGTTATTAGCCGAGATAAATTTGCTTTTTTTAGCACTTTGAGCACTTTTCCTAAATGGCACTTACCAAGGTCCTAGAGCCTCGGGGTTGGTACCAATCGATCCGGAATGACCTGATTAGTGGGGGTAGATGCAACTTCCGAGTCTCTACGACCTTCAGAGAAAAAGTTATTAGCCGAGATAAATTTGCTTTTTTTAGCACTTTGAGCACTTTTCCTAAATGGCACTTCCCAAGGTCCTAGAGCCTCGGAGTTGGTACCAATCGATCCGGAATGACCTGATTAGTGGGGGTAGATGCAACTTCCGAGTCTCTACGACCTTCAGAAGGAAAGTTAAGAAATAAAATGTGAAAAAAATAAAAATTGCCATGAGCGGGATTTGAACACTCAACCTTGTGTTCCAAAGGCGGGCGCACTACCACTGCACCACCGCTCCAGCTGAAAACGCATTTTTCAGAAATGGCACTTCCCAAGGTCCTAGAGCCTCGGGGTTGGTACCAATCGATCCGGAATGACCTGATTAGTGGGGGTAGATGCAACTTCCGAGTCTCTACGACCTTCAGAGAAAAAGTTATTAGCCGAGATAAATTTGCTTTTTTTAGCACTTTGAGCACTTTTCCTAAATGGCACTTCCCAAGGTCCTAGAGCCTCGGGGTTGGTACCAATCGATCCGGAATGACCTGATTAGTGGGGGTAGATGCAACTTTTAAGTCTCTACGACCTTCAGAGAAAAAGTTATTAGCCGAGATAAATTTGCTTTTTTTAGCACTTTGAGCACTTTTCCTAAATGGCACTTCCCAAGGTCCTAGAGCCTCGGGGTTGGTACCAATCGATCCGGAATGACCTGATTAGTGGGGGTAGATGCAACTTCCGAGTCTCTACGACCTTCAGAAGGAAAGTTAAGAAATAAAATGTGAAAAAAATAAAAATTGCCATGAGCGGGATTTGAACACTCAACCTTGTGTTCCAAAGGCGGGCGCACTACCACTGCACCACCGCTCCAGCTGAAAACGCATTTTTCAGAAATGGCACTTCCCAAGGTCCTAGAGCCTCGGGGTTGGTACCAATCGATCCGGAATGACCTGATTAGTGGGGGTAGATGCAACTTCCGAGTCTCTACGACCTTCAGAGAAAAAGTTATTAGCCGAGATAAATTTGCTTTTTTTAGCACTTTGAGCACTTTTCCTAAATGGCACTTCCCAAGGTCCTAGAGCCTCGGGGTTGGTACCAATCGATCCGGAATGACCTGATTAGTGGGGGTAGATGCAACTTTTAAGTCTCTACGACCTTCAGAGAAAAAGTTATTAGCCGAGATAAATTTGCTTTTTTTAGCACTTTGAGCACTTTTCCTAAATGGCACTTACCAAGGTCCTAGAGCCTCGTGGTTGGTACCAATCGATCCGGAATGACCTGATTAGTGGGGGTAGATGCAACTTTTAAGTCTCTACGACCTTCAGAGAAAAAGTTATTAGCCGAGATAAATTTGCTTTTTTTTAGCACTTTGAGCACTTTTCCTAAATGGCACTTCCCAAGGTCCTAGAGCCTCGGAGTTGGTACCAATCGATCCGGAATGACCTGATTAGTGGGGGTAGATGCAACTTCCGAGTCTCTACGACCTTCAGAAGGAAAGTTAAGAAATAAAATGTGAAAAAAATAAAAATTGCCATGAGCGGGATTTGAACACTCAACCTTGTGTTCCAAAGGCGGGCGCACTACCACTGCACCACCGCTCCAGCTGAAAACGCATTTTTCAGAAATGGCACTTCCCAAGGTCCTAGAGCCTCGTGGTTGGTACCAATCGATCCGGAATGACCTGATTAGTGGGGGTAGATGCAACTTCCGAGTCTCTACGACCTTCAGAGAAAAAGTTATTAGCCGAGATAAATTTGCTTTTTTTAGCACTTTGAGCACTTTTCCTAAATTGCACTTCCCAAGGTCCTAGAGCCTCGGGGTTGGTACCAATCGATCCGGAATGACCTGATTAGTGGGGGTAGATGCAACTTCCGAGTCTCTACGACCTTCAGAGAAAAAGTTATTAGCCGAGATAAATTTGCTTTTTTTAGCACTTTGAGCACTTTTCCTAAATGGCACTTACCAAGGTCCTAGAGCCTCGGGGTTGGTACCAATCGATCCGGAATGACCTGATTAGTGGGGGTAGATGCAACTTCCGAGTCTCTACGACCTTCAGAGAAAAAGTTATTAGCCGAGATAAATTTGCTTTTTTTAGCACTTTGAGCACTTTTCCTAAATGGCACTTCCCAAGGTCCTAGAGCCTCGGAGTTGGTACCAATCGATCCGGAATGACCTGATTAGTGGGGGTAGATGCAACTTCCGAGTCTCTACGACCTTCAGAAGGAAAGTTAAGAAATAAAATGTGAAAAAAATAAAAATTGCCATGAGCGGGATTTGAACACTCAACCTTGTGTTCCAAAGGCGGGCGCACTACCACTGCACCACCGCTCCAGCTGAAAACGCATTTTTCAGAAATGGCACTTCCCAAGGTCCTAGAGCCTCGGGGTTGGTACCAATCGATCCGGAATGACCTGATTAGTGGGGGTAGATGCAACTTCCGAGTCTCTACGACCTTCAGAGAAAAAGTTATTAGCCGAGATAAATTTGCTTTTTTTAGCACTTTGAGCACTTTTCCTAAATGGCACTTCCCAAGGTCCTAGAGCCTCGGGGTTGGTACCAATCGATCCGGAATGACCTGATTAGTGGGGGTAGATGCAACTTTTAAGTCTCTACGACCTTCAGAGAAAAAGTTATTAGCCGAGATAAATTTGCTTTTTTTAGCACTTTGAGCACTTTTCCTAAATGGCACTTCCCAAGGTCCTAGAGCCTCGGGGTTGGTACCAATCGATCCGGAATGACCTGATTAGTGGGGGTAGATGCAACTTCCGAGTCTCTACGACCTTCAGAAGGAAAGTTAAGAAATAAAATGTGAAAAAAATAAAAATTGCCATGAGCGGGATTTGAACACTCAACCTTGTGTTCCAAAGGCGGGCGCACTACCACTGCACCACCGCTCCAGCTGAAAACGCATTTTTCAGAAATGGCACTTCCCAAGGTCCTAGAGCCTCGTGGTTGGTACCAATCGATCCGGAATGACCTGATTAGTGGGGGTAGATGCAACTTCCGAGTCTCTACGACCTTCAGAGAAAAAGTTATTAGCCGAGATAAATTTGCTTTTTTTAGCACTTTGAGCACTTTTCCTAAATGGCACTTACCAAGGTCCTAGAGCCTCGTGGTTGGTACCAATCGATCCGGAATGACCTGATTAGTGGGGGTAGATGCAACTTTTAAGTCTCTACGACCTTCAGAGAAAAAGTTATTAGCCGAGATAAATTTGCTTTTTTTAGCACTTTGAGCACTTTTCCTAAATGGCACTTCCCAAGGTCCTAGAGCCTCGGGGTTGGTACCAATCGATCCGGAATGACCTGATTAGTGGGGGTAGATGCAACTTCCGAGTCTCTACGACCTTCAGAAGGAAAGTTAAGAAATAAAATGTGAAAAAAATAAAAATTGCCATGAGCGGGATTTGAACACTCAACCTTGTGTTCCAAAGGCGGGCGCACTACCACTGCACCACCGCTCCAGCTGAAAACGCATTTTTCAGAAATGGCACTTCCCAAGGTCCTAGAGCCTCGTGGTTGGTACCAATCGATCCGGAATGACCTGATTAGTGGGGGTAGATGCAACTTCCGAGTCTCTACGACCTTCAGAGAAAAAGTTATTAGCCGAGATAAATTTGCTTTTTTTAGCACTTTGAGCACTTTTCCTAAATGGCACTTACCAAGGTCCTAGAGCCTCGTGGTTGGTACCAATCGATCCGGAATGACCTGATTAGTGGGGGTAGATGCAACTTTTAAGTCTCTACGACCTTCAGAGAAAAAGTTATTAGCCGAGATAAATTTGCTTTTTTTTAGCACTTTGAGCACTTTTCCTAAATGGCACTTCCCAAGGTCCTAGAGCCTCGGAGTTGGTACCAATCGATCCGGAATGACCTGATTAGTGGGGGTAGATGCAACTTCCGAGTCTCTACGACCTTCAGAAGGAAAGTTAAGAAATAAAATGTGAAAAAAATAAAAATTGCCATGAGCGGGATTTGAACACTCAACCTTGTGTTCCAAAGGCGGGCGCACTACCACTGCACCACCGCTCCAGCTGAAAACGCATTTTTCAGAAATGGCACTTCCCAAGGTCCTAGAGCCTCGTGGTTGGTACCAATCGATCCGGAATGACCTGATTAGTGGGGGTAGATGCAACTTCCGAGTCTCTACGACCTTCAGAGAAAAAGTTATTAGCCGAGATAAATTTGCTTTTTTTAGCACTTTGAGCACTTTTCCTAAATTGCACTTCCCAAGGTCCTAGAGCCTCGGGGTTGGTACCAATCGATCCGGAATGACCTGATTAGTGGGGGTAGATGCAACTTCCGAGTCTCTACGACCTTCAGAGAAAAAGTTATTAGCCGAGATAAATTTGCTTTTTTTAGCACTTTGAGCACTTTTCCTAAATGGCACTTACCAAGGTCCTAGAGCCTCGTGGTTGGTACCAATCGATCCGGAATGACCTGATTAGTGGGGGTAGATGCAACTTTTAAGTCTCTACGACCTTCAGAGAAAAAGTTATTAGCCGAGATAAATTTGCTTTTTTTTAGCACTTTGAGCACTTTTCCTAAATGGCACTTCCCAAGGTCCTAGAGCCTCGGAGTTGGTACCAATCGATCCGGAATGACCTGATTAGTGGGGGTAGATGCAACTTCCGAGTCTCTACGACCTTCAGAAGGAAAGTTAAGAAATAAAATGTGAAAAAAATAAAAATTGCCATGAGCGGGATTTGAACACTCAACCTTGTGTTCCAAAGGCGGGCGCACTACCACTGCACCACCGCTCCAGCTGAAAACGCATTTTTCAGAAATGGCACTTCCCAAGGTCCTAGAGCCTCGGGGTTGGTACCAATCGATCCGGAATGACCTGATTAGTGGGGGTAGATGCAACTTCCGAGTCTCTACGACCTTCAGAAGGAAAGTTAAGAAATAAAATGTGAAAAAAATAAAAATTGCCATGAGCGGGATTTGAACACTCAACCTTGTGTTCCAAAGGCGGGCGCACTACCACTGCACCACCGCTCCAGCTGAAAACGCATTTTTCAGAAATGGCACTTCCCAAGGTCCTAGAGCCTCGTGGTTGGTACCAATCGATCCGGAATGACCTGATTAGTGGGGGTAGATGCAACTTCCGAGTCTCTACGACCTTCAGAGAAAAAGTTATTAGCCGAGATAAATTTGCTTTTTTTAGCACTTTGAGCACTTTTCCTAAATTGCACTTCCCAAGGTCCTAGAGCCTCGGGGTTGGTACCAATCGATCCGGAATGACCTGATTAGTGGGGGTAGATGCAACTTCCGAGTCTCTACGACCTTCAGAAGGAAAGTTAAGAAATAAAATGTGAAAAAAATAAAAATTGCCATGAGCGGGATTTGAACACTCAACCTTGTGTTCCAAAGGCGGGCGCACTACCACTGCACCACCGCTCCAGCTGAAAACGCATTTTTCAGAAATGGCACTTCCCAAGGTCCTAGAGCCTCGTGGTTGGTACCAATCGATCCGGAATGACCTGATTAGTGGGGGTAGATGCAACTTCCGAGTCTCTACGACCTTCAGAGAAAAAGTTATTAGCCGAGATAAATTTGCTTTTTTTAGCACTTTGAGCACTTTTCCTAAATTGCACTTCCCAAGGTCCTAGAGCCTCGGGGTTGGTACCAATCGATCCGGAATGACCTGATTAGTGGGGGTAGATGCAACTTCCGAGTCTCTACGACCTTCAGAGAAAAAGTTATTAGCCGAGATAAATTTGCTTTTTTTAGCACTTTGAGCACTTTTCCTAAATGGCACTTACCAAGGTCCTAGAGCCTCGTGGTTGGTACCAATCGATCCGGAATGACCTGATTAGTGGGGGTAGATGCAACTTTTAAGTCTCTACGACCTTCAGAGAAAAAGTTATTAGCCGAGATAAATTTGCTTTTTTTTAGCACTTTGAGCACTTTTCCTAAATGGCACTTCCCAAGGTCCTAGAGCCTCGGAGTTGGTACCAATCGATCCGGAATGACCTGATTAGTGGGGGTAGATGCAACTTCCGAGTCTCTACGACCTTCAGAAGGAAAGTTAAGAAATAAAATGTGAAAAAAATAAAAATTGCCATGAGCGGGATTTGAACACTCAACCTTGTGTTCCAAAGGCGGGCGCACTACCACTGCACCACCGCTCCAGCTGAAAACGCATTTTTCAGAAATGGCACTTCCCAAGGTCCTAGAGCCTCGGGGTTGGTACCAATCGATCCGGAATGACCTAATTAGTGGGGGTAGATGCAACTTCCGAGTCTCTACGACCTTCAGAAGGAAAGTTAAGAAATAAAATGTGAAAAAAATAAAAATTGCCATGAGCGGGATTTGAACACTCAACCTTGTGTTCCAAAGGCGGGCGCACTACCACTGCACCACCGCTCCAGCTGAAAACGCATTTTTCAGAAATGGCACTTCCCAAGGTCCTAGAGCCTCGTGGTTGGTACCAATCGATCCGGAATGACCTGATTAGTGGGGGTAGATGCAACTTCCGAGTCTCTACGACCTTCAGAGAAAAAGTTATTAGCCGAGATAAATTTGCTTTTTTTAGCACTTTGAGCACTTTTCCTAAATTGCACTTCCCAAGGTCCTAGAGCCTCGGGGTTGGTACCAATCGATCCGGAATGACCTGATTAGTGGGGGTAGATGCAACTTCCGAGTCTCTACGACCTTCAGAAGGAAAGTTAAGAAATAAAATGTGAAAAAAATAAAAATTGCCATGAGCGGGATTTGAACACTCAACCTTGTGTTCCAAAGGCGGGCGCACTACCACTGCACCACCGCTCCAGCTGAAAACGCATTTTTCAGAAATGGCACTTCCCAAGGTCCTAGAGCCTCGTGGTTGGTACCAATCGATCCGGAATGACCTGATTAGTGGGGGTAGATGCAACTTCCGAGTCTCTACGACCTTCAGAGAAAAAGTTATTAGCCGAGATAAATTTGCTTTTTTTAGCACTTTGAGCACTTTTCCTAAATTGCACTTCCCAAGGTCCTAGAGCCTCGGGGTTGGTACCAATCGATCCGGAATGACCTGATTAGTGGGGGTAGATGCAACTTCCGAGTCTCTACGACCTTCAGAGAAAAAGTTATTAGCCGAGATAAATTTGCTTTTTTTAGCACTTTGAGCACTTTTCCTAAATGGCACTTACCAAGGTCCTAGAGCCTCGTGGTTGGTACCAATCGATCCGGAATGACCTGATTAGTGGGGGTAGATGCAACTTTTAAGTCTCTACGACCTTCAGAGAAAAAGTTATTAGCCGAGATAAATTTGCTTTTTTTTAGCACTTTGAGCACTTTTCCTAAATGGCACTTCCCAAGGTCCTAGAGCCTCGGAGTTGGTACCAATCGATCCGGAATGACCTGATTAGTGGGGGTAGATGCAACTTCCGAGTCTCTACGACCTTCAGAAGGAAAGTTAAGAAATAAAATGTGAAAAAAATAAAAATTGCCATGAGCGGGATTTGAACACTCAACCTTGTGTTCCAAAGGCGGGCGCACTACCACTGCACCACCGCTCCAGCTGAAAACGCATTTTTCAGAAATGGCACTTCCCAAGGTCCTAGAGCCTCGTGGTTGGTACCAATCGATCCGGAATGACCTGATTAGTGGGGGTAGATGCAACTTTTAAGTCTCTACGACCTTCAGAGAAAAAGTTATTAGCCGAGATAAATTTGCTTTTTTTAGCACTTTGAGCACTTTTCCTAAATGGCACTTCCCAAGGTCCTAGAGCCTCGGGGTTGGTACCAATCGATCCGGAATGACCTGATTAGTGGGGGTAGATGCAACTTCCGAGTCTCTACGACCTTCAGAAGGAAAGTTAAGAAATAAAATGTGAAAAAAATAAAAATTGCCATGAGCGGGATTTGAACACTCAACCTTGTGTTCCAAAGGCGGGCGCACTACCACTGCACCACCGCTCCAGCTGAAAACGCATTTTTCAGAAATGGCTCTTCCCAAGGTCCTAGAGCCTCGTGGTTGGTACCAATCGATCCGGAATGACCTGATTAGTGGGGGTAGATGCAACTTTTAAGTCTCTACGACCTTCAGAGAAAAAGTTATTAGCCGAGATAAATTTGCTTTTTTTAGCACTTTGAGCACTTTTCCTAAATGGCACTTCCCAAGGTCCTAGAGCCTCGGGGTTGGTACCAATCGATCCGGAATGACCTGATTAGTGGGGGTAGATGCAACTTCCGAGTCTCTACGACCTTCAGAGAAAAAGTTATTAGCCGAGATAAATTTGCTTTTTTTAGCACTTTGAGCACTTTTCCTAAATGGCACTTACCAAGGTCCTAGAGCCTCGTGGTTGGTACCAATCGATCCGGAATGACCTGATTAGTGGGGGTAGATGCAACTTTTAAGTCTCTACGACCTTCAGAGAAAAAGTTATTAGCCGAGATAAATTTGCTTTTTTTTAGCACTTTGAGCACTTTTCCTAAATGGCACTTCCCAAGGTCCTAGAGCCTCGGAGTTGGTACCAATCGATCCGGAATGACCTGATTAGTGGGGGTAGATGCAACTTCCGAGTCTCTACGACCTTCAGAAGGAAAGTTAAGAAATAAAATGTGAAAAAAATAAAAATTGCCATGAGCGGGATTTGAACACTCAACCTTGTGTTCCAAAGGCGGGCGCACTACCACTGCACCACCGCTCCAGCTGAAAACGCATTTTTCAGAAATGGCACTTCCCAAGGTCCTAGAGCCTCGTGGTTGGTACCAATCGATCCGGAATGACCTGATTAGTGGGGGTAGATGCAACTTTTAAGTCTCTACGACCTTCAGAGAAAAAGTTATTAGCCGAGATAAATTTGCTTTTTTTAGCACTTTGAGCACTTTTCCTAAATGGCACTTCCCAAGGTCCTAGAGCCTCGGGGTTGGTACCAATCGATCCGGAATGACCTGATTAGTGGGGGTAGATGCAACTTCCGAGTCTCTACGACCTTCAGAAGGAAAGTTAAGAAATAAAATGTGAAAAAAATAAAAATTGCCATGAGCGGGATTTGAACACTCAACCTTGTGTTCCAAAGGCGGGCGCACTACCACTGCACCACCGCTCCAGCTGAAAACGCATTTTTCAGAAATGGCACTTCCCAAGGTCCTAGAGCCTCGTGGTTGGTACCAATCGATCCGGAATGACCTGATTAGTGGGGGTAGATGCAACTTCCGAGTCTCTACGACCTTCAGAGAAAAAGTTATTAGCCGAGATAAATTTGCTTTTTTTAGCACTTTGAGCACTTTTCCTAAATGGCACTTACCAAGGTCCTAGAGCCTCGTGGTTGGTACCAATCGATCCGGAATGACCTGATTAGTGGGGGTAGATGCAACTTTTAAGTCTCTACGACCTTCAGAGAAAAAGTTATTAGCCGAGATAAATTTGCTTTTTTTTAGCACTTTGAGCACTTTTCCTAAATGGCACTTCCCAAGGTCCTAGAGCCTCGGAGTTGGTACCAATCGATCCGGAATGACCTGATTAGTGGGGGTAGATGCAACTTCCGAGTCTCTACGACCTTCAGAAGGAAAGTTAAGAAATAAAATGTGAAAAAAATAAAAATTGCCATGAGCGGGATTTGAACACTCAACCTTGTGTTCCAAAGGCGGGCGCACTACCACTGCACCACCGCTCCAGCTGAAAACGCATTTTTCAGAAATGGCACTTCCCAAGGTCCTAGAGCCTCGTGGTTGGTACCAATCGATCCGGAATGACCTGATTAGTGGGGGTAGATGCAACTTCCGAGTCTCTACGACCTTCAGAGAAAAAGTTATTAGCCGAGATAAATTTGCTTTTTTTAGCACTTTGAGCACTTTTCCTAAATTGCACTTCCCAAGGTCCTAGAGCCTCGGGGTTGGTACCAATCGATCCGGAATGACCTGATTAGTGGGGGTAGATGCAACTTCCGAGTCTCTACGACCTTCAGAGAAAAAGTTATTAGCCGAGATAAATTTGCTTTTTTTAGCACTTTGAGCACTTTTCCTAAATGGCACTTACCAAGGTCCTAGAGCCTCGGGGTTGGTACCAATCGATCCGGAATGACCTGATTAGTGGGGGTAGATGCAACTTCCGAGTCTCTACGACCTTCAGAGAAAAAGTTATTAGCCGAGATAAATTTGCTTTTTTTAGCACTTTGAGCACTTTTCCTAAATGGCACTTCCCAAGGTCCTAGAGCCTCGGAATTGGTACCAATCGATCCGGAATGACCTGATTAGTGGGGGTAGATGCAACTTCCGAGTCTCTACGACCTTCAGAAGGAAAGTTAAGAAATAAAATGTGAAAAAAATAAAAATTGCCATGAGCGGGATTTGAACACTCAACCTTGTGTTCCAAAGGCGGGCGCACTACCACTGCACCACCGCTCCAGCTGAAAACGCATTTTTCAGAAATGGCTCTTCCCAAGGTCCTAGAGCCTCGTGGTTGGTACCAATCGATCCGGAATGACCTGATTAGTGGGGGTAGATGCAACTTTTAAGTCTCTACGACCTTCAGAGAAAAAGTTATTAGCCGAGATAAATTTGCTTTTTTTAGCACTTTGAGCACTTTTCCTAAATGGCACTTCCCAAGGTCCTAGAGCCTCGGGGTTGGTACCAATCGATCCGGAATGACCTGATTAGTGGGGGTAGATGCAACTTCCGAGTCTCTACGACCTTCAGAAGGAAAGTTAAGAAATAAAATGTGAAAAAAATAAAAATTGCCATGAGCGGGATTTGAACACTCAACCTTGTGTTCCAAAGGCGGGCGCACTACCACTGCACCACCGCTCCAGCTGAAAACGCATTTTTCAGAAATGGCACTTCCCAAGGTCCTAGAGCCTCGTGGTTGGTACCAATCGATCCGGAATGACCTGATTAGTGGGGGTAGATGCAACTTCCGAGTCTCTACGACCTTCAGAGAAAAAGTTATTAGCCGAGATAAATTTGCTTTTTTTAGCACTTTGAGCACTTTTCCTAAATTGCACTTCCCAAGGTCCTAGAGCCTCGGGGATGGTACCAATCGATCCGGAATGACCTGATTAGTGGGGGTAGATGCAACTTCCGAGTCTCTACGACCTTCAGAGAAAAAGTTATTAGCCGAGATAAATTTGCTTTTTTTAGCACTTTGAGCACTTTTCCTAAATGGCACTTACCAAGGTCCTAGAGCCTCGTGGTTGGTACCAATCGATCCGGAATGACCTGATTAGTGGGGGTAGATGCAACTTTTAAGTCTCTACGACCTTCAGAGAAAAAGTTATTAGCCGAGATAAATTTGCTTTTTTTTAGCACTTTGAGCACTTTTCCTAAATGGCACTTCCCAAGGTCCTAGAGCCTCGGAGTTGGTACCAATCGATCCGGAATGACCTGATTAGTGGGGGTAGATGCAACTTCCGAGTCTCTACGACCTTCAGAAGGAAAGTTAAGAAATAAAATGTGAAAAAAATAAAAATTGCCATGAGCGGGATTTGAACACTCAACCTTGTGTTCCAAAGGCGGGCGCACTACCACTGCACCACCGCTCCAGCTGAAAACGCATTTTTCAGAAATGGCACTTCCCAAGGTCCTAGAGCCTCGTGGTTGGTACCAATCGATCCGGAATGACCTGATTAGTGGGGGTAGATGCAACTTCCGAGTCTCTACGACCTTCAGAGAAAAAGTTATTAGCCGAGATAAATTTGCTTTTTTTAGCACTTTGAGCACTTTTCCTAAATTGCACTTCCCAAGGTCCTAGAGCCTCGGGGTTGGTACCAATCGATCCGGAATGACCTGATTAGTGGGGGTAGATGCAACTTCCGAGTCTCTACGACCTTCAGAGAAAAAGTTATTAGCCGAGATAAATTTGCTTTTTTTAGCACTTTGAGCACTTTTCCTAAATGGCACTTACCAAGGTCCTAGAGCCTCGTGGTTGGTACCAATCGATCCGGAATGACCTGATTAGTGGGGGTAGATGCAACTTTTAAGTCTCTACGACCTTCAGAGAAAAAGTTATTAGCCGAGATAAATTTGCTTTTTTTTAGCACTTTGAGCACTTTTCCTAAATGGCACTTCCCAAGGTCCTAGAGCCTCGGAGTTGGTACCAATCGATCCGGAATGACCTGATTAGTGGGGGTAGATGCAACTTCCGAGTCTCTACGACCTTCAGAAGGAAAGTTAAGAAATAAAATGTGAAAAAAATAAAAATTGCCATGAGCGGGATTTGAACACTCAACCTTGTGTTCCAAAGGCGGGCGCACTACCACTGCACCACCGCTCCAGCTGAAAACGCATTTTTCAGAAATGGCACTTCCCAAGGTCCTAGAGCCTCGTGGTTGGTACCAATCGATCCGGAATGACCTGATTAGTGGGGGTAGATGCAACTTCCGAGTCTCTACGACCTTCAGAGAAAAAGTTATTAGCCGAGATAAATTTGCTTTTTTTAGCACTTTGAGCACTTTTCCTAAATTGCACTTCCCAAGGTCCTAGAGCCTCGGGGTTGGTACCAATCGATCCGGAATGACCTGATTAGTGGGGGTAGATGCAACTTCCGAGTCTCTACGACCTTCAGAGAAAAAGTTATTAGCCGAGATAAATTTGCTTTTTTTAGCACTTTGAGCACTTTTCCTAAATGGCACTTACCAAGGTCCTAGAGCCTCGTGGTTGGTACCAATCGATCCGGAATGACCTGATTAGTGGGGGTAGATGCAACTTTTAAGTCTCTACGACCTTCAGAGAAAAAGTTATTAGCCGAGATAAATTTGCTTTTTTTTAGCACTTTGAGCACTTTTCCTAAATGGCACTTCCCAAGGTCCTAGAGCCTCGGAGTTGGTACCAATCGATCCGGAATGACCTGATTAGTGGGGGTAGATGCAACTTCCGAGTCTCTACGACCTTCAGAAGGAAAGTTAAGAAATAAAATGTGAAAAAAATAAAAATTGCCATGAGCGGGATTTGAACACTCAACCTTGTGTTCCAAAGGCGGGCGCACTACCACTGCACCACCGCTCCAGCTGAAAACGCATTTTTCAGAAATGGCACTTCCCAAGGTCCTAGAGCCTCGTGGTTGGTACCAATCGATCCGGAATGACCTGATTAGTGGGGGTAGATGCAACTTTTAAGTCTCTACGACCTTCAGAGAAAAAGTTATTAGCCGAGATAAATTTGCTTTTTTTAGCACTTTGAGCACTTTTCCTAAATGGCACTTCCCAAGGTCCTAGAGCCTCGGGGTTGGTACCAATCGATCCGGAATGACCTGATTAGTGGGGGTAGATGCAACTTCCGAGTCTCTACGACCTTCAGAGAAAAAGTTATTAGCCGAGATAAATTTGCTTTTTTTAACACTTTGAGCACTTTTCCTAAATGGCACTTCCCAAGGTCCTAGAGCCTCGTGGTTGGTACCAATCGATCCGGAATGACCTGATTAGTGGGGGTAGATGCAACTTTTAAGTCTCTACGACCTTCAGAGAAAAAGTTATTAGCCGAGATAAATTTGCTTTTTTTTAGCACTTTGAGCACTTTTCCTAAATGGCACTTCCCAAGGTCCTAGAGCCTCGGAGTTGGTACCAATCGATCCGGAATGACCTGATTAGTGGGGGTAGATGCAACTTCCGAGTCTCTACGACCTTCAGAAGGAAAGTTAAGAAATAAAATGTGAAAAAAATAAAAATTGCCATGAGCGGGATTTGAACACTCAACCTTGTGTTCCAAAGGCGGGCGCACTACCACTGCACCACCGCTCCAGCTGAAAACGCATTTTTCAGAAATGGCACTTCCCAAGGTCCTAGAGCCTCGTGGTTGGTACCAATCGATCCGGAATGACCTGATTAGTGGGGGTAGATGCAACTTTTAAGTCTCTACGACCTTCAGAGAAAAAGTTATTAGCCGAGATAAATTTGCTTTTTTTAGCACTTTGAGCACTTTTCCTAAATGGCACTTCCCAAGGTCCTAGAGCCTCGTGGTTGGTACCAATCGATCCGGAATGACCTGATTAGTGGGGGTAGATGCAACTTCCGAGTCTCTACGACCTTCAGAAGGAAAGTTAAGAAATAAAATGTGAAAAAAATAAAAATTGCCATGAGCGGGATTTGAACACTCAACCTTGTGTTCCAAAGGCGGGCGCACTACCACTGCACCACCGCTCCAGCTGAAAACGCATTTTTCAGAAATGGCACTTCCCAAGGTCCTAGAGCCTCGTGGTTGGTACCAATCGATCCGGAATGACCTGATTAGTGGGGGTAGATGCAACTTTTAAGTCTCTACGACCTTCAGAGAAAAAGTTATTAGCCGAGATAAATTTGCTTTTTTTAGCACTTTGAGCACTTTTCCTAAATGGCACTTCCCAAGGTCCTAGAGCCTCGGGGTTGGTACCAATCGATCCGGAATGACCTGATTAGTGGGGGTAGATGCAACTTCCGAGTCTCTACGACCTTCAGAGAAAAAGTTATTAGCCGAGATAAATTTGCTTTTTTTAACACTTTGAGCACTTTTCCTAAATGGCACTTCCCAAGGTCCTAGAGCCTCGGAGTTGGTACCAATCGATCCGGAATGACCTGATTAGTGGGGGTAGATGCAACTTCCGAGTCTCTACGACCTTCAGAAGGAAAGTTAAGAAATAAAATGTGAAAAAAATAAAAATTGCCATGAGCGGGATTTGAACACTCAACCTTGTGTTCCAAAGGCGGGCGCACTACCACTGCACCACCGCTCCAGCTGAAAACGCATTTTTCAGAAATGGCACTTCCCAAGGTCCTAGAGCCTCGTGGTTGGTACCAATCGATCCGGAATGACCTGATTAGTGGGGGTAGATGCAACTTTTAAGTCTCTACGACCTTCAGAGAAAAAGTTATTAGCCGAGATAAATTTGCTTTTTTTAGCACTTTGAGCACTTTTCCTAAATGGCACTTCCCAAGGTCCTAGAGCCTCGTGGTTGGTACCAATCGATCCGGAATGACCTGATTAGTGGGGGTAGATGCAACTTCCGAGTCTCTACGACCTTCAGAAGGAAAGTTAAGAAATAAAATGTGAAAAAAATAAAAATTGCCATGAGCGGGATTTGAACACTCAACCTTGTGTTCCAAAGGCGGGCGCACTACCACTGCACCACCGCTCCAGCTGAAAACGCATTTTTCAGAAATGGCACTTCCCAAGGTCCTAGAGCCTCGTGGTTGGTACCAATCGATCCGGAATGACCTGATTAGTGGGGGTAGATGCAACTTTTAAGTCTCTACGACCTTCAGAGAAAAAGTTATTAGCCGAGATAAATTTGCTTTTTTTAGCACTTTGAGCACTTTTCCTAAATGGCACTTCCCAAGGTCCTAGAGCCTCGGGGTTGGTACCAATCGATCCGGAATGACCTGATTAGTGGGGGTAGATGCAACTTCCGAGTCTCTACGACCTTCAGAGAAAAAGTTATTAGCCGAGATAAATTTGCTTTTTTTAACACTTTGAGCACTTTTCCTAAATGGCACTTCCCAAGGTCCTAGAGCCTCGTGGTTGGTACCAATCGATCCGGAATGACCTGATTAGTGGGGGTAGATGCAACTTCCGAGTCTCTACGACCTTCAGAAGGAAAGTTAAGAAATAAAATGTGAAAAAAATAAAAATTGCCATGAGCGGGATTTGAACACTCAACCTTGTGTTCCAAAGGCGGGCGCACTACCACTGCACCACCGCTCCAGCTGAAAACGCATTTTTCTGAAATGGCACTTCCCAAGGTCCTAGAGCCTCGTGGTTGGTACCAATCGATCCGGAATGACCTGATTAGTGGGGGTAGATGCAACTTTTAAGTCTCTACGACCTTCAGAGAAAAAGTTATTAGCCGAGATAAATTTGCTTTTTTTAGCACTTTGAGCACTTTTCCTAAATGGCACTTCCCAAGGTCCTAGAGCCTCGGGGTTGGTACCAATCGATCCGGAATGACCTGATTAGTGGGGGTAGATGCAACTTCCGAGTCTCTACGACCTTCAGAGAAAAAGTTATTAGCCGAGATAAATTTGCTTTTTTTAACACTTTGAGCACTTTTCCTAAATGGCACTTCCCAAGGTCCTAGAGCCTCGGAGTTGGTACCAATCGATCCGGAATGACCTGATTAGTGGGGGTAGATGCAACTTCCGAGTCTCTACGACCTTCAGAAGGAAAGTTAAGAAATAAAATGTGAAAAAAATAAAAATTGCCATGAGCGGGATTTGAACACTCAACCTTGTGTTCCAAAGGCGGGCGCACTACCACTGCACCACCGCTCCAGCTGAAAACGCATTTTTCAGAAATGGCACTTCCCAAGGTCCTAGAGCCTCGTGGTTGGTACCAATCGATCCGGAATGACCTGATTAGTGGGGGTAGATGCAACTTTTAAGTCTCTACGACCTTCAGAGAAAAAGTTATTAGCCGAGATAAATTTGCTTTTTTTAGCACTTTGAGCACTTTTCCTAAATGGCACTTCCCAAGGTCCTAGAGCCTCGTGGTTGGTACCAATCGATCCGGAATGACCTGATTAGTGGGGGTAGATGCAACTTCCGAGTCTCTACGACCTTCAGAAGGAAAGTTAAGAAATAAAATGTGAAAAAAATAAAAATTGCCATGAGCGGGATTTGAACACTCAACCTTGTGTTCCAAAGGCGGGCGCACTACCACTGCACCACCGCTCCAGCTGAAAACGCATTTTTCAGAAATGGCACTTCCCAAGGTCCTAGAGCCTCGTGGTTGGTACCAATCGATCCGGAATGACCTGATTAGTGGGGGTAGATGCAACTTTTAAGTCTCTACGACCTTCAGAGAAAAAGTTATTAGCCGAGATAAATTTGCTTTTTTTAGCACTTTGAGCACTTTTCCTAAATGGCACTTCCCAAGGTCCTAGAGCCTCGGGGTTGGTACCAATCGATCCGGAATGACCTGATTAGTGGGGGTAGATGCAACTTCCGAGTCTCTACGACCTTCAGAGAAAAAGTTATTAGCCGAGATAAATTTGCTTTTTTTAACACTTTGAGCACTTTTCCTAAATGGCACTTCCCAAGGTCCTAGAGCCTCGTGGTTGGTACCAATCGATCCGGAATGACCTGATTAGTGGGGGTAGATGCAACTTTTAAGTCTCTACGACCTTCAGAGAAAAAGTTATTAGCCGAGATAAATTTGCTTTTTTTAGCACTTTGAGCACTTTTCCTAAATGGCACTTCCCAAGGTCCTAGAGCCTCGGGGTTGGTACCAATCGATCCGGAATGACCTGATTAGTGGGGGTAGATGCAACTTCCGAGTCTCTACGACCTTCAGAGAAAAAGTTATTAGCCGAGATAAATTTGCTTTTTTTAACACTTTGAGCACTTTTCCTAAATGGCACTTCCCAAGGTCCTAGAGCCTCGTGGTTGGTACCAATCGATCCGGAATGACCTGATTAGTGGGGGTAGATGCAACTTCCGAGTCTCTACGACCTTCAGAAGGAAAGTTAAGAAATAAAATGTGAAAAAAATAAAAATTGCCATGAGCGGGATTTGAACACTCAACCTTGTGTTCCAAAGGCGGGCGCACTACCACTGCACCACCGCTCCAGCTGAAAACGCATTTTTCAGAAATGGCACTTCCCAAGGTCCTAGAGCCTCGTGGTTGGTACCAATCGATCCGGAATGACCTGATTAGTGGGGGTAGATGCAACTTTTAAGTCTCTACGACCTTCAGAGAAAAAGTTATTAGCCGAGATAAATTTGCTTTTTTTAGCACTTTGAGCACTTTTCCTAAATGGCACTTCCCAAGGTCCTAGAGCCTCGGGGTTGGTACCAATCGATCCGGAATGACCTGATTAGTGGGGGTAGATGCAACTTCCGAGTCTCTACGACCTTCAGAGAAAAAGTTATTAGCCGAGATAAATTTGCTTTTTTTAACACTTTGAGCACTTTTCCTAAATGGCACTTCCCAAGGTCCTAGAGCCTCGGAGTTGGTACCAATCGATCCGGAATGACCTGATTAGTGGGGGTAGATGCAACTTCCGAGTCTCTACGACCTTCAGAAGGAAAGTTAAGAAATAAAATGTGAAAAAAATAAAAATTGCCATGAGCGGGATTTGAACACTCAACCTTGTGTTCCAAAGGCGGGCGCACTACCACTGCACCACCGCTCCAGCTGAAAACGCATTTTTCAGAAATGGCACTTCCCAAGGTCCTAGAGCCTCGTGGTTGGTACCAATCGATCCGGAATGACCTGATTAGTGGGGGTAGATGCAACTTTTAAGTCTCTACGACCTTCAGAGAAAAAGTTATTAGCCGAGATAAATTTGCTTTTTTTAGCACTTTGAGCACTTTTCCTAAATGGCACTTCCCAAGGTCCTAGAGCCTCGGAGTTGGTACCAATCGATCCGGAATGACCTGATTAGTGGGGGTAGATGCAACTTCCGAGTCTCTACGACCTTCAGAGAAAAAGTTATTAGCCGAGATAAATTTGCTTTTTTTAACACTTTGAGCACTTTTCCTAAATGGCACTTCCCAAGGTCCTAGAGCCTCGGAGTTGGTACCAATCGATCCGGAATGACCTGATTAGTGGGGGTAGATGCAACTTCCGAGTCTCTACGACCTTCAGAGAAAAAGTTATTAGCCGAGATAAATTTGCTTTTTTTAACACTTTGAGCACTTTTCCTAAATGGCACTTCCCAAGGTCCTAGAGCCTCGTGGTTGGTACCAATCGATCCGGAATGACCTGATTAGTGGGGGTAGATGCAACTTTTAAGTCTCTACGACCTTCAGAGAAAAAGTTATTAGCCGAGATAAATTTGCTTTTTTTTAGCACTTTGAGCACTTTTCCTAAATGGCACTTCCCAAGGTCCTAGAGCCTCGGAGTTGGTACCAATCGATCCGGAATGACCTGATTAGTGGGGGTAGATGCAACTTCCGAGTCTCTACGACCTTCAGAAGGAAAGTTAAGAAATAAAATGTGAAAAAAATAAAAATTGCCATGAGCGGGATTTGAACACTCAACCTTGTGTTCCAAAGGCGGGCGCACTACCACTGCACCACCGCTCCAGCTGAAAACGCATTTTTCTGAAATGGCACTTCCCAAGGTCCTAGAGCCTCGTGGTTGGTACCAATCGATCCGGAATGACCTGATTAGTGGGGGTAGATGCAACTTTTAAGTCTCTACGACCTTCAGAGAAAAAGTTATTAGCCGAGATAAATTTGCTTTTTTTAGCACTTTGAGCACTTTTCCTAAATGGCACTTCCCAAGGTCCTAGAGCCTCGGGGTTGGTACCAATCGATCCGGAATGACCTGATTAGTGGGGGTAGATGCAACTTCCGAGTCTCTACGACCTTCAGAGAAAAAGTTATTAGCCGAGATAAATTTGCTTTTTTTAACACTTTGAGCACTTTTCCTAAATGGCACTTCCCAAGGTCCTAGAGCCTCGGAGTTGGTACCAATCGATCCGGAATGACCTGATTAGTGGGGGTAGATGCAACTTCCGAGTCTCTACGACCTTCAGAAGGAAAGTTAAGAAATAAAATGTGAAAAAAATAAAAATTGCCATGAGCGGGATTTGAACACTCAACCTTGTGTTCCAAAGGCGGGCGCACTACCACTGCACCACCGCTCCAGCTGAAAACGCATTTTTCAGAAATGGCACTTCCCAAGGTCCTAGAGCCTCGTGGTTGGTACCAATCGATCCGGAATGACCTGATTAGTGGGGGTAGATGCAACTTTTAAGTCTCTACGACCTTCAGAGAAAAAGTTATTAGCCGAGATAAATTTGCTTTTTTTAGCACTTTGAGCACTTTTCCTAAATGGCACTTCCCAAGGTCCTAGAGCCTCGTGGTTGGTACCAATCGATCCGGAATGACCTGATTAGTGGGGGTAGATGCAACTTCCGAGTCTCTACGACCTTCAGAAGGAAAGTTAAGAAATAAAATGTGAAAAAAATAAAAATTGCCATGAGCGGGATTTGAACACTCAACCTTGTGTTCCAAAGGCGGGCGCACTACCACTGCACCACCGCTCCAGCTGAAAACGCATTTTTCAGAAATGGCACTTCCCAAGGTCCTAGAGCCTCGTGGTTGGTACCAATCGATCCGGAATGACCTGATTAGTGGGGGTAGATGCAACTTTTAAGTCTCTACGACCTTCAGAGAAAAAGTTATTAGCCGAGATAAATTTGCTTTTTTTAGCACTTTGAGCACTTTTCCTAAATGGCACTTCCCAAGGTCCTAGAGCCTCGGGGTTGGTACCAATCGATCCGGAATGACCTGATTAGTGGGGGTAGATGCAACTTCCGAGTCTCTACGACCTTCAGAGAAAAAGTTATTAGCCGAGATAAATTTGCTTTTTTTAACACTTTGAGCACTTTTCCTAAATGGCACTTCCCAAGGTCCTAGAGCCTCGGAGTTGGTACCAATCGATCCGGAATGACCTGATTAGTGGGGGTAGATGCAACTTCCGAGTCTCTACGACCTTCAGAAGGAAAGTTAAGAAATAAAATGTGAAAAAAATAAAAATTGCCATGAGCGGGATTTGAACACTCAACCTTGTGTTCCAAAGGCGGGCGCACTACCACTGCACCACCGCTCCAGCTGAAAACGCATTTTTCAGAAATGGCACTTCCCAAGGTCCTAGAGCCTCGTGGTTGGTACCAATCGATCCGGAATGACCTGATTAGTGGGGGTAGATGCAACTTTTAAGTCTCTACGACCTTCAGAGAAAAAGTTATTAGCCGAGATAAATTTGCTTTTTTTAGCACTTTGAGCACTTTTCCTAAATGGCACTTCCCAAGGTCCTAGAGCCTCGTGGTTGGTACCAATCGATCCGGAATGACCTGATTAGTGGGGGTAGATGCAACTTCCGAGTCTCTACGACCTTCAGAAGGAAAGTTAAGAAATAAAATGTGAAAAAAATAAAAATTGCCATGAGCGGGATTTGAACACTCAACCTTGTGTTCCAAAGGCGGGCGCACTACCACTGCACCACCGCTCCAGCTGAAAACGCATTTTTCAGAAATGGCACTTCCCAAGGTCCTAGAGCCTCGTGGTTGGTACCAATCGATCCGGAATGACCTGATTAGTGGGGGTAGATGCAACTTTTAAGTCTCTACGACCTTCAGAGAAAAAGTTATTAGCCGAGATAAATTTGCTTTTTTTAGCACTTTGAGCACTTTTCCTAAATGGCACTTCCCAAGGTCCTAGAGCCTCGGGGTTGGTACCAATCGATCCGGAATGACCTGATTAGTGGGGGTAGATGCAACTTCCGAGTCTCTACGACCTTCAGAGAAAAAGTTATTAGCCGAGATAAATTTGCTTTTTTTAACACTTTGAGCACTTTTCCTAAATGGCACTTCCCAAGGTCCTAGAGCCTCGTGGTTGGTACCAATCGATCCGGAATGACCTGATTAGTGGGGGTAGATGCAACTTCCGAGTCTCTACGACCTTCAGAAGGAAAGTTAAGAAATAAAATGTGAAAAAAATAAAAATTGCCATGAGCGGGATTTGAACACTCAACCTTGTGTTCCAAAGGCGGGCGCACTACCACTGCACCACCGCTCCAGCTGAAAACGCATTTTTCAGAAATGGCACTTCCCAAGGTCCTAGAGCCTCGTGGTTGGTACCAATCGATCCGGAATGACCTGATTAGTGGGGGTAGATGCAACTTTTAAGTCTCTACGACCTTCAGAGAAAAAGTTATTAGCCGAGATAAATTTGCTTTTTTTAGCACTTTGAGCACTTTTCCTAAATGGCACTTCCCAAGGTCCTAGAGCCTCGGGGTTGGTACCAATCGATCCGGAATGACCTGATTAGTGGGGGTAGATGCAACTTCCGAGTCTCTACGACCTTCAGAGAAAAAGTTATTAGCCGAGATAAATTTGCTTTTTTTAACACTTTGAGCACTTTTCCTAAATGGCACTTCCCAAGGTCCTAGAGCCTCGGAGTTGGTACCAATCGATCCGGAATGACCTGATTAGTGGGGGTAGATGCAACTTCCGAGTCTCTACGACCTTCAGAAGGAAAGTTAAGAAATAAAATGTGAAAAAAATAAAAATTGCCATGAGCGGGATTTGAACACTCAACCTTGTGTTCCAAAGGCGGGCGCACTACCACTGCACCACCGCTCCAGCTGAAAACGCATTTTTCAGAAATGGCACTTCCCAAGGTCCTAGAGCCTCGTGGTTGGTACCAATCGATCCGGAATGACCTGATTAGTGGGGGTAGATGCAACTTTTAAGTCTCTACGACCTTCAGAGAAAAAGTTATTAGCCGAGATAAATTTGCTTTTTTTAGCACTTTGAGCACTTTTCCTAAATGGCACTTCCCAAGGTCCTAGAGCCTCGTGGTTGGTACCAATCGATCCGGAATGACCTGATTAGTGGGGGTAGATGCAACTTCCGAGTCTCTACGACCTTCAGAAGGAAAGTTAAGAAATAAAATGTGAAAAAAATAAAAATTGCCATGAGCGGGATTTGAACACTCAACCTTGTGTTCCAAAGGCGGGCGCACTACCACTGCACCACCGCTCCAGCTGAAAACGCATTTTTCAGAAATGGCACTTCCCAAGGTCCTAGAGCCTCGTGGTTGGTACCAATCGATCCGGAATGACCTGATTAGTGGGGGTAGATGCAACTTTTAAGTCTCTACGACCTTCAGAGAAAAAGTTATTAGCCGAGATAAATTTGCTTTTTTTAGCACTTTGAGCACTTTTCCTAAATGGCACTTCCCAAGGTCCTAGAGCCTCGGGGTTGGTACCAATCGATCCGGAATGACCTGATTAGTGGGGGTAGATGCAACTTCCGAGTCTCTACGACCTTCAGAGAAAAAGTTATTAGCCGAGATAAATTTGCTTTTTTTAACACTTTGAGCACTTTTCCTAAATGGCACTTCCCAAGGTCCTAGAGCCTCGTGGTTGGTACCAATCGATCCGGAATGACCTGATTAGTGGGGGTAGATGCAACTTCCGAGTCTCTACGACCTTCAGAAGGAAAGTTAAGAAATAAAATGTGAAAAAAATAAAAATTGCCATGAGCGGGATTTGAACACTCAACCTTGTGTTCCAAAGGCGGGCGCACTACCACTGCACCACCGCTCCAGCTGAAAACGCATTTTTCAGAAATGGCACTTCCCAAGGTCCTAGAGCCTCGTGGTTGGTACCAATCGATCCGGAATGACCTGATTAGTGGGGGTAGATGCAACTTTTAAGTCTCTACGACCTTCAGAGAAAAAGTTATTAGCCGAGATAAATTTGCTTTTTTTAGCACTTTGAGCACTTTTCCTAAATGGCACTTCCCAAGGTCCTAGAGCCTCGGGGTTGGTACCAATCGATCCGGAATGACCTGATTAGTGGGGGTAGATGCAACTTCCGAGTCTCTACGACCTTCAGAGAAAAAGTTATTAGCCGAGATAAATTTGCTTTTTTTAACACTTTGAGCACTTTTCCTAAATGGCACTTCCCAAGGTCCTAGAGCCTCGGAGTTGGTACCAATCGATCCGGAATGACCTGATTAGTGGGGGTAGATGCAACTTCCGAGTCTCTACGACCTTCAGAAGGAAAGTTAAGAAATAAAATGTGAAAAAAATAAAAATTGCCATGAGCGGGATTTGAACACTCAACCTTGTGTTCCAAAGGCGGGCGCACTACCACTGCACCACCGCTCCAGCTGAAAACGCATTTTTCAGAAATGGCACTTCCCAAGGTCCTAGAGCCTCGTGGTTGGTACCAATCGATCCGGAATGACCTGATTAGTGGGGGTAGATGCAACTTTTAAGTCTCTACGACCTTCAGAGAAAAAGTTATTAGCCGAGATAAATTTGCTTTTTTTAGCACTTTGAGCACTTTTCCTAAATGGCACTTCCCAAGGTCCTAGAGCCTCGTGGTTGGTACCAATCGATCCGGAATGACCTGATTAGTGGGGGTAGATGCAACTTCCGAGTCTCTACGACCTTCAGAAGGAAAGTTAAGAAATAAAATGTGAAAAAAATAAAAATTGCCATGAGCGGGATTTGAACACTCAACCTTGTGTTCCAAAGGCGGGCGCACTACCACTGCACCACCGCTCCAGCTGAAAACGCATTTTTCAGAAATGGCACTTCCCAAGGTCCTAGAGCCTCGTGGTTGGTACCAATCGATCCGGAATGACCTGATTAGTGGGGGTAGATGCAACTTTTAAGTCTCTACGACCTTCAGAGAAAAAGTTATTAGCCGAGATAAATTTGCTTTTTTTAGCACTTTGAGCACTTTTCCTAAATGGCACTTCCCAAGGTCCTAGAGCCTCGGGGTTGGTACCAATCGATCCGGAATGACCTGATTAGTGGGGGTAGATGCAACTTCCGAGTCTCTACGACCTTCAGAGAAAAAGTTATTAGCCGAGATAAATTTGCTTTTTTTAACACTTTGAGCACTTTTCCTAAATGGCACTTCCCAAGGTCCTAGAGCCTCGTGGTTGGTACCAATCGATCCGGAATGACCTGATTAGTGGGGGTAGATGCAACTTCCGAGTCTCTACGACCTTCAGAAGGAAAGTTAAGAAATAAAATGTGAAAAAAATAAAAATTGCCATGAGCGGGATTTGAACACTCAACCTTGTGTTCCAAAGGCGGGCGCACTACCACTGCACCACCGCTCCAGCTGAAAACGCATTTTTCAGAAATGGCACTTCCCAAGGTCCTAGAGCCTCGTGGTTGGTACCAATCGATCCGGAATGACCTGATTAGTGGGGGTAGATGCAACTTTTAAGTCTCTACGACCTTCAGAGAAAAAGTTATTAGCCGAGATAAATTTGCTTTTTTTAGCACTTTGAGCACTTTTCCTAAATGGCACTTCCCAAGGTCCTAGAGCCTCGTGGTTGGTACCAATCGATCCGGAATGACCTGATTAGTGGGGGTAGATGCAACTTCCGAGTCTCTACGACCTTCAGAAGGAAAGTTAAGAAATAAAATGTGAAAAAAATAAAAAATTGCCATGAGCGGGATTTGAACACTCAACCTTGTGTTCCAAAGGCGGGCGCACTACCACTGCACCACCGCTCCAGCTGAAAACGCATTTTTCAGAAATGGCACTTCCCAAGGTCCTAGAGCCTCGTGGTTGGTACCAATCGATCCGGAATGACCTGATTAGTGGGGGTAGATGCAACTTTTAAGTCTCTACGACCTTCAGAGAAAAAGTTATTAGCCGAGATAAATTTGCTTTTTTTAGCACTTTGAGCACTTTTCCTAAATGGCACTTCCCAAGGTCCTAGAGCCTCGGGGTTGGTACCAATCGATCCGGAATGACCTGATTAGTGGGGGTAGATGCAACTTCCGAGTCTCTACGACCTTCAGAGAAAAAGTTATTAGCCGAGATAAATTTGCTTTTTTTAACACTTTGAGCACTTTTCCTAAATGGCACTTCCCAAGGTCCTAGAGCCTCGGAGTTGGTACCAATCGATCCGGAATGACCTGATTAGTGGGGGTAGATGCAACTTCCGAGTCTCTACGACCTTCAGAAGGAAAGTTAAGAAATAAAATGTGAAAAAAATAAAAATTGCCATGAGCGGGATTTGAACACTCAACCTTGTGTTCCAAAGGCGGGCGCACTACCACTGCACCACCGCTCCAGCTGAAAACGCATTTTTCAGAAATGGCACTTCCCAAGGTCCTAGAGCCTCGTGGTTGGTACCAATCGATCCGGAATGACCTGATTAGTGGGGGTAGATGCAACTTTTAAGTCTCTACGACCTTCAGAGAAAAAGTTATTAGCCGAGATAAATTTGCTTTTTTTAGCACTTTGAGCACTTTTCCTAAATGGCACTTCCCAAGGTCCTAGAGCCTCGGGGTTGGTACCAATCGATCCGGAATGACCTGATTAGTGGGGGTAGATGCAACTTCCGAGTCTCTACGACCTTCAGAGAAAAAGTTATTAGCCGAGATAAATTTGCTTTTTTTAACACTTTGAGCACTTTTCCTAAATGGCACTTCCCAAGGTCCTAGAGCCTCGGAGTTGGTACCAATCGATCCGGAATGACCTGATTAGTGGGGGTAGATGCAACTTCCGAGTCTCTACGACCTTCAGAAGGAAAGTTAAGAAATAAAATGTGAAAAAAATAAAAATTGCCATGAGCGGGATTTGAACACTCAACCTTGTGTTCCAAAGGCGGGCGCACTACCACTGCACCACCGCTCCAGCTGAAAACGCATTTTTCAGAAATGGCACTTCCCAAGGTCCTAGAGCCTCGTGGTTGGTACCAATCGATCCGGAATGACCTGATTAGTGGGGGTAGATGCAACTTTTAAGTCTCTACGACCTTCAGAGAAAAAGTTATTAGCCGAGATAAATTTGCTTTTTTTAGCACTTTGAGCACTTTTCCTAAATGGCACTTCCCAAGGACCTAGAGCCTCGGGGTTGGTACCAATCGATCCGGAATGACCTGATTAGTGGGGGTAGATGCAACTTCCGAGTCTCTACGACCTTCAGAGAAAAAGTTATTAGCCGAGATAAATTTGCTTTTTTTAACACTTTGAGCACTTTTCCTAAATGGCACTTCCCAAGGTCCTAGAGCCTCGTGGTTGGTACCAATCGATCCGGAATGACCTGATTAGTGGGGGTAGATGCAACTTCCGAGTCTCTACGACCTTCAGAAGGAAAGTTAAGAAATAAAATGTGAAAAAAATAAAAATTGCCATGAGCGGGATTTGAACACTCAACCTTGTGTTCCAAAGGCGGGCGCACTACCACTGCACCACCGCTCCAGCTGAAAACGTATTTTTCAGAAATGGCACTTCCCAAGGTCCTAGAGCCTCGTGGTTGGTACCAATCGATCCGGAATGACCTGATTAGTGGGGGTAGATGCAACTTTTAAGTCTCTACGACCTTCAGAGAAAAAGTTATTAGCCGAGATAAATTTGCTTTTTTTAGCACTTTGAGCACTTTTCCTAAATGGCACTTCCCAAGGTCCTAGAGCCTCGGGGTTGGTACCAATCGATCCGGAATGACCTGATTAGTGGGGGTAGATGCAACTTCCGAGTCTCTACGACCTTCAGAGAAAAAGTTATTAGCCGAGATAAATTTGCTTTTTTTAACACTTTGAGCACTTTTCCTAAATGGCAATTCCCAAGGTCCTAGAGCCTCGGGGTTGGTACCAATCGATCCGGAATGACCTGATTAGTGGGGGTAGATGCAACTTCCGAGTCTCTACGACCTTCAGAGAAAAAGTTATTAGCCGAGATAAATTTGCTTTTTTTAACACTTTGAGCACTTTTCCTAAATGGCACTTCCCAAGGTCCTAGAGCCTCGTGGTTGGTACCAATCGATCCGGAATGACCTGATTAGTGGGGGTAGATGCAACTTTTAAGTCTCTACGACCTTCAGAGAAAAAGTTATTAGCCGAGATAAATTTGCTTTTTTTTAGCACTTTGAGCACTTTTCCTAAATGGCACTTCCCAAGGTCCTAGAGCCTCGGAGTTGGTACCAATCGATCCGGAATGACCTGATTAGTGGGGGTAGATGCAACTTCCGAGTCTCTACGACCTTCAGAAGGAAAGTTAAGAAAAAAAATGTGAAAAAAATAAAAATTGCCATGAGCGGGATTTGAACACTCAACCTTGTGTTCCAAAGGCGGGCGCACTACCACTGCACCACCGCTCCAGCTGAAAACGCATTTTTCAGAAATGGCACTTCCCAAGGTCCTAGAGCCTCGTGGTTGGTACCAATCGATCCGGAATGACCTGATTAGTGGGGGTAGATGCAACTTTTAAGTCTCTACGACCTTCAGAGAAAAAGTTATTAGCCGAGATAAATTTGCTTTTTTTAGCACTTTGAGCACTTTTCCTAAATGGCACTTCCCAAGGTCCTAGAGCCTCGGGGTTGGTACCAATCGATCCGGAATGACCTGATTAGTGGGGGTAGATGCAACTTCCGAGTCTCTACGACCTTCAGAGAAAAAGTTATTAGCCGAGATAAATTTGCTTTTTTTAACACTTTGAGCACTTTTCCTAAATGGCACTTCCCAAGGTCCTAGAGCCTCGGGGTTGGTACCAATCGATCCGGAATGACCTGATTAGTGGGGGTAGATGCAACTTCCGAGTCTCTACGACCTTCAGAGAAAAAGTTATTAGCCGAGATAAATTTGCTTTTTTTAGCACTTTGAGCACTTTTCCTAAATGGCACTTCCCAAGGACCTAGAGCCTCGGGGTTGGTACCAATCGATCCGGAATGACCTGATTAGTGGGGGTAGATGCAACTTCCGAGTCTCTACGACCTTCAGAGAAAAAGTTATTAGCCGAGATAAATTTGCTTTTTTTAACACTTTGAGCACTTTTCCTAAATGGCACTTCCCAAGGTCCTAGAGCCTCGTGGTTGGTACCAATCGATCCGGAATGACCTGATTAGTGGGGGTAGATGCAACTTTTAAGTCTCTACGACCTTCAGAGAAAAAGTTATTAGCCAAGATAAATTTGCTTTTTTTTAGCACTTTGAGCACTTTTCCTAAATGGCACTTCCCAAGGTCCTAGAGCCTCGGAGTTGGTACCAATCGATCCGGAATGACCTGATTAGTGGGGGTAGATGCAACTTCCGAGTCTCTACGACCTTCAGAAGGAAAGTTAAGAAATAAAATGTGAAAAAAATAAAAATTGCCATGAGCGGGATTTGAACACTCAACCTTGTGTTCCAAAGGCGGGCGCACTACCACTGCACCACCGCTCCAGCTGAAAACGCATTTTTCAGAAATGGCACTTCCCAAGGTCCTAGAGCCTCGTGGTTGGTACCAATCGATCCGGAATGACCTGATTAGTGGGGGTAGATGCAACTTTTAAGTCTCTACGACCTTCAGAGAAAAAGTTATTAGCCGAGATAAATTTGCTTTTTTTAGCACTTTGAGCACTTTTCCTAAATGGCACTTCCCAAGGTCCTAGAGCCTCGGGGTTGGTACCAATCGATCCGGAATGACCTGATTAGTGGGGGTAGATGCAACTTCCGAGTCTCTACGACCTTCAGAAGGAAAGTTAAGAAATAAAATGTGAAAAAAATAAAAATTGCCATGAGCGGGATTTGAACACTCAACCTTGTGTTCCAAAGGCGGGCGCACTACCACTGCACCACCGCTCCAGCTGAAAACGCATTTTTCAGAAATGGCACTTCCCAAGGTCCTAGAGCCTCGTGGTTGGTACCAATCGATCCGGAATGACCTGATTAGTGGGGGTAGATGCAACTTTTAAGTCTCTACGACCTTCAGAGAAAAAGTTATTAGCCGAGATAAATTTGCTTTTTTTAGCACTTTGAGCACTTTTCCTAAATGGCACTTCCCAAGGTCCTAGAGCCTCGGGGTTGGTACCAATCGATCCGGAATGACCTGATTAGTGGGGGTAGATGCAACTTCCGAGTCTCTACGACCTTCAGAGAAAAAGTTATTAGCCGAGATAAATTTGCTTTTTTTAACACTTTGAGCACTTTTCCTAAATGGCACTTCCCAAGGTCCTAGAGCCTCGTGGTTGGTACCAATCGATCCGGAATGACCTGATTAGTGGGGGTAGATGCAACTTCCGAGTCTCTACGACCTTCAGAAGGAAAGTTAAGAAATAAAATGTGAAAAAAATAAAAATTGCCATGATCGGGATTTGAACACTCAACCTTGTGTTCCAAAGGCGGGCGCACTACCACTGCACCACCGCTCCAGCTGAAAACGTATTTTTCAGAAATGGCACTTCCCAAGGTCCTAGAGCCTCGTGGTTGGTACCAATCGATCCGGAATGACCTGATTAGTGGGGGTAGATGCAACTTTTAAGTCTCTACGACCTTCAGAGAAAAAGTTATTAGCCGAGATAAATTTGCTTTTTTTAGCACTTTGAGCACTTTTCCTAAATGGCACTTCCCAAGGTCCTAGAGCCTCGGGGTTGGTACCAATCGATCCGGAATGACCTGATTAGTGGGGGTAGATGCAACTTCCGAGTCTCTACGACCTTCAGAGAAAAAGTTATTAGCCGAGATAAATTTGCTTTTTTTAACACTTTGAGCACTTTTCCTAAATGGCAATTCCCAAGGTCCTAGAGCCTCGGGGTTGGTACCAATCGATCCGGAATGACCTGATTAGTGGGGGTAGATGCAACTTCCGAGTCTCTACGACCTTCAGAGAAAAAGTTATTAGCCGAGATAAATTTGCTTTTTTTAACACTTTGAGCACTTTTCCTAAATGGCACTTCCCAAGGTCCTAGAGCCTCGTGGTTGGTACCAATCGATCCGGAATGACCTGATTAGTGGGGGTAGATGCAACTTTTAAGTCTCTACGACCTTCAGAGAAAAAGTTATTAGCCGAGATAAATTTGCTTTTTTTTAGCACTTTGAGCACTTTTCCTAAATGGCACTTCCCAAGGTCCTAGAGCCTCGGAGTTGGTACCAATCGATCCGGAATGACCTGATTAGTGGGGGTAGATGCAACTTCCGAGTCTCTACGACCTTCAGAAGGAAAGTTAAGAAAAAAAATGTGAAAAAAATAAAAATTGCCATGAGCGGGATTTGAACACTCAACCTTGTGTTCCAAAGGCGGGCGCACTACCACTGCACCACCGCTCCAGCTGAAAACGCATTTTTCAGAAATGGCACTTCCCAAGGTCCTAGAGCCTCGTGGTTGGTACCAATCGATCCGGAATGACCTGATTAGTGGGGGTAGATGCAACTTTTAAGTCTCTACGACCTTCAGAGAAAAAGTTATTAGCCGAGATAAATTTGCTTTTTTTAGCACTTTGAGCACTTTTCCTAAATGGCACTTCCCAAGGTCCTAGAGCCTCGGGGTTGGTACCAATCGATCCGGAATGACCTGATTAGTGGGGGTAGATGCAACTTCCGAGTCTCTACGACCTTCAGAGAAAAAGTTATTAGCCGAGATAAATTTGCTTTTTTTAACACTTTGAGCACTTTTCCTAAATGGCAATTCCCAAGGTCCTAGAGCCTCGTGGTTGGTACCAATCGATCCGGAATGACCTGATTAGTGGGGGTAGATGCAACTTTTAAGTCTCTACGACCTTCAGAGAAAAAGTTATTAGCCGAGATAAATTTGCTTTTTTTAGCACTTTGAGCACTTTTCCTAAATGGCACTTCCCAAGGACCTAGAGCCTCGGGGTTGGTACCAATCGATCCGGAATGACCTGATTAGTGGGGGTAGATGCAACTTCCGAGTCTCTACGACCTTCAGAGAAAAAGTTATTAGCCGAGAAAAATTTGCTTTTTTTAACACTTTGAGCACTTTTCCTAAATGGCACTTCCCAAGGTCCTAGAGCCTCGTGGTTGGTACCAATCGATCCGGAATGACCTGATTAGTGGGGGTAGATGCAACTTTTAAGTCTCTACGACCTTCAGAGAAAAAGTTATTAGCCAAGATAAATTTGCTTTTTTTTAGCACTTTGAGCACTTTTCCTAAATGGCACTTCCCAAGGTCCTAGAGCCTCGGAGTTGGTACCAATCGATCCGGAATGACCTGATTAGTGGGGGTAGATGCAACTTCCGAGTCTCTACGACCTTCAGAAGGAAAGTTAAGAAATAAAATGTGAAAAAAATAAAAATTGCCATGAGCGGGATTTGAACACTCAACCTTGTGTTCCAAAGGCGGGCGCACTACCACTGCACCACCGCTCCAGCTGAAAACGCATTTTTCAGAAATGGCACTTCCCAAGGTCCTAGAGCCTCGTGGTTGGTACCAATCGATCCGGAATGACCTGATTAGTGGGGGTAGATGCAACTTTTAAGTCTCTACGACCTTCAGAGAAAAAGTTATTAGCCGAGATAAATTTGCTTTTTTTAGCACTTTGAGCACTTTTCCTAAATGGCACTTCCCAAGGTCCTAGAGCCTCGGGGTTGGTACCAATCGATCCGGAATGACCTGATTAGTGGGGGTAGATGCAACTTCCGAGTCTCTACGACCTTCAGAAGGAAAGTTAAGAAATAAAATGTGAAAAAAATAAAAATTGCCATGAGCGGGATTTGAACACTCAACCTTGTGTTCCAAAGGCGGGCGCACTACCACTGCACCACCGCTCCAGCTGAAAACGCATTTTTCAGAAATGGCACTTCCCAAGGTCCTAGAGCCTCGTGGTTGGTACCAATCGATCCGGAATGACCTGATTAGTGGGGGTAGATGCAACTTTTAAGTCTCTACGACCTTCAGAGAAAAAGTTATTAGCCAAGATAAATTTGCTTTTTTTTAGCACTTTGAGCACTTTTCCTAAATGGCACTTCCCAAGGTCCTAGAGCCTCGGAGTTGGTACCAATCGATCCGGAATGACCTGATTAGTGGGGGTAGATGCAACTTCCGAGTCTCTACGACCTTCAGAAGGAAAGTTAAGAAATAAAATGTGAAAAAAATAAAAATTGCCATGAGCGGGATTTGAACACTCAACCTTGTGTTCCAAAGGCGGGCGCACTACCACTGCACCACCGCTCCAGCTGAAAACGCATTTTTCAGAAATGGCACTTCCCAAGGTCCTAGAGCCTCGTGGTTGGTACCAATCGATCCGGAATGACCTGATTAGTGGGGGTAGATGCAACTTTTAAGTCTCTACGACCTTCAGAGAAAAAGTTATTAGCCGAGATAAATTTGCTTTTTTTAGCACTTTGAGCACTTTTCCTAAATGGCACTTCCCAAGGTCCTAGAGCCTCGGGGTTGGTACCAATCGATCCGGAATGACCTGATTAGTGGGGGTAGATGCAACTTCCGAGTCTCTACGACCTTCAGAAGGAAAGTTAAGAAATAAAATGTGAAAAAAATAAAAATTGCCATGAGCGGGATTTGAACACTCAACCTTGTGTTCCAAAGGCGGGCGCACTACCACTGCACCACCGCTCCAGCTGAAAACGCATTTTTCAGAAATGGCACTTCCCAAGGTCCTAGAGCCTCGTGGTTGGTACCAATCGATCCGGAATGACCTGATTAGTGGGGGTAGATGCAACTTTTAAGTCTCTACGACCTTCAGAGAAAAAGTTATTAGCCGAGATAAATTTGCTTTTTTTAGCACTTTGAGCACTTTTCCTAAATGGCACTTCCCAAGGTCCTAGAGCCTCGGGGTTGGTACCAATCGATCCGGAATGACCTGATTAGTGGGGGTAGATGCAACTTCCGAGTCTCTACGACCTTCAGAAGGAAAGTTAAGAAATAAAATGTGAAAAAAATAAAAATTGCCATGAGCGGGATTTGAACACTCAACCTTGTGTTCCAAAGGCGGGCGCACTACCACTGCACCACCGCTCCAGCTGAAAACGCATTTTTCAGAAATGGCACTTCCCAAGGTCCTAGAGCCTCGTGGTTGGTACCAATCGATCCGGAATGACCTGATTAGTGGGGGTAGATGCAACTTTTAAGTCTCTACGACCTTCAGAGAAAAAGTTATTAGCCGAGATAAATTTGCTTTTTTTAGCACTTTGAGCACTTTTCCTAAATGGCACTTCCCAAGGTCCTAGAGCCTCGGGGTTGGTACCAATCGATCCGGAATGACCTGATTAGTGGGGGTAGATGCAACTTCCGAGTCTCTACGACCTTCAGAGAAAAAGTTATTAGCCGAGATAAATTTGCTTTTTTTAACACTTTGAGCACTTTTCCTAAATGGCAATTCCCAAGGTCCTAGAGCCTCGGGGTTGGTACCAATCGATCCGGAATGACCTGATTAGTGGGGGTAGATGCAACTTCCGAGTCTCTACGACCTTCAGAGAAAAAGTTATTAGCCGAGATAAATTTGCTTTTTTTAACACTTTGAGCACTTTTCCTAAATGGCACTTCCCAAGGTCCTAGAGCCTCGTGGTTGGTACCAATCGATCCGGAATGACCTGATTAGTGGGGGTAGATGCAACTTTTAAGTCTCTACGACCTTCAGAGAAAAAGTTATTAGCCAAGATAAATTTGCTTTTTTTTAGCACTTTGAGCACTTTTCCTAAATGGCACTTCCCAAGGTCCTAGAGCCTCGGAGTTGGTACCAATCGATCCGGAATGACCTGATTAGTGGGGGTAGATGCAACTTCCGAGTCTCTACGACCTTCAGAGAAAAAGTTATTAGCCGAGATAAATTGGCTTTTTTTAGCACTTTGAGCACTTTTCCTAAATGGCACTTCCCAAGGTCCTAGAGCCTCGGGGTTGGTACCAATCGATCCGGAATGACCTGATTAGTGGGGGTAGATGCAACTTCCGAGTCTCTACGACCTTCAGAAGGAAAGTTAAGAAATAAAATGTGAAAAAAATAAAAATTGCCATGAGCGGGATTTGAACACTCAACCTTGTGTTCCAAAGGCGGGCGCACTACCACTGCACCACCGCTCCAGCTGAAAACGCATTTTTCAGAAATGGCACTTCCCAAGGTCCTAGAGCCTCGTGGTTGGTACCAATCGATCCGGAATGACCTGATTAGTGGGGGTAGATGCAACTTTTAAGTCTCTACGACCTTCAGAGAAAAAGTTATTAGCCGAGATAAATTTGCTTTTTTTAGCACTTTGAGCACTTTTCCTAAATGGCACTTCCCAAGGTCCTAGAGCCTCGGGGTTGGTACCAATCGATCCGGAATGACCTGATTAGTGGGGGTAGATGCAACTTCCGAGTCTCTACGACCTTCAGAAGGAAAGTTAAGAAATAAAATGTGAAAAAAATAAAAATTGCCATGAGCGGGATTTGAACACTCAACCTTGTGTTCCAAAGGCGGGCGCACTACCACTGCACCACCGCTCCAGCTGAAAACGCATTTTTCAGAAATGGCACTTCCCAAGGTCCTAGAGCCTCGTGGTTGGTACCAATCGATCCGGAATGACCTGATTAGTGGGGGTAGATGCAACTTTTAAGTCTCTACGACCTTCAGAGAAAAAGTTATTAGCCGAGATAAATTTGCTTTTTTTAGCACTTTGAGCACTTTTCCTAAATGGCACTTCCCAAGGTCCTAGAGCCTCGGGGTTGGTACCAATCGATCCGGAATGACCTGATTAGTGGGGGTAGATGCAACTTCCGAGTCTCTACGACCTTCAGAAGGAAAGTTAAGAAATAAAATGTGAAAAAAATAAAAATTGCCATGAGCGGGATTTGAACACTCAACCTTGTGTTCCAAAGGCGGGCGCACTACCACTGCACCACCGCTCCAGCTGAAAACGCATTTTTCAGAAATGGCACTTCCCAAGGTCCTAGAGCCTCGTGGTTGGTACCAATCGATCCGGAATGACCTGATTAGTGGGGGTAGATGCAACTTTTAAGTCTCTACGACCTTCAGAGAAAAAGTTATTAGCCGAGATAAATTTGCTTTTTTTAGCACTTTGAGCACTTTTCCTAAATGGCACTTCCCAAGGTCCTAGAGCCTCGGGGTTGGTACCAATCGATCCGGAATGACCTGATTAGTGGGGGTAGATGCAACTTCCGAGTCTCTACGACCTTCAGAGAAAAAGTTATTAGCCGAGATAAATTTGCTTTTTTTAACACTTTGAGCACTTTTCCTAAATGGCAATTCCCAAGGTCCTAGAGCCTCGGGGTTGGTACCAATCGATCCGGAATGACCTGATTAGTGGGGGTAGATGCAACTTCCGAGTCTCTACGACCTTCAGAGAAAAAGTTATTAGCCGAGATAAATTTGCTTTTTTTAACACTTTGAGCACTTTTCCTAAATGGCACTTCCCAAGGTCCTAGAGCCTCGTGGTTGGTACCAATCGATCCGGAATGACCTGATTAGTGGGGGTAGATGCAACTTTTAAGTCTCTACGACCTTCAGAGAAAAAGTTATTAGCCGAGATAAATTTGCTTTTTTTTAGCACTTTGAGCACTTTTCCTAAATGGCACTTCCCAAGGTCCTAGAGCCTCGGAGTTGGTACCAATCGATCCGGAATGACCTGATTAGTGGGGGTAGATGCAACTTCCGAGTCTCTACGACCTTCAGAAGGAAAGTTAAGAAAAAAAATGTGAAAAAAATAAAAATTGCCATGAGCGGGATTTGAACACTCAACCTTGTGTTCCAAAGGCGGGCGCACTACCACTGCACCACCGCTCCAGCTGAAAACGCATTTTTCAGAAATGGCACTTCCCAAGGTCCTAGAGCCTCGTGGTTGGTACCAATCGATCCGGAATGACCTGATTAGTGGGGGTAGATGCAACTTTTAAGTCTCTACGACCTTCAGAGAAAAAGTTATTAGCCGAGATAAATTTGCTTTTTTTAGCACTTTGAGCACTTTTCCTAAATGGCACTTCCCAAGGTCCTAGAGCCTCGGGGTTGGTACCAATCGATCCGGAATGACCTGATTAGTGGGGGTAGATGCAACTTCCGAGTCTCTACGACCTTCAGAGAAAAAGTTATTAGCCGAGATAAATTTGCTTTTTTTAACACTTTGAGCACTTTTCCTAAATGGCACTTCCCAAGGTCCTAGAGCCTCGGGGTTGGTACCAATCGATCCGGAATGACCTGATTAGTGGGGGTAGATGCAACTTCCGAGTCTCTACGACCTTCAGAGAAAAAGTTATTAGCCGAGATAAATTTGCTTTTTTTAGCACTTTGAGCACTTTTCCTAAATGGCACTTCCCAAGGACCTAGAGCCTCGGGGTTGGTACCAATCGATCCGGAATGACCTGATTAGTGGGGGTAGATGCAACTTCCGAGTCTCTACGACCTTCAGAGAAAAAGTTATTAGCCGAGATAAATTTGCTTTTTTTAACACTTTGAGCACTTTTCCTAAATGGCACTTCCCAAGGTCCTAGAGCCTCGTGGTTGGTACCAATCGATCCGGAATGACCTGATTAGTGGGGGTAGATGCAACTTTTAAGTCTCTACGACCTTCAGAGAAAAAGTTATTAGCCAAGATAAATTTGCTTTTTTTTAGCACTTTGAGCACTTTTCCTAAATGGCACTTCCCAAGGTCCTAGAGCCTCGGAGTTGGTACCAATCGATCCGGAATGACCTGATTAGTGGGGGTAGATGCAACTTCCGAGTCTCTACGACCTTCAGAAGGAAAGTTAAGAAATAAAATGTGAAAAAAATAAAAATTGCCATGAGCGGGATTTGAACACTCAACCTTGTGTTCCAAAGGCGGGCGCACTACCACTGCACCACCGCTCCAGCTGAAAACGCATTTTTCAGAAATGGCACTTCCCAAGGTCCTAGAGCCTCGTGGTTGGTACCAATCGATCCGGAATGACCTGATTAGTGGGGGTAGATGCAACTTTTAAGTCTCTACGACCTTCAGAGAAAAAGTTATTAGCCGAGATAAATTTGCTTTTTTTAGCACTTTGAGCACTTTTCCTAAATGGCACTTCCCAAGGTCCTAGAGCCTCGGGGTTGGTACCAATCGATCCGGAATGACCTGATTAGTGGGGGTAGATGCAACTTCCGAGTCTCTACGACCTTCAGAAGGAAAGTTAAGAAATAAAATGTGAAAAAAATAAAAATTGCCATGAGCGGGATTTGAACACTCAACCTTGTGTTCCAAAGGCGGGCGCACTACCACTGCACCACCGCTCCAGCTGAAAACGCATTTTTCAGAAATGGCACTTCCCAAGGTCCTAGAGCCTCGTGGTTGGTACCAATCGATCCGGAATGACCTGATTAGTGGGGGTAGATGCAACTTTTAAGTCTCTACGACCTTCAGAGAAAAAGTTATTAGCCGAGATAAATTTGCTTTTTTTAGCACTTTGAGCACTTTTCCTAAATGGCACTTCCCAAGGTCCTAGAGCCTCGGGGTTGGTACCAATCGATCCGGAATGACCTGATTAGTGGGGGTAGATGCAACTTCCGAGTCTCTACGACCTTCAGAGAAAAAGTTATTAGCCGAGATAAATTTGCTTTTTTTAACACTTTGAGCACTTTTCCTAAATGGCACTTCCCAAGGTCCTAGAGCCTCGTGGTTGGTACCAATCGATCCGGAATGACCTGATTAGTGGGGGTAGATGCAACTTCCGAGTCTCTACGACCTTCAGAAGGAAAGTTAAGAAATAAAATGTGAAAAAAATAAAAATTGCCATGATCGGGATTTGAACACTCAACCTTGTGTTCCAAAGGCGGGCGCACTACCACTGCACCACCGCTCCAGCTGAAAACGTATTTTTCAGAAATGGCACTTCCCAAGGTCCTAGAGCCTCGTGGTTGGTACCAATCGATCCGGAATGACCTGATTAGTGGGGGTAGATGCAACTTTTAAGTCTCTACGACCTTCAGAGAAAAAGTTATTAGCCGAGATAAATTTGCTTTTTTTAGCACTTTGAGCACTTTTCCTAAATGGCACTTCCCAAGGTCCTAGAGCCTCGGGGTTGGTACCAATCGATCCGGAATGACCTGATTAGTGGGGGTAGATGCAACTTCCGAGTCTCTACGACCTTCAGAGAAAAAGTTATTAGCCGAGATAAATTTGCTTTTTTTAACACTTTGAGCACTTTTCCTAAATGGCAATTCCCAAGGTCCTAGAGCCTCGGGGTTGGTACCAATCGATCCGGAATGACCTGATTAGTGGGGGTAGATGCAACTTCCGAGTCTCTACGACCTTCAGAGAAAAAGTTATTAGCCGAGATAAATTTGCTTTTTTTAACACTTTGAGCACTTTTCCTAAATGGCACTTCCCAAGGTCCTAGAGCCTCGTGGTTGGTACCAATCGATCCGGAATGACCTGATTAGTGGGGGTAGATGCAACTTTTAAGTCTCTACGACCTTCAGAGAAAAAGTTATTAGCCGAGATAAATTTGCTTTTTTTTAGCACTTTGAGCACTTTTCCTAAATGGCACTTCCCAAGGTCCTAGAGCCTCGGAGTTGGTACCAATCGATCCGGAATGACCTGATTAGTGGGGGTAGATGCAACTTCCGAGTCTCTACGACCTTCAGAAGGAAAGTTAAGAAAAAAAATGTGAAAAAAATAAAAATTGCCATGAGCGGGATTTGAACACTCAACCTTGTGTTCCAAAGGCGGGCGCACTACCACTGCACCACCGCTCCAGCTGAAAACGCATTTTTCAGAAATGGCACTTCCCAAGGTCCTAGAGCCTCGTGGTTGGTACCAATCGATCCGGAATGACCTGATTAGTGGGGGTAGATGCAACTTTTAAGTCTCTACGACCTTCAGAGAAAAAGTTATTAGCCGAGATAAATTTGCTTTTTTTAGCACTTTGAGCACTTTTCCTAAATGGCACTTCCCAAGGTCCTAGAGCCTCGGGGTTGGTACCAATCGATCCGGAATGACCTGATTAGTGGGGGTAGATGCAACTTCCGAGTCTCTACGACCTTCAGAGAAAAAGTTATTAGCCGAGATAAATTTGCTTTTTTTAACACTTTGAGCACTTTTCCTAAATGGCAATTCCCAAGGTCCTAGAGCCTCGTGGTTGGTACCAATCGATCCGGAATGACCTGATTAGTGGGGGTAGATGCAACTTTTAAGTCTCTACGACCTTCAGAGAAAAAGTTATTAGCCGAGATAAATTTGCTTTTTTTAGCACTTTGAGCACTTTTCCTAAATGGCACTTCCCAAGGACCTAGAGCCTCGGGGTTGGTACCAATCGATCCGGAATGACCTGATTAGTGGGGGTAGATGCAACTTCCGAGTCTCTACGACCTTCAGAGAAAAAGTTATTAGCCGAGAAAAATTTGCTTTTTTTAACACTTTGAGCACTTTTCCTAAATGGCACTTCCCAAGGTCCTAGAGCCTCGTGGTTGGTACCAATCGATCCGGAATGACCTGATTAGTGGGGGTAGATGCAACTTTTAAGTCTCTACGACCTTCAGAGAAAAAGTTATTAGCCAAGATAAATTTGCTTTTTTTTAGCACTTTGAGCACTTTTCCTAAATGGCACTTCCCAAGGTCCTAGAGCCTCGGAGTTGGTACCAATCGATCCGGAATGACCTGATTAGTGGGGGTAGATGCAACTTCCGAGTCTCTACGACCTTCAGAAGGAAAGTTAAGAAATAAAATGTGAAAAAAATAAAAATTGCCATGAGCGGGATTTGAACACTCAACCTTGTGTTCCAAAGGCGGGCGCACTACCACTGCACCACCGCTCCAGCTGAAAACGCATTTTTCAGAAATGGCACTTCCCAAGGTCCTAGAGCCTCGTGGTTGGTACCAATCGATCCGGAATGACCTGATTAGTGGGGGTAGATGCAACTTTTAAGTCTCTACGACCTTCAGAGAAAAAGTTATTAGCCGAGATAAATTTGCTTTTTTTAGCACTTTGAGCACTTTTCCTAAATGGCACTTCCCAAGGTCCTAGAGCCTCGGGGTTGGTACCAATCGATCCGGAATGACCTGATTAGTGGGGGTAGATGCAACTTCCGAGTCTCTACGACCTTCAGAAGGAAAGTTAAGAAATAAAATGTGAAAAAAATAAAAATTGCCATGAGCGGGATTTGAACACTCAACCTTGTGTTCCAAAGGCGGGCGCACTACCACTGCACCACCGCTCCAGCTGAAAACGCATTTTTCAGAAATGGCACTTCCCAAGGTCCTAGAGCCTCGTGGTTGGTACCAATCGATCCGGAATGACCTGATTAGTGGGGGTAGATGCAACTTTTAAGTCTCTACGACCTTCAGAGAAAAAGTTATTAGCCAAGATAAATTTGCTTTTTTTTAGCACTTTGAGCACTTTTCCTAAATGGCACTTCCCAAGGTCCTAGAGCCTCGGAGTTGGTACCAATCGATCCGGAATGACCTGATTAGTGGGGGTAGATGCAACTTCCGAGTCTCTACGACCTTCAGAAGGAAAGTTAAGAAATAAAATGTGAAAAAAATAAAAATTGCCATGAGCGGGATTTGAACACTCAACCTTGTGTTCCAAAGGCGGGCGCACTACCACTGCACCACCGCTCCAGCTGAAAACGCATTTTTCAGAAATGGCACTTCCCAAGGTCCTAGAGCCTCGTGGTTGGTACCAATCGATCCGGAATGACCTGATTAGTGGGGGTAGATGCAACTTTTAAGTCTCTACGACCTTCAGAGAAAAAGTTATTAGCCGAGATAAATTTGCTTTTTTTAGCACTTTGAGCACTTTTCCTAAATGGCACTTCCCAAGGTCCTAGAGCCTCGGGGTTGGTACCAATCGATCCGGAATGACCTGATTAGTGGGGGTAGATGCAACTTCCGAGTCTCTACGACCTTCAGAAGGAAAGTTAAGAAATAAAATGTGAAAAAAATAAAAATTGCCATGAGCGGGATTTGAACACTCAACCTTGTGTTCCAAAGGCGGGCGCACTACCACTGCACCACCGCTCCAGCTGAAAACGCATTTTTCAGAAATGGCACTTCCCAAGGTCCTAGAGCCTCGTGGTTGGTACCAATCGATCCGGAATGACCTGATTAGTGGGGGTAGATGCAACTTTTAAGTCTCTACGACCTTCAGAGAAAAAGTTATTAGCCGAGATAAATTTGCTTTTTTTAGCACTTTGAGCACTTTTCCTAAATGGCACTTCCCAAGGTCCTAGAGCCTCGGGGTTGGTACCAATCGATCCGGAATGACCTGATTAGTGGGGGTAGATGCAACTTCCGAGTCTCTACGACCTTCAGAAGGAAAGTTAAGAAATAAAATGTGAAAAAAATAAAAATTGCCATGAGCGGGATTTGAACACTCAACCTTGTGTTCCAAAGGCGGGCGCACTACCACTGCACCACCGCTCCAGCTGAAAACGCATTTTTCAGAAATGGCACTTCCCAAGGTCCTAGAGCCTCGTGGTTGGTACCAATCGATCCGGAATGACCTGATTAGTGGGGGTAGATGCAACTTTTAAGTCTCTACGACCTTCAGAGAAAAAGTTATTAGCCGAGATAAATTTGCTTTTTTTAGCACTTTGAGCACTTTTCCTAAATGGCACTTCCCAAGGTCCTAGAGCCTCGGGGTTGGTACCAATCGATCCGGAATGACCTGATTAGTGGGGGTAGATGCAACTTCCGAGTCTCTACGACCTTCAGAGAAAAAGTTATTAGCCGAGATAAATTTGCTTTTTTTAACACTTTGAGCACTTTTCCTAAATGGCAATTCCCAAGGTCCTAGAGCCTCGGGGTTGGTACCAATCGATCCGGAATGACCTGATTAGTGGGGGTAGATGCAACTTCCGAGTCTCTACGACCTTCAGAGAAAAAGTTATTAGCCGAGATAAATTTGCTTTTTTTAACACTTTGAGCACTTTTCCTAAATGGCACTTCCCAAGGTCCTAGAGCCTCGTGGTTGGTACCAATCGATCCGGAATGACCTGATTAGTGGGGGTAGATGCAACTTTTAAGTCTCTACGACCTTCAGAGAAAAAGTTATTAGCCAAGATAAATTTGCTTTTTTTTAGCACTTTGAGCACTTTTCCTAAATGGCACTTCCCAAGGTCCTAGAGCCTCGGAGTTGGTACCAATCGATCCGGAATGACCTGATTAGTGGGGGTAGATGCAACTTCCGAGTCTCTACGACCTTCAGAGAAAAAGTTATTAGCCGAGATAAATTGGCTTTTTTTAGCACTTTGAGCACTTTTCCTAAATGGCACTTCCCAAGGTCCTAGAGCCTCGGGGTTGGTACCAATCGATCCGGAATGACCTGATTAGTGGGGGTAGATGCAACTTCCGAGTCTCTACGACCTTCAGAAGGAAAGTTAAGAAATAAAATGTGAAAAAAATAAAAATTGCCATGAGCGGGATTTGAACACTCAACCTTGTGTTCCAAAGGCGGGCGCACTACCACTGCACCACCGCTCCAGCTGAAAACGCATTTTTCAGAAATGGCACTTCCCAAGGTCCTAGAGCCTCGTGGTTGGTACCAATCGATCCGGAATGACCTGATTAGTGGGGGTAGATGCAACTTTTAAGTCTCTACGACCTTCAGAGAAAAAGTTATTAGCCGAGATAAATTTGCTTTTTTTAGCACTTTGAGCACTTTTCCTAAATGGCACTTCCCAAGGTCCTAGAGCCTCGGGGTTGGTACCAATCGATCCGGAATGACCTGATTAGTGGGGGTAGATGCAACTTCCGAGTCTCTACGACCTTCAGAAGGAAAGTTAAGAAATAAAATGTGAAAAAAATAAAAATTGCCATGAGCGGGATTTGAACACTCAACCTTGTGTTCCAAAGGCGGGCGCACTACCACTGCACCACCGCTCCAGCTGAAAACGCATTTTTCAGAAATGGCACTTCCCAAGGTCCTAGAGCCTCGTGGTTGGTACCAATCGATCCGGAATGACCTGATTAGTGGGGGTAGATGCAACTTTTAAGTCTCTACGACCTTCAGAGAAAAAGTTATTAGCCGAGATAAATTTGCTTTTTTTAGCACTTTGAGCACTTTTCCTAAATGGCACTTCCCAAGGTCCTAGAGCCTCGGGGTTGGTACCAATCGATCCGGAATGACCTGATTAGTGGGGGTAGATGCAACTTCCGAGTCTCTACGACCTTCAGAAGGAAAGTTAAGAAATAAAATGTGAAAAAAATAAAAATTGCCATGAGCGGGATTTGAACACTCAACCTTGTGTTCCAAAGGCGGGCGCACTACCACTGCACCACCGCTCCAGCTGAAAACGCATTTTTCAGAAATGGCACTTCCCAAGGTCCTAGAGCCTCGTGGTTGGTACCAATCGATCCGGAATGACCTGATTAGTGGGGGTAGATGCAACTTTTAAGTCTCTACGACCTTCAGAGAAAAAGTTATTAGCCGAGATAAATTTGCTTTTTTTAGCACTTTGAGCACTTTTCCTAAATGGCACTTCCCAAGGTCCTAGAGCCTCGGGGTTGGTACCAATCGATCCGGAATGACCTGATTAGTGGGGGTAGATGCAACTTCCGAGTCTCTACGACCTTCAGAGAAAAAGTTATTAGCCGAGATAAATTTGCTTTTTTTAACACTTTGAGCACTTTTCCTAAATGGCAATTCCCAAGGTCCTAGAGCCTCGGGGTTGGTACCAATCGATCCGGAATGACCTGATTAGTGGGGGTAGATGCAACTTCCGAGTCTCTACGACCTTCAGAGAAAAAGTTATTAGCCGAGATAAATTTGCTTTTTTTAACACTTTGAGCACTTTTCCTAAATGGCACTTCCCAAGGTCCTAGAGCCTCGTGGTTGGTACCAATCGATCCGGAATGACCTGATTAGTGGGGGTAGATGCAACTTTTAAGTCTCTACGACCTTCAGAGAAAAAGTTATTAGCCGAGATAAATTTGCTTTTTTTTAGCACTTTGAGCACTTTTCCTAAATGGCACTTCCCAAGGTCCTAGAGCCTCGGAGTTGGTACCAATCGATCCGGAATGACCTGATTAGTGGGGGTAGATGCAACTTCCGAGTCTCTACGACCTTCAGAAGGAAAGTTAAGAAATAAAATGTGAAAAAAATAAAAATTGCCATGAGCGGGATTTGAACACTCAACCTTGTGTTCCAAAGGCGGGCGCACTACCACTGCACCACCGCTCCAGCTGAAAACGCATTTTTCAGAAATGGCACTTCCCAAGGTCCTAGAGCCTCGTGGTTGGTACCAATCGATCCGGAATGACCTGATTAGTGGGGGTAGATGCAACTTTTAAGTCTCTACGACCTTCAGAGAAAAAGTTATTAGCCGAGATAAATTTGCTTTTTTTAGCACTTTGAGCACTTTTCCTAAATGGCACTTCCCAAGGTCCTAGAGCCTCGGGGTTGGTACCAATCGATCCGGAATGACCTGATTAGTGGGGGTAGATGCAACTTCCGAGTCTCTACGACCTTCAGAAGGAAAGTTAAGAAATAAAATGTGAAAAAAATAAAAATTGCCATGAGCGGGATTTGAACACTCAACCTTGTGTTCCAAAGGCGGGCGCACTACCACTGCACCACCGCTCCAGCTGAAAACGCATTTTTCAGAAATGGCACTTCCCAAGGTCCTAGAGCCTCGTGGTTGGTACCAATCGATCCGGAATGACCTGATTAGTGGGGGTAGATGCAACTTTTAAGTCTCTACGACCTTCAGAGAAAAAGTTATTAGCCGAGATAAATTTGCTTTTTTTAGCACTTTGAGCACTTTTCCTAAATGGCACTTCCCAAGGTCCTAGAGCCTCGGGGTTGGTACCAATCGATCCGGAATGACCTGATTAGTGGGGGTAGATGCAACTTCCAAGTCTCTACGACCTTCAGAGAAAAAGTTATTAGCCGAGATAAATTTGCTTTTTTTAGCACTTTGAGCACTTTTCCTAAATGGCACTTCCCAAGGTCCTAGAGCCTCGTGGTTGGTACCAATCGATCCGGAATGACCTGATTAGTGGGGGTAGATGCAACTTTTAAGTCTCTACGACCTTCAGAGAAAAAGTTATTAGCCGAGATAAATTTGCTTTTTTTTAGCACTTTGAGCACTTTTCCTAAATGGCACTTCCCAAGGTCCTAGAGCCTCGGAGTTGGTACCAATCGATCCGGAATGACCTGATTAGTGGGGGTAGATGCAACTTCCGAGTCTCTACGACCTTCAGAAGGAAAGTTAAGAAATAAAATGTGAAAAAAATAAAAATTGCCATGAGCGGGATTTGAACACTCAACCTTGTGTTCCAAAGGCGGGCGCACTACCACTGCACCACCGCTCCAGCTGAAAACGCATTTTTCAGAAATGGCACTTCCCAAGGTCCTAGAGCCTCGTGGTTGGTACCAATCGATCCGGAATGACCTGATTAGTGGGGGTAGATGCAACTTCCGAATCTCTACGACCTTCAGAGAAAAAGTTATTAGCCGAGATAAATTTGCTTTTTTTAGCACTTTGAGCACTTTTCCTAAATTGCACTTCCCAAGGTCCTAGAGCCTCGGGGTTGGTACCAATCGATCCGGAATGACCTGATTAGTGGGGGTAGATGCAACTTCCGAGTCTCTACGACCTTCAGAGAAAAAGTTATTAGCCGAGATAAATTTGCTTTTTTTAGCACTTTGAGCACTTTTCCTAAATTGCACTTCCCAAGGTCCTAGAGCCTCGGGGTTGGTACCAATCGATCCGGAATGACCTGATTAGTGGGGGTAGATGCAACTTCCGAGTCTCTACGACCTTCAGAGAAAAAGTTATTAGCCGTGATAAATTTGCTTTTTTTAGCACTTTGAGCACTTTTCCTAAATGGCACTTCCCAAGGTCCTAGAGCCTCGGGGTTGGTACCAATCGATCCGGAATGACCTGATTAGTGGGGGTAGATGCAACTTCCGAGTCTCTACGACCTTCAGAGAAAAAGTTATTAGCCGAGATAAATTTGCTTTTTTTAGCACTTTGAGCACTTTTCCTAAATGGCACTTCCCAAGGTCCTACAGCCTCGTGGTTGGTACCAATCGATCCGGAATGACCTGATTAGTGGGGGTAGATGCAACTTCCGAGTCTCTACGACCTTCAGAGAAAAAGTTATTAGCCGAGATAAATTTGCTTTTTTTAGCACTTTGAGCACTTTTCCTAAATGGCACTTCCCAAGGTCCTAGAGCCTCGTGGTTGGTACCAATCGATCCGGAATGACCTGATTAGTGGGGGTAGATGCAACTTTTAAGTCTCTACGACCTTCAGAGAAAAAGTTATTAGCCGAGATAAATTTGCTTTTTTTAGCACTTTGAGCACTTTTCCTTAATGGCACTTCCCAAGGTCCTAGAGCCTCGTGGTTGGTACCAATCGATCCGGAATGACCTGATTAGTGGGGGTAGATGCAACTTCCGAGTCTCTACGACCTTCAGAGAAAAAGTTATTAGCCGAGATAAATTTGCTTTTTTTAGCACTTTGAGCACTTTTCCTAAATGGCACTTCCCAAGGTCCTAGAGCCTCGGGGTTGGTACCAATCGATCCGGAATGACCTGATTAGTGGGGGTAGATGCAACTTCCGAGTCTCTACGACCTTCAGAAGGAAAGTTAAGAAATAAAATGTGAAAAAAATAAAAATTGCCATGAGCGGGATTTGAACACTCAACCTTGTGTTCCAAAGGCGGGCGCACTACCACTGCACCACCGCTCCAGCTGAAAACGCATTTTTCAGAAATGGCACTTCCCAAGGACCTAGAGCCTCGGGGTTGGTACCAATCGATCCGGAATGACCTGATTAGTGGGGGTAGATGCAACTTCCGAGTCTCTACGACCTTCAGAAAAAAGTTATTAGCCGAGATAAATTTGCTTTTTTTAGCACTTTGAGCACTTTTCCTAAATTGCACTTCCCAAGGTCCTAGAGCCTCGGGGTTGGTACCAATCGATCCGGAATGACCTGATTAGTGGGGGTAGATGCAACTTCCGAGTCTCTACGACCTTCAGAGAAAAAGTTATTAGCCGAGATAAATTTGCTTTTTTTAACACTTTGAGCACTTTTCCTAAATGGCACTTCCCAAGGTCCTAGAGCCTCGTGGTTGGTACCAATCGATCCGGAATGACCTGATTAGTGGGGGTAGATGCAACTTTTAAGTCTCTACGACCTTCAGAGAAAAAGTTATTAGCCGAGATAAATTTGCTTTTTTTTAGCACTTTGAGCACTTTTCCTAAATGGCACTTCCCAAGGTCCTAGAGCCTCGGAGTTGGTACCAATCGATCCGGAATGACCTGATTAGTGGGGGTAGATGCAACTTCCGAGTCTCTACGACCTTCAGAAGGAAAGTTAAGAAAAAAAATGTGAAAAAAATAAAAATTGCCATGAGCGGGATTTGAACACTCAACCTTGTGTTCCAAAGGCGGGCGCACTACCACTGCACCACCGCTCCAGCTGAAAACGCATTTTTCAGAAATGGCACTTCCCAAGGTCCTAGAGCCTCGTGGTTGGTACCAATCGATCCGGAATGACCTGATTAGTGGGGGTAGATGCAACTTTTAAGTCTCTACGACCTTCAGAGAAAAAGTTATTAGCCGAGATAAATTTGCTTTTTTTAGCACTTTGAGCACTTTTCCTAAATGGCACTTCCCAAGGTCCTAGAGCCTCGGGGTTGGTACCAATCGATCCGGAATGACCTGATTAGTGGGGGTAGATGCAACTTCCGAGTCTCTACGACCTTCAGAGAAAAAGTTATTAGCCGAGATAAATTTGCTTTTTTTAACACTTTGAGCACTTTTCCTAAATGGCAATTCCCAAGGTCCTAGAGCCTCGTGGTTGGTACCAATCGATCCGGAATGACCTGATTAGTGGGGGTAGATGCAACTTTTAAGTCTCTACGACCTTCAGAGAAAAAGTTATTAGCCGAGATAAATTTGCTTTTTTTAGCACTTTGAGCACTTTTCCTAAATGGCACTTCCCAAGGACCTAGAGCCTCGGGGTTGGTACCAATCGATCCGGAATGACCTGATTAGTGGGGGTAGATGCAACTTCCGAGTCTCTACGACCTTCAGAGAAAAAGTTATTAGCCGAGATAAATTTGCTTTTTTTAACACTTTGAGCACTTTTCCTAAATGGCACTTCCCAAGGTCCTAGAGCCTCGTGGTTGGTACCAATCGATCCGGAATGACCTGATTAGTGGGGGTAGATGCAACTTTTAAGTCTCTACGACCTTCAGAGAAAAAGTTATTAGCCAAGATAAATTTGCTTTTTTTTAGCACTTTGAGCACTTTTCCTAAATGGCACTTCCCAAGGTCCTAGAGCCTCGGAGTTGGTACCAATCGATCCGGAATGACCTGATTAGTGGGGGTAGATGCAACTTCCGAGTCTCTACGACCTTCAGAGAAAAAGTTATTAGCCGAGATAAATTGGCTTTTTTTAGCACTTTGAGCACTTTTCCTAAATGGCACTTCCCAAGGTCCTAGAGCCTCGGGGTTGGTACCAATCGATCCGGAATGACCTGATTAGTGGGGGTAGATGCAACTTCCGAGTCTCTACGACCTTCAGAAGGAAAGTTAAGAAATAAAATGTGAAAAAAATAAAAATTGCCATGAGCGGGATTTGAACACTCAACCTTGTGTTCCAAAGGCGGGCGCACTACCACTGCACCACCGCTCCAACTGAAAACGCATTTTTCAGAAATGGCACTTCCCAAGGTCCTAGAGCCTCGTGGTTGGTACCAATCGATCCGGAATGACCTGATTAGTGGGGGTAGATGCAACTTTTAAGTCTCTACGACCTTCAGAGAAAAAGTTATTAGCCGAGATAAATTTGCTTTTTTTAGCACTTTGAGCACTTTTCCTAAATGGCACTTCCCAAGGTCCTAGAGCCTCGGGGTTGGTACCAATCGATCCGGAATGACCTGATTAGTGGGGGTAGATGCAACTTCCGAGTCTCTACGACCTTCAGAGAAAAAGTTATTAGCCGAGATAAATTTGCTTTTTTTAACACTTTGAGCACTTTTCCTAAATGGCAATTCCCAAGGTCCTAGAGCCTCGTGGTTGGTACCAATCGATCCGGAATGACCTGATTAGTGGGGGTAGATGCAACTTTTAAGTCTCTACGACCTTCAGAGAAAAAGTTATTAGCCGAGATAAATTTGCTTTTTTTAGCACTTTGAGCACTTTTCCTAAATGGCACTTCCCAAGGACCTAGAGCCTCGGGGTTGGTACCAATCGATCCGGAATGACCTGATTAGTGGGGGTAGATGCAACTTCCGAGTCTCTACGACCTTCAGAGAAAAAGTTATTAGCCGAGAAAAATTTGCTTTTTTTAACACTTTGAGCACTTTTCCTAAATGGCACTTCCCAAGGTCCTAGAGCCTCGTGGTTGGTACCAATCGATCCGGAATGACCTGATTAGTGGGGGTAGATGCAACTTCCGAGTCTCTACGACCTTCAGAAGGAAAGTTAAGAAATAAAATGTGAAAAAAATAAAAATTGCCATGAGCGGGATTTGAACACTCAACCTTGTGTTCCAAAGGCGGGCGCACTACCACTGCACCACCGCTCCAGCTGAAAACGCATTTTTCAGAAATGGCACTTCCCAAGGTCCTAGAGCCTCGTGGTTGGTACCAATCGATCCGGAATGACCTGATTAGTGGGGGTAGATGCAACTTTTAAGTCTCTACGACCTTCAGAGAAAAAGTTATTAGCCGAGATAAATTTGCTTTTTTTAGCACTTTGAGCACTTTTCCTAAATGGCACTTCCCAAGGTCCTAGAGCCTCGGGGTTGGTACCAATCGATCCGGAATGACCTGATTAGTGGGGGTAGATGCAACTTCCGAGTCTCTACGACCTTCAGAGAAAAAGTTATTAGCCGAGATAAATTTGCTTTTTTTAACACTTTGAGCACTTTTCCTAAATGGCAATTCCCAAGGTCCTAGAGCCTCGTGGTTGGTACCAATCGATCCGGAATGACCTGATTAGTGGGGGTAGATGCAACTTTTAAGTCTCTACGACCTTCAGAGAAAAAGTTATTAGCCGAGATAAATTTGCTTTTTTTAGCACTTTGAGCACTTTTCCTAAATGGCACTTCCCAAGGACCTAGAGCCTCGGGGTTGGTACCAATCGATCCGGAATGACCTGATTAGTGGGGGTAGATGCAACTTCCGAGTCTCTACGACCTTCAGAGAAAAAGTTATTAGCCGAGAAAAATTTGCTTTTTTTAACACTTTGAGCACTTTTCCTAAATGGCACTTCCCAAGGTCCTAGAGCCTCGTGGTTGGTACCAATCGATCCGGAATGACCTGATTAGTGGGGGTAGATGCAACTTTTAAGTCTCTACGACCTTCAGAGAAAAAGTTATTAGCCAAGATAAATTTGCTTTTTTTTAGCACTTTGAGCACTTTTCCTAAATGGCACTTCCCAAGGTCCTAGAGCCTCGGAGTTGGTACCAATCGATCCGGAATGACCTGATTAGTGGGGGTAGATGCAACTTCCGAGTCTCTACGACCTTCAGAAGGAAAGTTAAGAAATAAAATGTGAAAAAAATAAAAATTGCCATGAGCGGGATTTGAACACTCAACCTTGTGTTCCAAAGGCGGGCGCACTACCACTGCACCACCGCTCCAGCTGAAAACGCATTTTTCAGAAATGGCACTTCCCAAGGTCCTAGAGCCTCGTGGTTGGTACCAATCGATCCGGAATGACCTGATTAGTGGGGGTAGATGCAACTTTTAAGTCTCTACGACCTTCAGAGAAAAAGTTATTAGCCGAGATAAATTTGCTTTTTTTAGCACTTTGAGCACTTTTCCTAAATGGCACTTCCCAAGGTCCTAGAGCCTCGGGGTTGGTACCAATCGATCCGGAATGACCTGATTAGTGGGGGTAGATGCAACTTCCGAGTCTCTACGACCTTCAGAAGGAAAGTTAAGAAATAAAATGTGAAAAAAATAAAAATTGCCATGAGCGGGATTTGAACACTCAACCTTGTGTTCCAAAGGCGGGCGCACTACCACTGCACCACCGCTCCAGCTGAAAACGCATTTTTCAGAAATGGCACTTCCCAAGGTCCTAGAGCCTCGTGGTTGGTACCAATCGATCCGGAATGACCTGATTAGTGGGGGTAGATGCAACTTTTAAGTCTCTACGACCTTCAGAGAAAAAGTTATTAGCCAAGATAAATTTGCTTTTTTTTAGCACTTTGAGCACTTTTCCTAAATGGCACTTCCCAAGGTCCTAGAGCCTCGGGGTTGGTACCAATCGATCCGGAATGACCTGATTAGTGGGGGTAGATGCAACTTCCGAGTCTCTACGACCTTCAGAAGGAAAGTTAAGAAATAAAATGTGAAAAAAATAAAAATTGCCATGAGCGGGATTTGAACACTCAACCTTGTGTTCCAAAGGCGGGCGCACTACCACTGCACCACCGCTCCAGCTGAAAACGCATTTTTCAGAAATGGCACTTCCCAAGGTCCTAGAGCCTCGTGGTTGGTACCAATCGATCCGGAATGACCTGATTAGTGGGGGTAGATGCAACTTTTAAGTCTCTACGACCTTCAGAGAAAAAGTTATTAGCCGAGATAAATTTGCTTTTTTTAGCACTTTGAGCACTTTTCCTAAATGGCACTTCCCAAGGTCCTAGAGCCTCGGGGTTGGTACCAATCGATCCGGAATGACCTGATTAGTGGGGGTAGATGCAACTTCCGAGTCTCTACGACCTTCAGAGAAAAAGTTATTAGCCGAGATAAATTTGCTTTTTTTAACACTTTGAGCACTTTTCCTAAATGGCAATTCCCAAGGTCCTAGAGCCTCGGGGTTGGTACCAATCGATCCGGAATGACCTGATTAGTGGGGGTAGATGCAACTTCCGAGTCTCTACGACCTTCAGAGAAAAAGTTATTAGCCGAGATAAATTTGCTTTTTTTAACACTTTGAGCACTTTTCCTAAATGGCACTTCCCAAGGTCCTAGAGCCTCGTGGTTGGTACCAATCGATCCGGAATGACCTGATTAGTGGGGGTAGATGCAACTTTTAAGTCTCTACGACCTTCAGAGAAAAAGTTATTAGCCGAGATAAATTTGCTTTTTTTTAGCACTTTGAGCACTTTTCCTAAATGGCACTTCCCAAGGTCCTAGAGCCTCGGAGTTGGTACCAATCGATCCGGAATGACCTGATTAGTGGGGGTAGATGCAACTTCCGAGTCTCTACGACCTTCAGAAGGAAAGTTAAGAAATAAAATGTGAAAAAAATAAAAATTGCCATGAGCGGGATTTGAACACTCAACCTTGTGTTCCAAAGGCGGGCGCACTACCACTGCACCACCGCTCCAGCTGAAAACGCATTTTTCAGAAATGGCACTTCCCAAGGTCCTAGAGCCTCGTGGTTGGTACCAATCGATCCGGAATGACCTGATTAGTGGGGGTAGATGCAACTTTTAAGTCTCTACGACCTTCAGAGAAAAAGTTATTAGCCGAGATAAATTTGCTTTTTTTAGCACTTTGAGCACTTTTCCTAAATGGCACTTCCCAAGGTCCTAGAGCCTCGGGGTTGGTACCAATCGATCCGGAATGACCTGATTAGTGGGGGTAGATGCAACTTCCGAGTCTCTACGACCTTCAGAAGGAAAGTTAAGAAATAAAATGTGAAAAAAATAAAAATTGCCATGAGCGGGATTTGAACACTCAACCTTGTGTTCCAAAGGCGGGCGCACTACCACTGCACCACCGCTCCAGCTGAAAACGCATTTTTCAGAAATGGCACTTCCCAAGGTCCTAGAGCCTCGTGGTTGGTACCAATCGATCCGGAATGACCTGATTAGTGGGGGTAGATGCAACTTTTAAGTCTCTACGACCTTCAGAGAAAAAGTTATTAGCCGAGATAAATTTGCTTTTTTTAGCACTTTGAGCACTTTTCCTAAATGGCACTTCCCAAGGTCCTAGAGCCTCGGGGTTGGTACCAATCGATCCGGAATGACCTGATTAGTGGGGGTAGATGCAACTTCCGAGTCTCTACGACCTTCAGAGAAAAAGTTATTAGCCGAGATAAATTTGCTTTTTTTAGCACTTTGAGCACTTTTCCTAAATGGCACTTCCCAAGGTCCTAGAGCCTCGTGGTTGGTACCAATCGATCCGGAATGACCTGATTAGTGGGGGTAGATGCAACTTTTAAGTCTCTACGACCTTCAGAGAAAAAGTTATTAGCCGAGATAAATTTGCTTTTTTTTAGCACTTTGAGCACTTTTCCTAAATGGCACTTCCCAAGGTCCTAGAGCCTCGGAGTTGGTACCAATCGATCCGGAATGACCTGATTAGTGGGGGTAGATGCAACTTCCGAGTCTCTACGACCTTCAGAAGGAAAGTTAAGAAATAAAATGTGAAAAAAATAAAAATTGCCATGAGCGGGATTTGAACACTCAACCTTGTGTTCCAAAGGCGGGCGCACTACCACTGCACCACCGCTCCAGCTGAAAACGCATTTTTCAGAAATGGCACTTCCCAAGGTCCTAGAGCCTCGTGGTTGGTACCAATCGATCCGGAATGACCTGATTAGTGGGGGTAGATGCAACTTCCGAATCTCTACGACCTTCAGAGAAAAAGTTATTAGCCGAGATAAATTTGCTTTTTTTAGCACTTTGAGCACTTTTCCTAAATTGCACTTCCCAAGGTCCTAGAGCCTCGGGGTTGGTACCAATCGATCCGGAATGACCTGATTAGTGGGGGTAGATGCAACTTCCGAGTCTCTACGACCTTCAGAAGGAAAGTTAAGAAATAAAATGTGAAAAAAATAAAAATTGCCATGAGCGGGATTTGAACACTCAACCTTGTGTTCCAAAGGCGGGCGCACTACCACTGCACCACCGCTCCAGCTGAAAACGCATTTTTCAGAAATGGCACTTCCCAAGGTCCTAGAGCCTCGTGGTTGGTACCAATCGATCCGGAATGACCTGATTAGTGGGGGTAGATGCAACTTCCGAATCTCTACGACCTTCAGAGAAAAAGTTATTAGCCGAGATAAATTTGCTTTTTTTAGCACTTTGAGCACTTTTCCTAAATTGCACTTCCCAAGGTCCTAGAGCCTCGGGGTTGGTACCAATCGATCCGGAATGACCTGATTAGTGGGGGTAGATGCAACTTCCGAGTCTCTACGACCTTCAGAAGGAAAGTTAAGAAATAAAATGTGAAAAAAATAAAAATTGCCATGAGCGGGATTTGAACACTCAACCTTGTGTTCCAAAGGCGGGCGCACTACCACTGCACCACCGCTCCAGCTGAAAACGCATTTTTCAGAAATGGCACTTCCCAAGGTCCTAGAGCCTCGTGGTTGGTACCAATCGATCCGGAATGACCTGATTAGTGGGGGTAGATGCAACTTCCGAGTCTCTACGACCTTCAGAGAAAAAGTTATTAGCCGAGATAAATTTGCTTTTTTTAGCACTTTGAGCACTTTTCCTAAATTGCACTTCCCAAGGTCCTAGAGCCTCGGGGTTGGTACCAATCGATCCGGAATGACCTGATTAGTGGGGGTAGATGCAACTTCCGAGTCTCTACGACCTTCAGAGAAAAAGTTATTAGCCGTGATAAATTTGCTTTTTTTAGCACTTTGAGCACTTTTCCTAAATGGCACTTCCCAAGGTCCTAGAGCCTCGGGGTTGGTACCAATCGATCCGGAATGACCTGATTAGTGGGGGTAGATGCAACTTCCGAGTCTCTACGACCTTCAGAGAAAAAGTTATTAGCCGAGATAAATTTGCTTTTTTTAGCACTTTGAGCACTTTTCCTAAATGGCACTTCCCAAGGTCCTACAGCCTCGTGGTTGGTACCAATCGATCCGGAATGACCTGATTAGTGGGGGTAGATGCAACTTCCGAGTCTCTACGACCTTCAGAGAAAAAGTTATTAGCCGAGATAAATTTGCTTTTTTTAGCACTTTGAGCACTTTTCCTAAATGGCACTTCCCAAGGTCCTAGAGCCTCGTGGTTGGTACCAATCGATCCGGAATGACCTGATTAGTGGGGGTAGATGCAACTTTTAAGTCTCTACGACCTTCAGAGAAAAAGTTATTAGCCGAGATAAATTTGCTTTTTTTAGCACTTTGAGCACTTTTCCTTAATGGCACTTCCCAAGGTCCTAGAGCCTCGTGGTTGGTACCAATCGATCCGGAATGACCTGATTAGTGGGGGTAGATGCAACTTCCGAGTCTCTACGACCTTCAGAGAAAAAGTTATTAGCCGAGATAAATTTGCTTTTTTTAGCACTTTGAGCACTTTTCCTAAATGGCACTTCCCAAGGTCCTAGAGCCTCGTGGTTGGTACCAATCGATCCGGAATGACCTGATTAGTGGGGGTAGATGCAACTTTTAAGTCTCTACGACCTTCAGAGAAAAAGTTATTAGCCGAGATAAATTTGCTTTTTTTAGCACTTTGAGCACTTTTCCTAAATGGCACTTCCCAAGGTCCTAGAGCCTCGGGGTTGGTACCAATCGATCCGGAATGACCTGATTAGTGGGGGTAGATGCAACTTCCGAGTCTCTACGACCTTCAGAAGGAAAGTTAAGAAATAAAATGTGAAAAAAATAAAAATTGCCATGAGCGGGATTTGAACACTCAACCTTGTGTTCCAAAGGCGGGCGCACTACCACTGCACCACCGCTCCAGCTGAAAACGCATTTTTCAGAAATGGCACTTCCCAAGGACCTAGAGCCTCGGGGTTGGTACCAATCGATCCGGAATGACCTGATTAGTGGGGGTAGATGCAACTTCCGAGTCTCTACGACCTTCAGAAAAAAGTTATTAGCCGAGATAAATTTGCTTTTTTTAGCACTTTGAGCACTTTTCCTAAATTGCACTTCCCAAGGTCCTAGAGCCTCGGGGTTGGTACCAATCGATCCGGAATGACCTGATTAGTGGGGGTAGATGCAACTTCCGAGTCTCTACGACCTTCAGAGAAAAAGTTATTAGCCGAGATAAATTTGCTTTTTTTAGCACTTTGAGCACTTTTCCTAAATGGCACTTCCCAAGGTCCTAGAGCCTCGTGGTTGGTACCAATCGATCCGGAATGACCTGATTAGTGGGGGTAGATGCAACTTTTAAGTCTCTACGACCTTCAGAGAAAAAGTTATTAGCCGAGATAAATTTGCTTTTTTTAGCACTTTGAGCACTTTTCCTAAATGGCACTTCCCAAGGTCCTAGAGCCTCGGGGTTGGTACCAATCGATCCGGAATGACCTGATTAGTGGGGGTAGATGCAACTTCCGAGTCTCTACGACCTTCAGAAGGAAAGTTAAGAAATAAAATGTGAAAAAAATAAAAATTGCCATGAGCGGGATTTGAACACTCAACCTTGTGTTCCAAAGGCGGGCGCACTACCACTGCACCACCGCTCCAGCTGAAAACGCATTTTTCAGAAATGGCACTTCCCAAGGACCTAGAGCCTCGGGGTTGGTACCAATCGATCCGGAATGACCTGATTAGTGGGGGTAGATGCAACTTCCGAGTCTCTACGACCTTCAGAAAAAAGTTATTAGCCGAGATAAATTTGCTTTTTTTAGCACTTTGAGCACTTTTCCTAAATTGCACTTCCCAAGGTCCTAGAGCCTCGGGGTTGGTACCAATCGATCCGGAATGACCTGATTAGTGGGGGTAGATGCAACTTCCGAGTCTCTACGACCTTCAGAGAAAAAGTTATTAGCCGAGATAAATTTGCTTTTTTTAGCACTTTGAGCACTTTTCCTAAATGGCACTTCCCAAGGTCCTAGAGCCTCGTGGTTGGTACCAATCGATCCGGAATGACCTGATTAGTGGGGGTAGATGCAACTTTTAAGTCTCTACGACCTTCAGAGAAAAAGTTATTAGCCGAGATAAATTTGCTTTTTTTAGCACTTTGAGCACTTTTCCTAAATGGCACTTCCCAAGGTCCTAGAGCCTCGGGGTTGGTACCAATCGATCCGGAATGACCTGATTAGTGGGGGTAGATGCAACTTCCGAGTCTCTACGACCTTCAGAAGGAAAGTTAAGAAATAAAATGTGAAAAAAATAAAAATTGCCATGAGCGGGATTTGAACACTCAACCTTGTGTTCCAAAGGCGGGCGCACTACCACTGCACCACCGCTCCAGCTGAAAACGCATTTTTCAGAAATGGCACTTCCCAAGGTCCTAGAGCCTCGTGGTTGGTACCAATCGATCCGGAATGACCTGATTAGTGGGGGTAGATGCAACTTTTAAGTCTCTACGACCTTCAGAGAAAAAGTTATTAGCCGAGATAAATTTGCTTTTTTTAGCACTTTGAGCACTTTTCCTAAATGGCACTTCCCAAGGTCCTAGAGCCTCGGGGTTGGTACCAATCGATCCGGAATGACCTGATTAGTGGGGGTAGATGCAACTTCCGAGTCTCTACGACCTTCAGAGAAAAAGTTATTAGCCGAGATAAATTTGCTTTTTTTAGCACTTTGAGCACTTTTCCTAAATGGCACTTCCCAAGGTCCTAGAGCCTCGTGGTTGGTACCAATCGATCCGGAATGACCTGATTAGTGGGGGTAGATGCAACTTCCGAGTCTCTACGACCTTCAGAGAAAAAGTTATTAGCCGAGATAAATTTGCTTTTTTTAGCACTTTGAGCACTTTTCCTAAATGGCACTTCCCAAGGTCCTAGAGCCTCGTGGTTGGTACCAATCGATCCGGAATGACCTGATTAGTGGGGGTAGATGCAACTTTTAAGTCTCTACGACCTTCAGAGAAAAAGTTATTAGCCGAGATAAATTTGCTTTTTTTAGCACTTTGAGCACTTTTCCTAAATGGCACTTCCCAAGGTCCTAGAGCCTCGGGGTTGGTACCAATCGATCCGGAATGACCTGATTAGTGGGGGTAGATGCAACTTCCGAGTCTCTACGACCTTCAGAGAAAAAGTTATTAGCCGAGATAAATTTGCTTTTTTTAGCACTTTGAGCACTTTTCCTAAATGGCACTTCCCAAGGTCCTACAGCCTCGTGGTTGGTACCAATCGATCCGGAATGACCTGATTAGTGGGGGTAGATGCAACTTCCGAGTCTCTACGACCTTCAGAGAAAAAGTTATTAGCCGAGATAAATTTGCTTTTTTTAGCACTTTGAGCACTTTTCCTAAATGGCACTTCCCAAGGTCCTAGAGCCTCGTGGTTGGTACCAATCGATCCGGAATGACCTGATTAGTGGGGGTAGATGCAACTTTTAAGTCTCTACGACCTTCAGAGAAAAAGTTATTAGCCGAGATAAATTTGCTTTTTTTAGCACTTTGAGCACTTTTCCTTAATGGCACTTCCCAAGGTCCTAGAGCCTCGTGGTTGGTACCAATCGATCCGGAATGACCTGATTAGTGGGGGTAGATGCAACTTCCGAGTCTCTACGACCTTCAGAGAAAAAGTTATTAGCCGAGATAAATTTGCTTTTTTTAGCACTTTGAGCACTTTTCCTAAATGGCACTTCCCAAGGTCCTAGAGCCTCGTGGTTGGTACCAATCGATCCGGAATGACCTGATTAGTGGGGGTAGATGCAACTTTTAAGTCTCTACGACCTTCAGAGAAAAAGTTATTAGCCGAGATAAATTTGCTTTTTTTAGCACTTTGAGCACTTTTCCTAAATGGCACTTCCCAAGGTCCTAGAGCCTCGGGGTTGGTACCAATCGATCCGGAATGACCTGATTAGTGGGGGTAGATGCAACTTCCGAGTCTCTACGACCTTCAGAGAAAAAGTTATTAGCCGAGATAAATTTGCTTTTTTTAGCACTTTGAGCACTTTTCCTAAATTGCACTTCCCAAGGTCCTAGAGCCTCGGGGTTGGTACCAATCGATCCGGAATGACCTGATTAGTGGGGGTAGATGCAACTTCCGAGTCTCTACGACCTTCAGAGAAAAAGTTATTAGCCGAGATAAATTTGCTTTTTTTAGCACTTTGAGCACTTTTCCTAAATGGCACTTCCCAAGGTCCTAGAGCCTCGTGGTTGGTACCAATCGATCCGGAATGACCTGATTAGTGGGGGTAGATGCAACTTTTAAGTCTCTACGACCTTCAGAGAAAAAGTTATTAGCCGAGATAAATTTGCTTTTTTTAGCACTTTGAGCACTTTTCCTAAATGGCACTTCCCAAGGTCCTAGAGCCTCGGGGTTGGTACCAATCGATCCGGAATGACCTGATTAGTGGGGGTAGATGCAACTTCCGAGTCTCTACGACCTTCAGAAGGAAAGTTAAGAAATAAAATGTGAAAAAAATAAAAATTGCCATGAGCGGGATTTGAACACTCAACCTTGTGTTCCAAAGGCGGGCGCACTACCACTGCACCACCGCTCCAGCTGAAAACGCATTTTTCAGAAATGGCACTTCCCAAGGACCTAGAGCCTCGGGGTTGGTACCAATCGATCCGGAATGACCTGATTAGTGGGGGTAGATGCAACTTCCGAGTCTCTACGACCTTCAGAAAAAAGTTATTAGCCGAGATAAATTTGCTTTTTTTAGCACTTTGAGCACTTTTCCTAAATTGCACTTCCCAAGGTCCTAGAGCCTCGGGGTTGGTACCAATCGATCCGGAATGACCTGATTAGTGGGGGTAGATGCAACTTCCGAGTCTCTACGACCTTCAGAGAAAAAGTTATTAGCCGAGATAAATTTGCTTTTTTTAGCACTTTGAGCACTTTTCCTAAATGGCACTTCCCAAGGTCCTAGAGCCTCGTGGTTGGTACCAATCGATCCGGAATGACCTGATTAGTGGGGGTAGATGCAACTTTTAAGTCTCTACGACCTTCAGAGAAAAAGTTATTAGCCGAGATAAATTTGCTTTTTTTAGCACTTTGAGCACTTTTCCTAAATGGCACTTCCCAAGGTCCTAGAGCCTCGTGGTTGGTACCAATCGATCCGGAATGACCTGATTAGTGGGGGTAGATGCAACTTTTAAGTCTCTACGACCTTCAGAGAAAAAGTTATTAGCCGAGATAAATTTGCTTTTTTTAGCACTTTGAGCACTTTTCCTAAATGGCACTTCCCAAGGTCCTAGAGCCTCGGGGTTGGTACCAATCGATCCGGAATGACCTGATTAGTGGGGGTAGATGCAACTTCCGAGTCTCTACGACCTTCAGAAGGAAAGTTAAGAAATAAAATGTGAAAAAAATAAAAATTGCCATGAGCGGGATTTGAACACTCAACCTTGTGTTCCAAAGGCGGGCGCACTACCACTGCACCACCGCTCCAGCTGAAAACGCATTTTTCAGAAATGGCACTTCCCAAGGTCCTAGAGCCTCGTGGTTGGTACCAATCGATCCGGAATGACCTGATTAGTGGGGGTAGATGCAACTTTTAAGTCTCTACGACCTTCAGAGAAAAAGTTATTAGCCGAGATAAATTTGCTTTTTTTAGCACTTTGAGCACTTTTCCTAAATGGCACTTCCCAAGGTCCTAGAGCCTCGGGGTTGGTACCAATCGATCCGGAATGACCTGATTAGTGGGGGTAGATGCAACTTCCGAGTCTCTACGACCTTCAGAGAAAAAGTTATTAGCCGAGATAAATTTGCTTTTTTTAGCACTTTGAGCACTTTTCCTAAATGGCACTTCCCAAGGTCCTAGAGCCTCGTGGTTGGTACCAATCGATCCGGAATGACCTGATTAGTGGGGGTAGATGCAACTTCCGAGTCTCTACGACCTTCAGAGAAAAAGTTATTAGCCGAGATAAATTTGCTTTTTTTAGCACTTTGAGCACTTTTCCTAAATGGCACTTCCCAAGGTCCTAGAGCCTCGTGGTTGGTACCAATCGATCCGGAATGACCTGATTAGTGGGGGTAGATGCAACTTTTAAGTCTCTACGACCTTCAGAGAAAAAGTTATTAGCCGAGATAAATTTGCTTTTTTTAGCACTTTGAGCACTTTTCCTAAATGGCACTTCCCAAGGTCCTAGAGCCTCGGGGTTGGTACCAATCGATCCGGAATGACCTGATTAGTGGGGGTAGATGCAACTTCCGAGTCTCTACGACCTTCAGAGAAAAAGTTATTAGCCGAGATAAATTTGCTTTTTTTAGCACTTTGAGCACTTTTCCTAAATGGCACTTCCCAAGGTCCTAGAGCCTCGGGGTTGGTACCAATCGATCCGGAATGACCTGATTAGTGGGGGTAGATGCAACTTCCGAGTCTCTACGACCTTCAGAGAAAAAGTTATTAGCCGAGATAAATTTGCTTTTTTTAGCACTTTGAGCACTTTTCCTAAATGGCACTTCCCAAGGTCCTAGAGCCTCGTGGTTGGTACCAATCGATCCGGAATGACCTGATTAGTGGGGGTAGATGCAACTTTTAAGTCTCTACGACCTTCAGAGAAAAAGTTATTAGCCGAGATAAATTTGCTTTTTTTAGCACTTTGAGCACTTTTCCTAAATGGCACTTCCCAAGGTCCTAGAGCCTCGGGGTTGGTACCAATCGATCCGGAATGACCTGATTAGTGGGGGTAGATGCAACTTTTAAGTCTCTACGACCTTCAGAGAAAAAGTTATTAGCCGAGATAAATTTGCTTTTTTTAGCACTTTGAGCACTTTTCCTAAATGGCACTTCCCAAGGTCCTAGAGCCTCGGGGTTGGTACCAATCGATCCGGAATGACCTGATTAGTGGGGGTAGATGCAACTTCCGAGTCTCTACGACCTTCAGAAGGAAAGTTAAGAAATAAAATGTGAAAAAAATAAAAATTGCCATGAGCGGGATTTGAACACTCAACCTTGTGTTCCAAAGGCGGGCGCACTACCACTGCACCACCGCTCCAGCTGAAAACGCATTTTTCAGAAATGGCACTTCCCAAGGTCCTAGAGCCTCGTGGTTGGTACCAATCGATCCGGAATGACCTGATTAGTGGGGGTAGATGCAACTTTTAAGTCTCTACGACCTTCAGAGAAAAAGTTATTAGCCGAGATAAATTTGCTTTTTTTAGCACTTTGAGCACTTTTCCTAAATGGCACTTCCCAAGGTCCTAGAGCCTCGTGGTTGGTACCAATCGATCCGGAATGACCTGATTAGTGGGGGTAGATGCAACTTTTAAGTCTCTACGACCTTCAGAGAAAAAGTTATTAGCCGAGATAAATTTGCTTTTTTTAGCACTTTGAGCACTTTTCCTAAATGGCACTTCCCAAGGTCCTAGAGCCTCGGGGTTGGTACCAATCGATCCGGAATGACCTGATTAGTGGGGGTAGATGCAACTTCCGAGTCTCTACGACCTTCAGAAGGAAAGTTAAGAAATAAAATGTGAAAAAAATAAAAATTGCCATGAGCGGGATTTGAACACTCAACCTTGTGTTCCAAAGGCGGGCGCACTACCACTGCACCACCGCTCCAGCTGAAAACGCATTTTTCAGAAATGGCACTTCCCAAGGTCCTAGAGCCTCGTGGTTGGTACCAATCGATCCGGAATGACCTGATTAGTGGGGGTAGATGCAACTTTTAAGTCTCTACGACCTTCAGAGAAAAAGTTATTAGCCGAGATAAATTTGCTTTTTTTAGCACTTTGAGCACTTTTCCTAAATGGCACTTCCCAAGGTCCTAGAGCCTCGGGGTTGGTACCAATCGATCCGGAATGACCTGATTAGTGGGGGTAGATGCAACTTCCGAGTCTCTACGACCTTCAGAGAAAAAGTTATTAGCCGAGATAAATTTGCTTTTTTTAGCACTTTGAGCACTTTTCCTAAATGGCACTTCCCAAGGTCCTAGAGCCTCGTGGTTGGTACCAATCGATCCGGAATGACCTGATTAGTGGGGGTAGATGCAACTTCCGAGTCTCTACGACCTTCAGAGAAAAAGTTATTAGCCGAGATAAATTTGCTTTTTTTAGCACTTTGAGCACTTTTCCTAAATGGCACTTCCCAAGGTCCTAGAGCCTCGTGGTTGGTACCAATCGATCCGGAATGACCTGATTAGTGGGGGTAGATGCAACTTTTAAGTCTCTACGACCTTCAGAGAAAAAGTTATTAGCCGAGATAAATTTGCTTTTTTTAGCACTTTGAGCACTTTTCCTTAATGGCACTTCCCAAGGTCCTAGAGCCTCGTGGTTGGTACCAATCGATCCGGAATGACCTGATTAGTGGGGGTAGATGCAACTTCCGAGTCTCTACGACCTTCAGAGAAAAAGTTATTAGCCGAGATAAATTTGCTTTTTTTAGCACTTTGAGCACTTTTCCTAAATGGCACTTCCCAAGGTCCTAGAGCCTCGTGGTTGGTACCAATCGATCCGGAATGACCTGATTAGTGGGGGTAGATGCAACTTTTAAGTCTCTACGACCTTCAGAGAAAAAGTTATTAGCCGAGATAAATTTGCTTTTTTTAGCACTTTGAGCACTTTTCCTAAATGGCACTTCCCAAGGTCCTAGAGCCTCGGGGTTGGTACCAATCGATCCGGAATGACCTGATTAGTGGGGGTAGATGCAACTTCCGAGTCTCTACGACCTTCAGAAGGAAAGTTAAGAAATAAAATGTGAAAAAAATAAAAATTGCCATGAGCGGGATTTGAACACTCAACCTTGTGTTCCAAAGGCGGGCGCACTACCACTGCACCACCGCTCCAGCTGAAAACGCATTTTTCAGAAATGGCACTTCCCAAGGTCCTAGAGCCTCGTGGTTGGTACCAATCGATCCGGAATGACCTGATTAGTGGGGGTAGATGCAACTTTTAAGTCTCTACGACCTTCAGAGAAAAAGTTATTAGCCGAGATAAATTTGCTTTTTTTAGCACTTTGAGCACTTTTCCTAAATGGCACTTCCCAAGGTCCTAGAGCCTCGGGGTTGGTACCAATCGATCCGGAATGACCTGATTAGTGGGGGTAGATGCAACTTCCGAGTCTCTACGACCTTCAGAGAAAAAGTTATTAGCCGAGATAAATTTGCTTTTTTTAGCACTTTGAGCACTTTTCCTAAATGGCACTTCCCAAGGTCCTAGAGCCTCGTGGTTGGTACCAATCGATCCGGAATGACCTGATTAGTGGGGGTAGATGCAACTTTTAAGTCTCTACGACCTTCAGAGAAAAAGTTATTAGCCGAGATAAATTTGCTTTTTTTTAGCACTTTGAGCACTTTTCCTAAATGGCACTTCCCAAGGTCCTAGAGCCTCGGAGTTGGTACCAATCGATCCGGAATGACCTGATTAGTGGGGGTAGATGCAACTTCCGAGTCTCTACGACCTTCAGAAGGAAAGTTAAGAAATAAAATGTGAAAAAAATAAAAATTGCCATGAGCGGGATTTGAACACTCAACCTTGTGTTCCAAAGGCGGGCGCACTACCACTGCACCACCGCTCCAGCTGAAAACGCATTTTTCAGAAATGGCACTTCCCAAGGTCCTAGAGCCTCGTGGTTGGTACCAATCGATCCGGAATGACCTGATTAGTGGGGGTAGATGCAACTTCCGAATCTCTACGACCTTCAGAGAAAAAGTTATTAGCCGAGATAAATTTGCTTTTTTTAGCACTTTGAGCACTTTTCCTAAATTGCACTTCCCAAGGTCCTAGAGCCTCGGGGTTGGTACCAATCGATCCGGAATGACCTGATTAGTGGGGGTAGATGCAACTTTTAAGTCTCTACGACCTTCAGAGAAAAAGTTATTAGCCGAGATAAATTTGCTTTTTTTAGCACTTTGAGCACTTTTCCTAAATGGCACTTCCCAAGGTCCTAGAGCCTCGGGGTTGGTACCAATCGATCCGGAATGACCTGATTAGTGGGGGTAGATGCAACTTCCGAGTCTCTACGACCTTCAGAGAAAAAGTTATTAGCCGAGATAAATTTGCTTTTTTTAGCACTTTGAGCACTTTTCCTAAATTGCACTTCCCAAGGTCCTAGAGCCTCGGGGTTGGTACCAATCGATCCGGAATGACCTGATTAGTGGGGGTAGATGCAACTTCCGAGTCTCTACGACCTTCAGAGAAAAAGTTATTAGCCGAGATAAATTTGCTTTTTTTAGCACTTTGAGCACTTTTCCTAAATTGCACTTCCCAAGGTCCTAGAGCCTCGGGGTTGGTACCAATCGATCCGGAATGACCTGATTAGTGGGGGTAGATGCAACTTCCAAGTCTCTACGACCTTCAGAGAAAAAGTTATTAGCCGAGATAAATTTGCTTTTTTTAGCACTTTGAGCACTTTTCCTAAATGGCACTTCCCAAGGTCCTAGAGCCTCGGGGTTGGTACCAATCGATCCGGAATGACCTGATTAGTGGGGGTAGATGCAACTTCCGAGTCTCTACGACCTTCAGAAGGAAAGTTAAGAAATAAAATGTGAAAAAAATAAAAATTGCCATGAGCGGGATTTGAACACTCAACCTTGTGTTCCAAAGGCGGGCGCACTACCACTGCACCACCGCTCCAGCTGAAAACGCATTTTTCAGAAATGGCACTTCCCAAGGTCCTAGAGCCTCGTGGTTGGTACCAATCGATCCGGAATGACCTGATTAGTGGGGGTAGATGCAACTTCCGAGTCTCTACGACCTTCAGAGAAAAAGTTATTAGCCGAGATAAATTTGCTTTTTTTAGCACTTTGAGCACTTTTCCTAAATTGCACTTCCCAAGGTCCTAGAGCCTCGGGGTTGGTACCAATCGATCCGGAATGACCTGATTAGTGGGGGTAGATGCAACTTCCGAGTCTCTACGACCTTCAGAGAAAAAGTTATTAGCCGAGATAAATTTGCTTTTTTTAGCACTTTGAGCACTTTTCCTAAATGGCACTTCCCAAGGTCCTAGAGCCTCGTGGTTGGTACCAATCGATCCGGAATGACCTGATTAGTGGGGGTAGATGCAACTTTTAAGTCTCTACGACCTTCAGAGAAAAAGTTATTAGCCGAGATAAATTTGCTTTTTTTTAGCACTTTGAGCACTTTTCCTAAATGGCACTTCCCAAGGTCCTAGAGCCTCGGAGTTGGTACCAATCGATCCGGAATGACCTGATTAGTGGGGGTAGATGCAACTTCCGAGTCTCTACGACCTTCAGAAGGAAAGTTAAGAAATAAAATGTGAAAAAAATAAAAATTGCCATGAGCGGGATTTGAACACTCAACCTTGTGTTCCAAAGGCGGGCGCACTACCACTGCACCACCGCTCCAGCTGAAAACGCATTTTTCAGAAATGGCACTTCCCAAGGTCCTAGAGCCTCGTGGTTGGTACCAATCGATCCGGAATGACCTGATTAGTGGGGGTAGATGCAACTTCCGAATCTCTACGACCTTCAGAGAAAAAGTTATTAGCCGAGATAAATTTGCTTTTTTTAGCACTTTGAGCACTTTTCCTAAATGGCACTTCCCAAGGTCCTAGAGCCTCGGGGTTGGTACCAATCGATCCGGAATGACCTGATTAGTGGGGGTAGATGCAACTTCCGAGTCTCTACGACCTTCAGAGAAAAAGTTATTAGCCGAGATAAATTTGCTTTTTTTAGCACTTTGAGCACTTTTCCTAAATTGCACTTCCCAAGGTCCTAGAGCCTCGGGGTTGGTACCAATCGATCCGGAATGACCTGATTAGTGGGGGTAGATGCAACTTCCGAGTCTCTACGACCTTCAGAGAAAAAGTTATTAGCCGAGATAAATTTGCTTTTTTTAGCACTTTGAGCACTTTTCCTAAATTGCACTTCCCAAGGTCCTAGAGCCTCGGGGTTGGTACCAATCGATCCGGAATGACCTGATTAGTGGGGGTAGATGCAACTTCCAAGTCTCTACGACCTTCAGAGAAAAAGTTATTAGCCGAGATAAATTTGCTTTTTTTAGCACTTTGAGCACTTTTCCTAAATGGCACTTCCCAAGGTCCTAGAGCCTCGGGGTTGGTACCAATCGATCCGGAATGACCTGATTAGTGGGGGTAGATGCAACTTCCGAGTCTCTACGACCTTCAGAAGGAAAGTTAAGAAATAAAATGTGAAAAAAATAAAAATTGCCATGAGCGGGATTTGAACACTCAACCTTGTGTTCCAAAGGCGGGCGCACTACCACTGCACCACCGCTCCAGCTGAAAACGCATTTTTCAGAAATGGCACTTCCCAAGGTCCTAGAGCCTCGTGGTTGGTACCAATCGATCCGGAATGACCTGATTAGTGGGGGTAGATGCAACTTCCGAGTCTCTACGACCTTCAGAGAAAAAGTTATTAGCCGAGATAAATTTGCTTTTTTTAGCACTTTGAGCACTTTTCCTAAATTGCACTTCCCAAGGTCCTAGAGCCTCGGGGTTGGTACCAATCGATCCGGAATGACCTGATTAGTGGGGGTAGATGCAACTTCCGAGTCTCTACGACCTTCAGAGAAAAAGTTATTAGCCGAGATAAATTTGCTTTTTTTAGCACTTTGAGCACTTTTCCTAAATGGCACTTCCCAAGGTCCTAGAGCCTCGTGGTTGGTACCAATCGATCCGGAATGACCTGATTAGTGGGGGTAGATGCAACTTTTAAGTCTCTACGACCTTCAGAGAAAAAGTTATTAGCCGAGATAAATTTGCTTTTTTTTAGCACTTTGAGCACTTTTCCTAAATGGCACTTCCCAAGGTCCTAGAGCCTCGGAGTTGGTACCAATCGATCCGGAATGACCTGATTAGTGGGGGTAGATGCAACTTCCGAGTCTCTACGACCTTCAGAAGGAAAGTTAAGAAATAAAATGTGAAAAAAATAAAAATTGCCATGAGCGGGATTTGAACACTCAACCTTGTGTTCCAAAGGCGGGCGCACTACCACTGCACCACCGCTCCAGCTGAAAACGCATTTTTCAGAAATGGCACTTCCCAAGGTCCTAGAGCCTCGTGGTTGGTACCAATCGATCCGGAATGACCTGATTAGTGGGGGTAGATGCAACTTCCGAATCTCTACGACCTTCAGAGAAAAAGTTATTAGCCGAGATAAATTTGCTTTTTTTAGCACTTTGAGCACTTTTCCTAAATGGCACTTCCCAAGGTCCTAGAGCCTCGGGGTTGGTACCAATCGATCCGGAATGACCTGATTAGTGGGGGTAGATGCAACTTCCGAGTCTCTACGACCTTCAGAGAAAAAGTTATTAGCCGAGATAAATTTGCTTTTTTTAGCACTTTGAGCACTTTTCCTAAATTGCACTTCCCAAGGTCCTAGAGCCTCGGGGTTGGTACCAATCGATCCGGAATGACCTGATTAGTGGGGGTAGATGCAACTTCCGAGTCTCTACGACCTTCAGAGAAAAAGTTATTAGCCGAGATAAATTTGCTTTTTTTAGCACTTTGAGCACTTTTCCTAAATTGCACTTCCCAAGGTCCTAGAGCCTCGGGGTTGGTACCAATCGATCCGGAATGACCTGATTAGTGGGGGTAGATGCAACTTCCAAGTCTCTACGACCTTCAGAGAAAAAGTTATTAGCCGAGATAAATTTGCTTTTTTTAGCACTTTGAGCACTTTTCCTAAATGGCACTTCCCAAGGTCCTAGAGCCTCGGGGTTGGTACCAATCGATCCGGAATGACCTGATTAGTGGGGGTAGATGCAACTTCCGAGTCTCTACGACCTTCAGAAGGAAAGTTAAGAAATAAAATGTGAAAAAAATAAAAATTGCCATGAGCGGGATTTGAACACTCAACCTTGTGTTCCAAAGGCGGGCGCACTACCACTGCACCACCGCTCCAGCTGAAAACGCATTTTTCAGAAATGGCACTTCCCAAGGTCCTAGAGCCTCGTGGTTGGTACCAATCGATCCGGAATGACCTGATTAGTGGGGGTAGATGCAACTTCCGAGTCTCTACGACCTTCAGAGAAAAAGTTATTAGCCGAGATAAATTTGCTTTTTTTAGCACTTTGAGCACTTTTCCTAAATTGCACTTCCCAAGGTCCTAGAGCCTCGGGGTTGGTACCAATCGATCCGGAATGACCTGATTAGTGGGGGTAGATGCAACTTCCGAGTCTCTACGACCTTCAGAGAAAAAGTTATTAGCCGAGATAAATTTGCTTTTTTTAGCACTTTGAGCACTTTTCCTAAATGGCACTTCCCAAGGTCCTAGAGCCTCGTGGTTGGTACCAATCGATCCGGAATGACCTGATTAGTGGGGGTAGATGCAACTTTTAAGTCTCTACGACCTTCAGAGAAAAAGTTATTAGCCGAGATAAATTTGCTTTTTTTTAGCACTTTGAGCACTTTTCCTAAATGGCACTTCCCAAGGTCCTAGAGCCTCGGAGTTGGTACCAATCGATCCGGAATGACCTGATTAGTGGGGGTAGATGCAACTTCCGAGTCTCTACGACCTTCAGAAGGAAAGTTAAGAAATAAAATGTGAAAAAAATAAAAATTGCCATGAGCGGGATTTGAACACTCAACCTTGTGTTCCAAAGGCGGGCGCACTACCACTGCACCACCGCTCCAGCTGAAAACGCATTTTTCAGAAATGGCACTTCCCAAGGTCCTAGAGCCTCGTGGTTGGTACCAATCGATCCGGAATGACCTGATTAGTGGGGGTAGATGCAACTTCCGAATCTCTACGACCTTCAGAGAAAAAGTTATTAGCCGAGATAAATTTGCTTTTTTTAGCACTTTGAGCACTTTTCCTAAATTGCACTTCCCAAGGTCCTAGAGCCTCGGGGTTGGTACCAATCGATCCGGAATGACCTGATTAGTGGGGGTAGATGCAACTTCCGAGTCTCTACGACCTTCAGAAGGAAAGTTAAGAAATAAAATGTGAAAAAAATAAAAATTGCCATGAGCGGGATTTGAACACTCAACCTTGTGTTCCAAAGGCGGGCGCACTACCACTGCACCACCGCTCCAGCTGAAAACGCATTTTTCAGAAATGGCACTTCCCAAGGTCCTAGAGCCTCGTGGTTGGTACCAATCGATCCGGAATGACCTGATTAGTGGGGGTAGATGCAACTTCCGAGTCTCTACGACCTTCAGAGAAAAAGTTATTAGCCGAGATAAATTTGCTTTTTTTAGCACTTTGAGCACTTTTCCTAAATTGCACTTCCCAAGGTCCTAGAGCCTCGGGGTTGGTACCAATCGATCCGGAATGACCTGATTAGTGGGGGTAGATGCAACTTCCGAGTCTCTACGACCTTCAGAGAAAAAGTTATTAGCCGAGATAAATTTGCTTTTTTTAGCACTTTGAGCACTTTTCCTAAATTGCACTTCCCAAGGTCCTAGAGCCTCGGGGTTGGTACCAATCGATCCGGAATGACCTGATTAGTGGGGGTAGATGCAACTTCCGAGTCTCTACGACCTTCAGAGAAAAAGTTATTAGCCGAGATAAATTTGCTTTTTTTAGCACTTTGAGCACTTTTCCTAAATGGCACTTCCCAAGGTCCTAGAGCCTCGTGGTTGGTACCAATCGATCCGGAATGACCTGATTAGTGGGGGTAGATGCAACTTTTAAGTCTCTACGACCTTCAGAGAAAAAGTTATTAGCCGAGATAAATTTGCTTTTTTTTAGCACTTTGAGCACTTTTCCTAAATGGCACTTCCCAAGGTCCTAGAGCCTCGGAGTTGGTACCAATCGATCCGGAATGACCTGATTAGTGGGGGTAGATGCAACTTCCGAGTCTCTACGACCTTCAGAAGGAAAGTTAAGAAATAAAATGTGAAAAAAATAAAAATTGCCATGAGCGGGATTTGAACACTCAACCTTGTGTTCCAAAGGCGGGCGCACTACCACTGCACCACCGCTCCAGCTGAAAACGCATTTTTCAGAAATGGCACTTCCCAAGGTCCTAGAGCCTCGTGGTTGGTACCAATCGATCCGGAATGACCTGATTAGTGGGGGTAGATGCAACTTCCGAATCTCTACGACCTTCAGAGAAAAAGTTATTAGCCGAGATAAATTTGCTTTTTTTAGCACTTTGAGCACTTTTCCTAAATTGCACTTCCCAAGGTCCTAGAGCCTCGGGGTTGGTACCAATCGATCCGGAATGACCTGATTAGTGGGGGTAGATGCAACTTTTAAGTCTCTACGACCTTCAGAGAAAAAGTTATTAGCCGAGATAAATTTGCTTTTTTTTAGCACTTTGAGCACTTTTCCTAAATGGCACTTCCCAAGGTCCTAGAGCCTCGGAGTTGGTACCAATCGATCCGGAATGACCTGATTAGTGGGGGTAGATGCAACTTCCGAGTCTCTACGACCTTCAGAAGGAAAGTTAAGAAATAAAATGTGAAAAAAATAAAAATTGCCATGAGCGGGATTTGAACACTCAACCTTGTGTTCCAAAGGCGGGCGCACTACCACTGCACCACCGCTCCAGCTGAAAACGCATTTTTCAGAAATGGCACTTCCCAAGGTCCTAGAGCCTCGTGGTTGGTACCAATCGATCCGGAATGACCTGATTAGTGGGGGTAGATGCAACTTCCGAATCTCTACGACCTTCAGAGAAAAAGTTATTAGCCGAGATAAATTTGCTTTTTTTAGCACTTTGAGCACTTTTCCTAAATTGCACTTCCCAAGGTCCTAGAGCCTCGGGGTTGGTACCAATCGATCCGGAATGACCTGATTAGTGGGGGTAGATGCAACTTTTAAGTCTCTACGACCTTCAGAGAAAAAGTTATTAGCCGAGATAAATTTGCTTTTTTTAGCACTTTGAGCACTTTTCCTAAATGGCACTTCCCAAGGTCCTAGAGCCTCGGGGTTGGTACCAATCGATCCGGAATGACCTGATTAGTGGGGGTAGATGCAACTTCCGAGTCTCTACGACCTTCAGAAGGAAAGTTAAGAAATAAAATGTGAAAAAAATAAAAATTGCCATGAGCGGGATTTGAACACTCAACCTTGTGTTCCAAAGGCGGGCGCACTACCACTGCACCACCGCTCCAGCTGAAAACGCATTTTTCAGAAATGGCACTTCCCAAGGTCCTAGAGCCTCGTGGTTGGTACCAATCGATCCGGAATGACCTGATTAGTGGGGGTAGATGCAACTTCCGAATCTCTACGACCTTCAGAGAAAAAGTTATTAGCCGAGATAAATTTGCTTTTTTTAGCACTTTGAGCACTTTTCCTAAATGGCACTTCCCAAGGTCCTAGAGCCTCGGGGTTGGTACCAATCGATCCGGAATGACCTGATTAGTGGGGGTAGATGCAACTTCCGAGTCTCTACGACCTTCAGAGAAAAAGTTATTAGCCGAGATAAATTTGCTTTTTTTAGCACTTTGAGCACTTTTCCTAAATTGCACTTCCCAAGGTCCTAGAGCCTCGGGGTTGGTACCAATCGATCCGGAATGACCTGATTAGTGGGGGTAGATGCAACTTCCGAGTCTCTACGACCTTCAGAGAAAAAGTTATTAGCCGAGATAAATTTGCTTTTTTTAGCACTTTGAGCACTTTTCCTAAATTGCACTTCCCAAGGTCCTAGAGCCTCGGGGTTGGTACCAATCGATCCGGAATGACCTGATTAGTGGGGGTAGATGCAACTTCCAAGTCTCTACGACCTTCAGAGAAAAAGTTATTAGCCGAGATAAATTTGCTTTTTTTAGCACTTTGAGCACTTTTCCTAAATGGCACTTCCCAAGGTCCTAGAGCCTCGGGGTTGGTACCAATCGATCCGGAATGACCTGATTAGTGGGGGTAGATGCAACTTCCGAGTCTCTACGACCTTCAGAAGGAAAGTTAAGAAATAAAATGTGAAAAAAATAAAAATTGCCATGAGCGGGATTTGAACACTCAACCTTGTGTTCCAAAGGCGGGCGCACTACCACTGCACCACCGCTCCAGCTGAAAACGCATTTTTCAGAAATGGCACTTCCCAAGGTCCTAGAGCCTCGTGGTTGGTACCAATCGATCCGGAATGACCTGATTAGTGGGGGTAGATGCAACTTCCGAGTCTCTACGACCTTCAGAGAAAAAGTTATTAGCCGAGATAAATTTGCTTTTTTTAGCACTTTGAGCACTTTTCCTAAATTGCACTTCCCAAGGTCCTAGAGCCTCGGGGTTGGTACCAATCGATCCGGAATGACCTGATTAGTGGGGGTAGATGCAACTTCCGAGTCTCTACGACCTTCAGAGAAAAAGTTATTAGCCGAGATAAATTTGCTTTTTTTAGCACTTTGAGCACTTTTCCTAAATTGCACTTCCCAAGGTCCTAGAGCCTCGGGGTTGGTACCAATCGATCCGGAATGACCTGATTAGTGGGGGTAGATGCAACTTCCGAGTCTCTACGACCTTCAGAGAAAAAGTTATTAGCCGAGATAAATTTGCTTTTTTTAGCACTTTGAGCACTTTTCCTAAATGGCACTTCCCAAGGTCCTAGAGCCTCGTGGTTGGTACCAATCGATCCGGAATGACCTGATTAGTGGGGGTAGATGCAACTTTTAAGTCTCTACGACCTTCAGAGAAAAAGTTATTAGCCGAGATAAATTTGCTTTTTTTTAGCACTTTGAGCACTTTTCCTAAATGGCACTTCCCAAGGTCCTAGAGCCTCGGAGTTGGTACCAATCGATCCGGAATGACCTGATTAGTGGGGGTAGATGCAACTTCCGAGTCTCTACGACCTTCAGAAGGAAAGTTAAGAAATAAAATGTGAAAAAAATAAAAATTGCCATGAGCGGGATTTGAACACTCAACCTTGTGTTCCAAAGGCGGGCGCACTACCACTGCACCACCGCTCCAGCTGAAAACGCATTTTTCAGAAATGGCACTTCCCAAGGTCCTAGAGCCTCGTGGTTGGTACCAATCGATCCGGAATGACCTGATTAGTGGGGGTAGATGCAACTTCCGAATCTCTACGACCTTCAGAGAAAAAGTTATTAGCCGAGATAAATTTGCTTTTTTTAGCACTTTGAGCACTTTTCCTAAATTGCACTTCCCAAGGTCCTAGAGCCTCGGGGTTGGTACCAATCGATCCGGAATGACCTGATTAGTGGGGGTAGATGCAACTTTTAAGTCTCTACGACCTTCAGAGAAAAAGTTATTAGCCGAGATAAATTTGCTTTTTTTTAGCACTTTGAGCACTTTTCCTAAATGGCACTTCCCAAGGTCCTAGAGCCTCGGAGTTGGTACCAATCGATCCGGAATGACCTGATTAGTGGGGGTAGATGCAACTTCCGAGTCTCTACGACCTTCAGAAGGAAAGTTAAGAAATAAAATGTGAAAAAAATAAAAATTGCCATGAGCGGGATTTGAACACTCAACCTTGTGTTCCAAAGGCGGGCGCACTACCACTGCACCACCGCTCCAGCTGAAAACGCATTTTTCAGAAATGGCACTTCCCAAGGTCCTAGAGCCTCGTGGTTGGTACCAATCGATCCGGAATGACCTGATTAGTGGGGGTAGATGCAACTTCCGAATCTCTACGACCTTCAGAGAAAAAGTTATTAGCCGAGATAAATTTGCTTTTTTTAGCACTTTGAGCACTTTTCCTAAATTGCACTTCCCAAGGTCCTAGAGCCTCGGGGTTGGTACCAATCGATCCGGAATGACCTGATTAGTGGGGGTAGATGCAACTTTTAAGTCTCTACGACCTTCAGAGAAAAAGTTATTAGCCGAGATAAATTTGCTTTTTTTAGCACTTTGAGCACTTTTCCTAAATGGCACTTCCCAAGGTCCTAGAGCCTCGGGGTTGGTACCAATCGATCCGGAATGACCTGATTAGTGGGGGTAGATGCAACTTCCGAGTCTCTACGACCTTCAGAAGGAAAGTTAAGAAATAAAATGTGAAAAAAATAAAAATTGCCATGAGCGGGATTTGAACACTCAACCTTGTGTTCCAAAGGCGGGCGCACTACCACTGCACCACCGCTCCAGCTGAAAACGCATTTTTCAGAAATGGCACTTCCCAAGGTCCTAGAGCCTCGTGGTTGGTACCAATCGATCCGGAATGACCTGATTAGTGGGGGTAGATGCAACTTCCGAGTCTCTACGACCTTCAGAGAAAAAGTTATTAGCCGAGATAAATTTGCTTTTTTTAGCACTTTGAGCACTTTTCCTAAATGGCACTTCCCAAGGTCCTAGAGCCTCGGGGTTGGTACCAATCGATCCGGAATGACCTGATTAGTGGGGGTAGATGCAACTTCCGAGTCTCTACGACCTTCAGAAGGAAAGTTAAGAAATAAAATGTGAAAAAAATAAAAATTGCCATGAGCGGGATTTGAACACTCAACCTTGTGTTCCAAAGGCGGGCGCACTACCACTGCACCACCGCTCCAGCTGAAAACGCATTTTTCAGAAATGGCACTTCCCAAGGTCCTAGAGCCTCGTGGTTGGTACCAATCGATCCGGAATGACCTGATTAGTGGGGGTAGATGCAACTTCCGAGTCTCTACGACCTTCAGAGAAAAAGTTATTAGCCGAGATAAATTTGCTTTTTTTAGCACTTTGAGCACTTTTCCTAAATTGCACTTCCCAAGGTCCTAGAGCCTCGGGGTTGGTACCAATCGATCCGGAATGACCTGATTAGTGGGGGTAGATGCAACTTCCGAGTCTCTACGACCTTCAGAGAAAAAGTTATTAGCCGAGATAAATTTGCTTTTTTTAGCACTTTGAGCACTTTTCCTAAATGGCACTTCCCAAGGTCCTAGAGCCTCGTGGTTGGTACCAATCGATCCGGAATGACCTGATTAGTGGGGGTAGATGCAACTTTTAAGTCTCTACGACCTTCAGAGAAAAAGTTATTAGCCGAGATAAATTTGCTTTTTTTTAGCACTTTGAGCACTTTTCCTAAATGGCACTTCCCAAGGTCCTAGAGCCTCGGAGTTGGTACCAATCGATCCGGAATGACCTGATTAGTGGGGGTAGATGCAACTTCCGAGTCTCTACGACCTTCAGAAGGAAAGTTAAGAAATAAAATGTGAAAAAAATAAAAATTGCCATGAGCGGGATTTGAACACTCAACCTTGTGTTCCAAAGGCGGGCGCACTACCACTGCACCACCGCTCCAGCTGAAAACGCATTTTTCAGAAATGGCACTTCCCAAGGTCCTAGAGCCTCGTGGTTGGTACCAATCGATCCGGAATGACCTGATTAGTGGGGGTAGATGCAACTTCCGAGTCTCTACGACCTTCAGAGAAAAAGTTATTAGCCGAGATAAATTTGCTTTTTTTAGCACTTTGAGCACTTTTCCTAAATGGCACTTCCCAAGGTCCTAGAGCCTCGGGGTTGGTACCAATCGATCCGGAATGACCTGATTAGTGGGGGTAGATGCAACTTCCGAGTCTCTACGACCTTCAGAAGGAAAGTTAAGAAATAAAATGTGAAAAAAATAAAAATTGCCATGAGCGGGATTTGAACACTCAACCTTGTGTTCCAAAGGCGGGCGCACTACCACTGCACCACCGCTCCAGCTGAAAACGCATTTTTCAGAAATGGCACTTCCCAAGGTCCTAGAGCCTCGTGGTTGGTACCAATCGATCCGGAATGACCTGATTAGTGGGGGTAGATGCAACTTCCGAGTCTCTACGACCTTCAGAGAAAAAGTTATTAGCCGAGATAAATTTGCTTTTTTTAGCACTTTGAGCACTTTTCCTAAATGGCACTTCCCAAGGTCCTAGAGCCTCGGGGTTGGTACCAATCGATCCGGAATGACCTGATTAGTGGGGGTAGATGCAACTTCCGAGTCTCTACGACCTTCAGAAGGAAAGTTAAGAAATAAAATGTGAAAAAAATAAAAATTGCCATGAGCGGGATTTGAACACTCAACCTTGTGTTCCAAAGGCGGGCGCACTACCACTGCACCACCGCTCCAGCTGAAAACGCATTTTTCAGAAATGGCACTTCCCAAGGTCCTAGAGCCTCGTGGTTGGTACCAATCGATCCGGAATGACCTGATTAGTGGGGGTAGATGCAACTTCCGAGTCTCTACGACCTTCAGAGAAAAAGTTATTAGCCGAGATAAATTTGCTTTTTTTAGCACTTTGAGCACTTTTCCTAAATTGCACTTCCCAAGGTCCTAGAGCCTCGGGGTTGGTACCAATCGATCCGGAATGACCTGATTAGTGGGGGTAGATGCAACTTCCGAGTCTCTACGACCTTCAGAGAAAAAGTTATTAGCCGAGATAAATTTGCTTTTTTTTAGCACTTTGAGCACTTTTCCTAAATGGCACTTCCCAAGGTCCTAGAGCCTCGGAGTTGGTACCAATCGATCCGGAATGACCTGATTAGTGGGGGTAGATGCAACTTCCGAGTCTCTACGACCTTCAGAAGGAAAGTTAAGAAATAAAATGTGAAAAAAATAAAAATTGCCATGAGCGGGATTTGAACACTCAACCTTGTGTTCCAAAGGCGGGCGCACTACCACTGCACCACCGCTCCAGCTGAAAACGCATTTTTCAGAAATGGCACTTCCCAAGGTCCTAGAGCCTCGTGGTTGGTACCAATCGATCCGGAATGACCTGATTAGTGGGGGTAGATGCAACTTTTAAGTCTCTACGACCTTCAGAGAAAAAGTTATTAGCCGAGATAAATTGGCTTTTTTTAGCACTTTGAGCACTTTTCCTAAATGGCACTTCCCAAGGTCCTAGAGCCTCGGGGTTGGTACCAATCGATCCGGAATGACCTGATTAGTGGGGGTAGATGCAACTTCCGAATCTCTACGACCTTCAGAAGGAAAGTTATGAAATAAAATGTGAAAAAAATAAAAATTGCCATGAGTGGGATTTGAACACTCAACCTTGTGTTCCAAAGGCGGGCGCACTACCACTGCACCACCGCTCCTCCTGAAAACGCATTTTTCAGAAATGGCACTTCCCAAGGTCCTAGAGCCTCGTGGTTGGTACCAATCGATCCGGAATGACCTGATTAGTGGGGGTAGATGCAACTTTTAAGTCTCTACGACCTTCAGAGAAAAAGTTATTAGCCGAGATAAATTGGCTTTTTTTAGCACTTTGAGCACTTTTCCTAAATGGCACTTCCCAAGGTCCTAGAGCCTCGGGGTTGGTACCAATCGATCCGGAATGACCTGATTAGTGGGGGTAGATGCAACTTCCGAATCTCTACGACCTTCAGAAGGAAAGTTATGAAATAAAATGTGAAAAAAATAAAAATTGCCATGAGTGGGATTTGAACACTCAACCTTGTGTTCCAAAGGCGGGCGCACTACCACTGCACCACCGCTCCTCCTGAAAACGCATTTTTCAGAAATGGCACTTCCCAAGGTCCTAGAGCCTCGTGGTTGGTACCAATCGATCCGGAATGACCTGATTAGTGGGGGTAGATGCAACTTTTAAGTCTCTACGACCTTCAGAGAAAAAGTTATTAGCCGAGATAAATTTGCTTTTTTTTAGCACTTTGAGCACTTTTCCTAAATGGCACTTCCCAAGGTCCTAGAGCCTCGGAGTTGGTACCAATCGATCCGGAATGACCTGATTAGTGGGGGTAGATGCAACTTCCGAGTCTCTACGACCTTCAGAGAAAAAGTTATTAGCCGAGATAAATTTGCTTTTTTTAGCACTTTGAGCACTTTTCCTAAATGGCACTTCCCAAGGTCCTAGAGCCTCGGGGTTGGTACCAATCGATCCGGAATGACCTGATTAGTGGGGGTAGATGCAACTTCCGAGTCTCTACGACCTTCAGAAGGAAAGTTAAGAAATAAAATGTGAAAAAAATAAAAATTGCCATGAGCGGGATTTGAACACTCAACCTTGTGTTCCAAAGGCGGGCGCACTACCACTGCACCACCGCTCCAGCTGAAAACGCATTTTTCAGAAATGGCACTTCCCAAGGTCCTAGAGCCTCGTGGTTGGTACCAATCGATCCGGAATGACCTGATTAGTGGGGGTAGATGCAACTTCCGAGTCTCTACGACCTTCAGAGAAAAAGTTATTAGCCGAGATAAATTTGCTTTTTTTAGCACTTTGAGCACTTTTCCTAAATTGCACTTCCCAAGGTCCTAGAGCCTCGGGGTTGGTACCAATCGATCCGGAATGACCTGATTAGTGGGGGTAGATGCAACTTCCGAGTCTCTACGACCTTCAGAGAAAAAGTTATTAGCCGAGATAAATTTGCTTTTTTTTAGCACTTTGAGCACTTTTCCTAAATGGCACTTCCCAAGGTCCTAGAGCCTCGGAGTTGGTACCAATCGATCCGGAATGACCTGATTAGTGGGGGTAGATGCAACTTCCGAGTCTCTACGACCTTCAGAAGGAAAGTTAAGAAATAAAATGTGAAAAAAATAAAAATTGCCATGAGCGGGATTTGAACACTCAACCTTGTGTTCCAAAGGCGGGCGCACTACCACTGCACCACCGCTCCAGCTGAAAACGCATTTTTCAGAAATGGCACTTCCCAAGGTCCTAGAGCCTCGTGGTTGGTACCAATCGATCCGGAATGACCTGATTAGTGGGGGTAGATGCAACTTTTAAGTCTCTACGACCTTCAGAGAAAAAGTTATTAGCCGAGATAAATTGGCTTTTTTTAGCACTTTGAGCACTTTTCCTAAATGGCACTTCCCAAGGTCCTAGAGCCTCGGGGTTGGTACCAATCGATCCGGAATGACCTGATTAGTGGGGGTAGATGCAACTTCCGAATCTCTACGACCTTCAGAAGGAAAGTTATGAAATAAAATGTGAAAAAAATAAAAATTGCCATGAGTGGGATTTGAACACTCAACCTTGTGTTCCAAAGGCGGGCGCACTACCACTGCACCACCGCTCCTCCTGAAAACGCATTTTTCAGAAATGGCACTTCCCAAGGTCCTAGAGCCTCGTGGTTGGTACCAATCGATCCGGAATGACCTGATTAGTGGGGGTAGATGCAACTTTTAAGTCTCTACGACCTTCAGAGAAAAAGTTATTAGCCGAGATAAATTGGCTTTTTTTAGCACTTTGAGCACTTTTCCTAAATGGCACTTCCCAAGGTCCTAGAGCCTCGGGGTTGGTACCAATCGATCCGGAATGACCTGATTAGTGGGGGTAGATGCAACTTCCGAATCTCTACGACCTTCAGAAGGAAAGTTATGAAATAAAATGTGAAAAAAATAAAAATTGCCATGAGTGGGATTTGAACACTCAACCTTGTGTTCCAAAGGCGGGCGCACTACCACTGCACCACCGCTCCTCCTGAAAACGCATTTTTCAGAAATGGCACTTCCCAAGGTCCTAGAGCCTCGTGGTTGGTACCAATCGATCCGGAATGACCTGATTAGTGGGGGTAGATGCAACTTTTAAGTCTCTACGACCTTCAGAGAAAAAGTTATTAGCCGAGATAAATTGGCTTTTTTTAGCACTTTGAGCACTTTTCCTAAATGGCACTTCCCAAGGTCCTAGAGCCTCAGGGTTGGTACCAATCGATCCGGAATGACCTGATTAGTGGGGGTAGATGCAACTTCCGAATCTCTACGACCTTCAGAAGGAAAGTTATGAAATAAAATGTGAAAAAAATAAAAATTGCCATGAGTGGGATTTGAACACTCAACCTTGTGTTCCAAAGGCGGGCGCACTACCACTGCTCCACCGCTCCAGCTGAAAACGCATTTTTCAGAAATGGCACTTCCCAAGGTCCTAGAGCCTCGTGGTTGGTACCAATCGATCCGGAATGACCTGATTAGTGGGGGTAGATGCAACTTTTAAGTCTCTACGACCTTCAGAGAAAAAGTTATTAGCCGAGATAAATTTGCTTTTTTTTAGCACTTTGAGCACTTTTCCTAAATGGCACTTCCCAAGGTCCTAGAGCCTCGGAGTTGGTACCAATCGATCCGGAATGACCTGATTAGTGGGGGTAGATGCAACTTCCGAGTCTCTACGACCTTCAGAAGGAAAGTTAAGAAATAAAATGTGAAAAAAATAAAAATTGCCATGAGCGGGATTTGAACACTCAACCTTGTGTTCCAAAGGCGGGCGCACTACCACTGCACCACCGCTCCAGCTGAAAACGCATTTTTCAGAAATGGCACTTCCCAAGGTCCTAGAGCCTCGTGGTTGGTACCAATCGATCCGGAATGACCTGATTAGTGGGGGTAGATGCAACTTTTAAGTCTCTACGACCTTCAGAGAAAAAGTTATTAGCCGAGATAAATTTGCTTTTTTTTAGCACTTTGAGCACTTTTCCTAAATGGCACTTCCCAAGGTCCTAGAGCCTCGGAGTTGGTACCAATCGATCCGGAATGACCTGATTAGTGGGGGTAGATGCAACTTTTAAGTCTCTACGACCTTCAGAGAAAAAGTTATTAGCCGAGATAAATTTGCTTTTTTTTAGCACTTTGAGCACTTTTCCTAAATGGCACTTCCCAAGGTCCTAGAGCCTCGGAGTTGGTACCAATCGATCCGGAATGACCTGATTAGTGGGGGTAGATGCAACTTCCGAGTCTCTACGACCTTCAGAAGGAAAGTTAAGAAATAAAATGTGAAAAAAATAAAAATTGCCATGAGCGGGATTTGAACACTCAACCTTGTGTTCCAAAGGCGGGCGCACTACCACTGCACCACCGCTCCAGCTGAAAACGCATTTTTCAGAAATGGCACTTCCCAAGGTCCTAGAGCCTCGTGGTTGGTACCAATCGATCCGGAATGACCTGATTAGTGGGGGTAGATGCAACTTTTAAGTCTCTACGACCTTCAGAGAAAAAGTTATTAGCCGAGATAAATTGGCTTTTTTTAGCACTTTGAGCACTTTTCCTAAATGGCACTTCCCAAGGTCCTAGAGCCTCAGGGTTGGTACCAATCGATCCGGAATGACCTGATTAGTGGGGGTAGATGCAACTTCCGAATCTCTACGACCTTCAGAAGGAAAGTTATGAAATAAAATGTGAAAAAAATAAAAATTGCCATGAGTGGGATTTGAACACTCAACCTTGTGTTCCAAAGGCGGGCGCACTACCACTGCACCACCGCTCCTCCTGAAAACGCATTTTTCAGAAATGGCACTTCCCAAGGTCCTAGAGCCTCGTGGTTGGTACCAATCGATCCGGAATGACCTGATTAGTGGGGGTAGATGCAACTTTTAAGTCTCTACGACCTTCAGAGAAAAAGTTATTAGCCGAGATAAATTGGCTTTTTTTAGCACTTTGAGCACTTTTCCTAAATGGCACTTCCCAAGGTCCTAGAGCCTCAGGGTTGGTACCAATCGATCCGGAATGACCTGATTAGTGGGGGTAGATGCAACTTCCGAATCTCTACGACCTTCAGAAGGAAAGTTATGAAATAAAATGTGAAAAAAATAAAAATTGCCATGAGTGGGATTTGAACACTCAACCTTGTGTTCCAAAGGCGGGCGCACTACCACTGCTCCACCGCTCCAGCTGAAAACGCATTTTTCAGAAATGGCACTTCCCAAGGTCCTAGAGCCTCGTGGTTGGTACCAATCGATCCGGAATGACCTGATTAGTGGGGGTAGATGCAACTTTTAAGTCTCTACGACCTTCAGAGAAAAAGTTATTAGCCGAGATAAATTTGCTTTTTTTTAGCACTTTGAGCACTTTTCCTAAATGGCACTTCCCAAGGTCCTAGAGCCTCGGAGTTGGTACCAATCGATCCGGAATGACCTGATTAGTGGGGGTAGATGCAACTTCCGAGTCTCTACGACCTTCAGAAGGAAAGTTAAGAAATAAAATGTGAAAAAAATAAAAATTGCCATGAGCGGGATTTGAACACTCAACCTTGTGTTCCAAAGGCGGGCGCACTACCACTGCACCACCGCTCCAGCTGAAAACGCATTTTTCAGAAATGGCACTTCCCAAGGTCCTAGAGCCTCGTGGTTGGTACCAATCGATCCGGAATGACCTGATTAGTGGGGGTAGATGCAACTTTTAAGTCTCTACGACCTTCAGAGAAAAAGTTATTAGCCGAGATAAATTTGCTTTTTTTTAGCACTTTGAGCACTTTTCCTAAATGGCACTTCCCAAGGTCCTAGAGCCTCGGAGTTGGTACCAATCGATCCGGAATGACCTGATTAGTGGGGGTAGATGCAACTTTTAAGTCTCTACGACCTTCAGAGAAAAAGTTATTAGCCGAGATAAATTTGCTTTTTTTTAGCACTTTGAGCACTTTTCCTAAATGGCACTTCCCAAGGTCCTAGAGCCTCGGAGTTGGTACCAATCGATCCGGAATGACCTGATTAGTGGGGGTAGATGCAACTTCCGAGTCTCTACGACCTTCAGAAGGAAAGTTAAGAAATAAAATGTGAAAAAAATAAAAATTGCCATGAGCGGGATTTGAACACTCAACCTTGTGTTCCAAAGGCGGGCGCACTACCACTGCACCACCGCTCCAGCTGAAAACGCATTTTTCAGAAATGGCACTTCCCAAGGTCCTAGAGCCTCGTGGTTGGTACCAATCGATCCGGAATGACCTGATTAGTGGGGGTAGATGCAACTTTTAAGTCTCTACGACCTTCAGAGAAAAAGTTATTAGCCGAGATAAATTGGCTTTTTTTAGCACTTTGAGCACTTTTCCTAAATGGCACTTCCCAAGGTCCTAGAGCCTCAGGGTTGGTACCAATCGATCCGGAATGACCTGATTAGTGGGGGTAGATGCAACTTCCGAATCTCTACGACCTTCAGAAGGAAAGTTATGAAATAAAATGTGAAAAAAATAAAAATTGCCATGAGTGGGATTTGAACACTCAACCTTGTGTTCCAAAGGCGGGCGCACTACCACTGCACCACCGCTCCTCCTGAAAACGCATTTTTCAGAAATGGCACTTCCCAAGGTCCTAGAGCCTCGTGGTTGGTACCAATCGATCCGGAATGACCTGATTAGTGGGGGTAGATGCAACTTTTAAGTCTCTACGACCTTCAGAGAAAAAGTTATTAGCCGAGATAAATTGGCTTTTTTTAGCACTTTGAGCACTTTTCCTAAATGGCACTTCCCAAGGTCCTAGAGCCTCAGGGTTGGTACCAATCGATCCGGAATGACCTGATTAGTGGGGGTAGATGCAACTTCCGAATCTCTACGACCTTCAGAAGGAAAGTTATGAAATAAAATGTGAAAAAAATAAAAATTGCCATGAGTGGGATTTGAACACTCAACCTTGTGTTCCAAAGGCGGGCGCACTACCACTGCTCCACCGCTCCAGCTGAAAACGCATTTTTCAGAAATGGCACTTCCCAAGGTCCTAGAGCCTCGTGGTTGGTACCAATCGATCCGGAATGACCTGATTAGTGGGGGTAGATGCAACTTTTAAGTCTCTACGACCTTCAGAGAAAAAGTTATTAGCCGAGATAAATTTGCTTTTTTTTAGCACTTTGAGCACTTTTCCTAAATGGCACTTCCCAAGGTCCTAGAGCCTCGGAGTTGGTACCAATCGATCCGGAATGACCTGATTAGTGGGGGTAGATGCAACTTCCGAGTCTCTACGACCTTCAGAAGGAAAGTTAAGAAATAAAATGTGAAAAAAATAAAAATTGCCATGAGCGGGATTTGAACACTCAACCTTGTGTTCCAAAGGCGGGCGCACTACCACTGCACCACCGCTCCAGCTGAAAACGCATTTTTCAGAAATGGCACTTCCCAAGGTCCTAGAGCCTCGTGGTTGGTACCAATCGATCCGGAATGACCTGATTAGTGGGGGTAGATGCAACTTTTAAGTCTCTACGACCTTCAGAGAAAAAGTTATTAGCCGAGATAAATTTGCTTTTTTTTAGCACTTTGAGCACTTTTCCTAAATGGCACTTCCCAAGGTCCTAGAGCCTCGGAGTTGGTACCAATCGATCCGGAATGACCTGATTAGTGGGGGTAGATGCAACTTTTAAGTCTCTACGACCTTCAGAGAAAAAGTTATTAGCCGAGATAAATTTGCTTTTTTTTAGCACTTTGAGCACTTTTCCTAAATGGCACTTCCCAAGGTCCTAGAGCCTCGGAGTTGGTACCAATCGATCCGGAATGACCTGATTAGTGGGGGTAGATGCAACTTCCGAGTCTCTACGACCTTCAGAAGGAAAGTTAAGAAATAAAATGTGAAAAAAATAAAAATTGCCATGAGCGGGATTTGAACACTCAACCTTGTGTTCCAAAGGCGGGCGCACTACCACTGCACCACCGCTCCAGCTGAAAACGCATTTTTCAGAAATGGCACTTCCCAAGGTCCTAGAGCCTCGTGGTTGGTACCAATCGATCCGGAATGACCTGATTAGTGGGGGTAGATGCAACTTTTAAGTCTCTACGACCTTCAGAGAAAAAGTTATTAGCCGAGATAAATTGGCTTTTTTTAGCACTTTGAGCACTTTTCCTAAATGGCACTTCCCAAGGTCCTAGAGCCTCAGGGTTGGTACCAATCGATCCGGAATGACCTGATTAGTGGGGGTAGATGCAACTTCCGAATCTCTACGACCTTCAGAAGGAAAGTTATGAAATAAAATGTGAAAAAAATAAAAATTGCCATGAGTGGGATTTGAACACTCAACCTTGTGTTCCAAAGGCGGGCGCACTACCACTGCTCCACCGCTCCAGCTGAAAACGCATTTTTCAGAAATGGCACTTCCCAAGGTCCTAGAGCCTCGTGGTTGGTACCAATCGATCCGGAATGACCTGATTAGTGGGGGTAGATGCAACTTTTAAGTCTCTACGACCTTCAGAGAAAAAGTTATTAGCCGAGATAAATTTGCTTTTTTTTAGCACTTTGAGCACTTTTCCTAAATGGCACTTCCCAAGGTCCTAGAGCCTCGGAGTTGGTACCAATCGATCCGGAATGACCTGATTAGTGGGGGTAGATGCAACTTCCGAGTCTCTACGACCTTCAGAAGGAAAGTTAAGAAATAAAATGTGAAAAAAATAAAAATTGCCATGAGCGGGATTTGAACACTCAACCTTGTGTTCCAAAGGCGGGCGCACTACCACTGCACCACCGCTCCAGCTGAAAACGCATTTTTCAGAAATGGCACTTCCCAAGGTCCTAGAGCCTCGTGGTTGGTACCAATCGATCCGGAATGACCTGATTAGTGGGGGTAGATGCAACTTTTAAGTCTCTACGACCTTCAGAGAAAAAGTTATTAGCCGAGATAAATTTGCTTTTTTTTAGCACTTTGAGCACTTTTCCTAAATGGCACTTCCCAAGGTCCTAGAGCCTCGGAGTTGGTACCAATCGATCCGGAATGACCTGATTAGTGGGGGTAGATGCAACTTTTAAGTCTCTACGACCTTCAGAGAAAAAGTTATTAGCCGAGATAAATTTGCTTTTTTTTAGCACTTTGAGCACTTTTCCTAAATGGCACTTCCCAAGGTCCTAGAGCCTCGGAGTTGGTACCAATCGATCCGGAATGACCTGATTAGTGGGGGTAGATGCAACTTCCGAGTCTCTACGACCTTCAGAAGGAAAGTTAAGAAATAAAATGTGAAAAAAATAAAAATTGCCATGAGCGGGATTTGAACACTCAACCTTGTGTTCCAAAGGCGGGCGCACTACCACTGCACCACCGCTCCAGCTGAAAACGCATTTTTCAGAAATGGCACTTCCCAAGGTCCTAGAGCCTCGTGGTTGGTACCAATCGATCCGGAATGACCTGATTAGTGGGGGTAGATGCAACTTTTAAGTCTCTACGACCTTCAGAGAAAAAGTTATTAGCCGAGATAAATTGGCTTTTTTTAGCACTTTGAGCACTTTTCCTAAATGGCACTTCCCAAGGTCCTAGAGCCTCAGGGTTGGTACCAATCGATCCGGAATGACCTGATTAGTGGGGGTAGATGCAACTTCCGAATCTCTACGACCTTCAGAAGGAAAGTTATGAAATAAAATGTGAAAAAAATAAAAATTGCCATGAGTGGGATTTGAACACTCAACCTTGTGTTCCAAAGGCGGGCGCACTACCACTGCTCCACCGCTCCAGCTGAAAACGCATTTTTCAGAAATGGCACTTCCCAAGGTCCTAGAGCCTCGCGGTTGGTACCAATCGATCCGGAATGACCTGATTAGTGGGGGTAGATGCAACTTTTAAGTCTCTACGACCTTCAGAGAAAAAGTTATTAGCCGAGATAAATTTGCTTTTTTTTAGCACTTTGAGCACTTTTCCTAAATGGCACTTCCCAAGGTCCTAGAGCCTCGGAGTTGGTACCAATCGATCCGGAATGACCTGATTAGTGGGGGTAGATGCAACTTCCGAGTCTCTACGACCTTCAGAAGGAAAGTTAAGAAATAAAATGTGAAAAAAATAAAAATTGCCATGAGCGGGATTTGAACACTCAACCTTGTGTTCCAAAGGCGGGCGCACTACCACTGCACCACCGCTCCAGCTGAAAACGCATTTTTCAGAAATGGCACTTCCCAAGGTCCTAGAGCCTCGTGGTTGGTACCAATCGATCCGGAATGACCTGATTAGTGGGGGTAGATGCAACTTTTAAGTCTCTACGACCTTCAGAGAAAAAGTTATTAGCCGAGATAAATTGGCTTTTTTTAGCACTTTGAGCACTTTTCCTAAATGGCACTTCCCAAGGTCCTAGAGCCTCAGGGTTGGTACCAATCGATCCGGAATGACCTGATTAGTGGGGGTAGATGCAACTTCCGAATCTCTACGACCTTCAGAAGGAAAGTTATGAAATAAAATGTGAAAAAAATAAAAATTGCCATGAGTGGGATTTGAACACTCAACCTTGTGTTCCAAAGGCGGGCGCACTACCACTGCTCCACCGCTCCAGCTGAAAACGCATTTTTCAGAAATGGCACTTCCCAAGGTCCTAGAGCCTCGTGGTTGGTACCAATCGATCCGGAATGACCTGATTAGTGGGGGTAGATGCAACTTTTAAGTCTCTACGACCTTCAGAGAAAAAGTTATTAGCCGAGATAAATTTGCTTTTTTTTAGCACTTTGAGCACTTTTCCTAAATGGCACTTCCCAAGGTCCTAGAGCCTCGGAGTTGGTACCAATCGATCCGGAATGACCTGATTAGTGGGGGTAGATGCAACTTCCGAGTCTCTACGACCTTCAGAAGGAAAGTTAAGAAATAAAATGTGAAAAAAATAAAAATTGCCATGAGCGGGATTTGAACACTCAACCTTGTGTTCCAAAGGCGGGCGCACTACCACTGCACCACCGCTCCAGCTGAAAACGCATTTTTCAGAAATGGCACTTCCCAAGGTCCTAGAGCCTCGTGGTTGGTACCAATCGATCCGGAATGACCTGATTAGTGGGGGTAGATGCAACTTTTAAGTCTCTACGACCTTCAGAGAAAAAGTTATTAGCCGAGATAAATTTGCTTTTTTTTAGCACTTTGAGCACTTTTCCTAAATGGCACTTCCCAAGGTCCTAGAGCCTCGGAGTTGGTACCAATCGATCCGGAATGACCTGATTAGTGGGGGTAGATGCAACTTCCGAGTCTCTACGACCTTCAGAAGGAAAGTTAAGAAATAAAATGTGAAAAAAATAAAAATTGCCATGAGCGGGATTTGAACACTCAACCTTGTGTTCCAAAGGCGGGCGCACTACCACTGCACCACCGCTCCAGCTGAAAACGCATTTTTCAGAAATGGCACTTCCCAAGGTCCTAGAGCCTCGTGGTTGGTACCAATCGATCCGGAATGACCTGATTAGTGGGGGTAGATGCAACTTTTAAGTCTCTACGACCTTCAGAGAAAAAGTTATTAGCCGAGATAAATTGGCTTTTTTTAGCACTTTGAGCACTTTTCCTAAATGGCACTTCCCAAGGTCCTAGAGCCTCGGGGTTGGTACCAATCGATCCGGAATGACCTGATTAGTGGGGGTAGATGCAACTTCCGAATCTCTACGACCTTCAGAAGGAAAGTTATGAAATAAAATGTGAAAAAAATAAAAATTGCCATGAGTGGGATTTGAACACTCAACCTTGTGTTCCAAAGGCGGGCGCACTACCACTGCACCACCGCTCCTCCTGAAAACGCATTTTTCAGAAATGGCACTTCCCAAGGTCCTAGAGCCTCGTGGTTGGTACCAATCGATCCGGAATGACCTGATTAGTGGGGGTAGATGCAACTTTTAAGTCTCTACGACCTTCAGAGAAAAAGTTATTAGCCGAGATAAATTGGCTTTTTTTAGCACTTTGAGCACTTTTCCTAAATGGCACTTCCCAAGGTCCTAGAGCCTCGGGGTTGGTACCAATCGATCCGGAATGACCTGATTAGTGGGGGTAGATGCAACTTCCGAATCTCTACGACCTTCAGAAGGAAAGTTATGAAATAAAATGTGAAAAAAATAAAAATTGCCATGAGTGGGATTTGAACACTCAACCTTGTGTTCCAAAGGCGGGCGCACTACCACTGCTCCACCGCTCCAGCTGAAAACGCATTTTTCAGAAATGGCACTTCCCAAGGTCCTAGAGCCTCGTGGTTGGTACCAATCGATCCGGAATGACCTGATTAGTGGGGGTAGATGCAACTTTTAAGTCTCTACGACCTTCAGAGAAAAAGTTATTAGCCGAGATAAATTTGCTTTTTTTTAGCACTTTGAGCACTTTTCCTAAATGGCACTTCCCAAGGTCCTAGAGCCTCGGAGTTGGTACCAATCGATCCGGAATGACCTGATTAGTGGGGGTAGATGCAACTTCCGAGTCTCTACGACCTTCAGAAGGAAAGTTAAGAAATAAAATGTGAAAAAAATAAAAATTGCCATGAGCGGGATTTGAACACTCAACCTTGTGTTCCAAAGGCGGGCGCACTACCACTGCACCACCGCTCCAGCTGAAAACGCATTTTTCAGAAATGGCACTTCCCAAGGTCCTAGAGCCTCGTGGTTGGTACCAATCGATCCGGAATGACCTGATTAGTGGGGGTAGATGCAACTTTTAAGTCTCTACGACCTTCAGAGAAAAAGTTATTAGCCGAGATAAATTGGCTTTTTTTAGCACTTTGAGCACTTTTCCTAAATGGCACTTCCCAAGGTCCTAGAGCCTCGGGGTTGGTACCAATCGATCCGGAATGACCTGATTAGTGGGGGTAGATGCAACTTCCGAATCTCTACGACCTTCAGAAGGAAAGTTATGAAATAAAATGTGAAAAAAATAAAAATTGCCATGAGTGGGATTTGAACACTCAACCTTGTGTTCCAAAGGCGGGCGCACTACCACTGCACCACCGCTCCTCCTGAAAACGCATTTTTCAGAAATGGCACTTCCCAAGGTCCTAGAGCCTCGTGGTTGGTACCAATCGATCCGGAATGACCTGATTAGTGGGGGTAGATGCAACTTTTAAGTCTCTACGACCTTCAGAGAAAAAGTTATTAGCCGAGATAAATTGGCTTTTTTTAGCACTTTGAGCACTTTTCCTAAATGGCACTTCCCAAGGTCCTAGAGCCTCGGGGTTGGTACCAATCGATCCGGAATGACCTGATTAGTGGGGGTAGATGCAACTTCCGAATCTCTACGACCTTCAGAAGGAAAGTTATGAAATAAAATGTGAAAAAAATAAAAATTGCCATGAGTGGGATTTGAACACTCAACCTTGTGTTCCAAAGGCGGGCGCACTACCACTGCTCCACCGCTCCAGCTGAAAACGCATTTTTCAGAAATGGCACTTCCCAAGGTCCTAGAGCCTCGTGGTTGGTACCAATCGATCCGGAATGACCTGATTAGTGGGGGTAGATGCAACTTTTAAGTCTCTACGACCTTCAGAGAAAAAGTTATTAGCCGAGATAAATTTGCTTTTTTTTAGCACTTTGAGCACTTTTCCTAAATGGCACTTCCCAAGGTCCTAGAGCCTCGGAGTTGGTACCAATCGATCCGGAATGACCTGATTAGTGGGGGTAGATGCAACTTCCGAGTCTCTACGACCTTCAGAAGGAAAGTTAAGAAATAAAATGTGAAAAAAATAAAAATTGCCATGAGCGGGATTTGAACACTCAACCTTGTGTTCCAAAGGCGGGCGCACTACCACTGCACCACCGCTCCAGCTGAAAACGCATTTTTCAGAAATGGCACTTCCCAAGGTCCTAGAGCCTCGTGGTTGGTACCAATCGATCCGGAATGACCTGATTAGTGGGGGTAGATGCAACTTTTAAGTCTCTACGACCTTCAGAGAAAAAGTTATTAGCCGAGATAAATTGGCTTTTTTTAGCACTTTGAGCACTTTTCCTAAATGGCACTTCCCAAGGTCCTAGAGCCTCGGGGTTGGTACCAATCGATCCGGAATGACCTGATTAGTGGGGGTAGATGCAACTTCCGAATCTCTACGACCTTCAGAAGGAAAGTTATGAAATAAAATGTGAAAAAAATAAAAATTGCCATGAGTGGGATTTGAACACTCAACCTTGTGTTCCAAAGGCGGGCGCACTACCACTGCACCACCGCTCCTCCTGAAAACGCATTTTTCAGAAATGGCACTTCCCAAGGTCCTAGAGCCTCGTGGTTGGTACCAATCGATCCGGAATGACCTGATTAGTGGGGGTAGATGCAACTTTTAAGTCTCTACGACCTTCAGAGAAAAAGTTATTAGCCGAGATAAATTGGCTTTTTTTAGCACTTTGAGCACTTTTCCTAAATGGCACTTCCCAAGGTCCTAGAGCCTCGGGGTTGGTACCAATCGATCCGGAATGACCTGATTAGTGGGGGTAGATGCAACTTCCGAATCTCTACGACCTTCAGAGAAAAAGTTATTAGCCGAGATAAATTGGCTTTTTTTAGCACTTTGAGCACTTTTCCTAAATGGCACTTCCCAAGGTCCTAGAGCCTCGGGGTTGGTACCAATCGATCCGGAATGACCTGATTAGTGGGGGTAGATGCAACTTCCGAATCTCTACGACCTTCAGAAGGAAAGTTATGAAATAAAATGTGAAAAAAATAAAAATTGCCATGAGTGGGATTTGAACACTCAACCTTGTGTTCCAAAGGCGGGCGCACTACCACTGCACCACCGCTCCAGCTGAAAACGCATTTTTCAGAAATGGCACTTCCCAAGGTCCTAGAGCCTCGTGGTTGGTACCAATCGATCCGGAATGACCTGATTAGTGGGGGTAGATGCAACTTTTAAGTCTCTACGACCTTCAGAGAAAAAGTTATTAGCCGAGATAAATTTGCTTTTTTTTAGCACTTTGAGCACTTTTCCTAAATGGCACTTCCCAAGGTCCTAGAGCCTCGGAGTTGGTACCAATCGATCCGGAATGACCTGATTAGTGGGGGTAGATGCAACTTCCGAGTCTCTACGACCTTCAGAAGGAAAGTTAAGAAATAAAATGTGAAAAAAATAAAAATTGCCATGAGCGGGATTTGAACACTCAACCTTGTGTTCCAAAGGCGGGCGCACTACCACTGCACCACCGCTCCAGCTGAAAACGCATTTTTCAGAAATGGCACTTCCCAAGGTCCTAGAGCCTCGTGGTTGGTACCAATCGATCCGGAATGACCTGATTAGTGGGGGTAGATGCAACTTTTAAGTCTCTACGACCTTCAGAGAAAAAGTTATTAGCCGAGATAAATTTGCTTTTTTTTAGCACTTTGAGCACTTTTCCTAAATGGCACTTCCCAAGGTCCTAGAGCCTCGGAGTTGGTACCAATCGATCCGGAATGACCTGATTAGTGGGGGTAGATGCAACTTCCGAGTCTCTACGACCTTCAGAAGGAAAGTTAAGAAATAAAATGTGAAAAAAATAAAAATTGCCATGAGCGGGATTTGAACACTCAACCTTGTGTTCCAAAGGCGGGCGCACTACCACTGCACCACCGCTCCAGCTGAAAACGCATTTTTCAGAAATGGCACTTCCCAAGGTCCTAGAGCCTCGTGGTTGGTACCAATCGATCCGGAATGACCTGATTAGTGGGGGTAGATGCAACTTTTAAGTCTCTACGACCTTCAGAGAAAAAGTTATTAGCCGAGATAAATTGGCTTTTTTTAGCACTTTGAGCACTTTTCCTAAATGGCACTTCCCAAGGTCCTAGAGCCTCGGGGTTGGTACCAATCGATCCGGAATGACCTGATTAGTGGGGGTAGATGCAACTTCCGAATCTCTACGACCTTCAGAAGGAAAGTTATGAAATAAAATGTGAAAAAAATAAAAATTGCCATGAGTGGGATTTGAACACTCAACCTTGTGTTCCAAAGGCGGGCGCACTACCACTGCACCACCGCTCCTCCTGAAAACGCATTTTTCAGAAATGGCACTTCCCAAGGTCCTAGAGCCTCGTGGTTGGTACCAATCGATCCGGAATGACCTGATTAGTGGGGGTAGATGCAACTTTTAAGTCTCTACGACCTTCAGAGAAAAAGTTATTAGCCGAGATAAATTGGCTTTTTTTAGCACTTTGAGCACTTTTCCTAAATGGCACTTCCCAAGGTCCTAGAGCCTCGGGGTTGGTACCAATCGATCCGGAATGACCTGATTAGTTGGGGTAGATGCAACTTCCGAATCTCTACGACCTTCAGAAGGAAAGTTATGAAATAAAATGTGAAAAAAATAAAAATTGCCATGAGTGGGATTTGAACACTCAACCTTGTGTTCTAAAGGCGGGCGCACTACCACTGCACCACCGCTCCAGCTGAAAACGCATTTTTCAGAAATGGCACTTCCCAAGGTCCTAGAGCCTCGTGGTTGGTACCAATCGATCCGGAATGACCTGATTAGTGGGGGTAGATGCAACTTTTAAGTCTCTACGACCTTCAGAGAAAAAGTTATTAGCCGAGATAAATTGGCTTTTTTTAGCACTTTGAGCACTTTTCCTAAATGGCACTTCCCAAGGTCCTAGAGCCTCGGGGTTGGTACCAATCGATCCGGAATGACCTGATTAGTTGGGGTAGATGCAACTTCCGAATCTCTACGACCTTCAGAAGGAAAGTTATGAAATAAAATGTGAAAAAAATAAAAATTGCCATGAGTGGGATTTGAACACTCAACCTTGTGTTCTAAAGGCGGGCGCACTACCACTGCACCACCGCTCCAGCTGAAAACGCATTTTTCAGAAATGGCACTTCCCAAGGTCCTAGAGCCTCGTGGTTGGTACCAATCGATCCGGAATGACCTGATTAGTGGGGGTAGATGCAACTTTTAAGTCTCTACGACCTTCAGAGAAAAAGTTATTAGCCGAGATAAATTGGCTTTTTTTAGCACTTTGAGCACTTTTCCTAAATGGCACTTCCCAAGGTCCTAGAGCCTCGGGGTTGGTACCAATCGATCCGGAATGACCTGATTAGTGGGGGTAGATGCAACTTCCGAATCTCTACGACCTTCAGAAGGAAAGTTATGAAATAAAATGTGAAAAAAATAAAAATTGACATGAGTGGGATTTGAACACTCAACCTTGTGTTCCAAAGGCGGGCGCACTACCACTGCACCACCGCTCCTCCTGAAAACGCATTTTTCAGAAATGGCACTTCCCAAGGTCCTAGAGCCTCGTGGTTGGTACCAATCGATCCGGAATGACCTGATTAGTGGGGGTAGATGCAACTTTTAAGTCTCTACGACCTTCAGAGAAAAAGTTATTAGCCGAGATAAATTGGCTTTTTTTAGCACTTTGAGCACTTTTCCTAAATGGCACTTCCCAAGGTCCTAGAGCCTCGGGGTTGGTACCAATCGATCCGGAATGACCTGATTAGTGGGGGTAGATGCAACTTCCGAATCTCTACGACCTTCAGAAGGAAAGTTATGAAATAAAATGTGAAAAAAATAAAAATTGCCATGAGTGGGATTTGAACACTCAACCTTGTGTTCCAAAGGCGGGCGCACTACCACTGCACCACCGCTCCTCCTGAAAACGCATTTTTCAGAAATGGCACTTCCCAAGGTCCTAGAGCCTCGTGGTTGGTACCAATCGATCCGGAATGACCTGATTAGTGGGGGTAGATGCAACTTTTAAGTCTCTACGACCTTCAGAGAAAAAGTTATTAGCCGAGATAAATTGGCTTTTTTTAGCACTTTGAGCACTTTTCCTAAATGGCACTTCCCAAGGTCCTAGAGCCTCGGGGTTGGTACCAATCGATCCGGAATGACCTGATTAGTTGGGGTAGATGCAACTTCCGAATCTCTACGACCTTCAGAAGGAAAGTTATGAAATAAAATGTGAAAAAAATAAAAATTGCCATGAGTGGGATTTGAACACTCAACCTTGTGTTCTAAAGGCGGGCGCACTACCACTGCACCACCGCTCCAGCTGAAAACGCATTTTTCAGAAATGGCACTTCCCAAGGTCCTAGAGCCTCGTGGTTGGTACCAATCGATCCGGAATGACCTGATTAGTGGGGGTAGATGCAACTTTTAAGTCTCTACGACCTTCAGAGAAAAAGTTATTAGCCGAGATAAATTGGCTTTTTTTAGCACTTTGAGCACTTT